>WEKW01025051.1:27034-48515 GCA_013389905.1 Sula dactylatra | reverse complement strand
ATGCAGAAAAATAGCCTGCTCCTATAAAATGTGTACTGTTTTAGTGGATGCCACATAGGTAGTGAGAATACAGGAAAACACTCTGCCTTCTGGGACAAAGCCATTCTGTACAAATGCCCTCATATTTCATGATATACAAAAAGTCAAAGGGTCTTGCAGCCATTTGTAAGGACTGTGCTAGCATCATACAACATAATCTCAGGTTAAATGGCAACATATAGATGAGTGAGGATATGATGTGTTAAAGAGAAGTGGCTTTTCCACATTCTATCAGAAGGAGTATTTTCATTACTAGAAGATCAGTACAGAAGTAAGACAGAAGACCCAAAGCTGCCTTTATTGCTTTCTGCTATTTTATGCTGGCCAGAACAATTCTGGCAGAAAATGGGACAGACACTTCCAGGATGGGGCAGAAAACATTAATTTCCTAAGATTTACTCCAATTTAGGACATGAGCCAGTCCTGATAGGAAAAAGGACCCTAAATGATCTGAATCTATTGCCAACTCAGATAGCGGGTAAGTAATTAGCTCTTGAACTTCAGTCACTGCCACTACATAAATATAGCATTTTCTGTAAAAACATTCCTCTAACCTGTGTTCAGGGATCTGGGGGGTTTTCTGTACATAGAGTAAGAATATAGTTGTCACAGTTTGAGTTCTTCTCCTAATAACAACATTAAAATACAGCAGCAAGAAAATATAAAAAGCTTACCTTAGCAAACTCATCATTTTTGAAGCATCTGAAATATAAATTAGCTCCACTCCATTGATTAAAAATATCGCTTACAGTGATTTGCCAAAAAAATTTGTTCTGAAATTTAAATTAGGTTAAGTATTTTGTAGTAGACTGCCATAATAATTTTCCAAAGTAATAAAATCAGTTATCGGAATTAATGACACATAAAATTCATTTTATTATTTTACTTACATTACCTTGCTCCCCTCCCTCATCTGTTTCAAACCAAGTCCCATAACTTTATAATGTGCTTTTACACCATGCAGTAACCTTTCTTGCAGCTGAAAGGGCAAGACTATTCAGTACAATCCTTTTAAAATTGCCTTGTTGGTTGCTCAGGACAAAATATCAAGGAAACGTGGAAAAGGCATGGGGACAGCCTTGTAGAACAGTTGTAGCTACAAGACAACTGAGAGACTGAAATGGTGGCAGATGTCAAATCAAGTAAGGGCTTTTAATGCCATAAAAATAATGGAGTGCATAATTAAGTCCTGGATTTCACAGTGCTTTTAAACATGGTGAACAAAACAGATTCTACTAGTGACTATGTATAGAATCATAGAATCATAGAATCATTAAGGCTGGAAAAGACCTCTAGGATCATCAAGTCCAACCATCAACCCAACACTACCATGCCTCCTAAACCATGCCCTGAAGTGCCACATCTACACATATTTTGAACCCCTCCAGGGATGGTGACTCCACCATCTCTCTGGGCAGCCTGTTCCAATGCCTGAACTCTCCTTCAGTAAAGAATTTTTTCCTAATATCCAATCTAAACTGCCTCTGACACAGCTTGAGGCCATCTCCTGTGTGTATCTAGCGCAAGAACCAGCTTCCAGGTTACATCTTAACTTTTTCTCCATCAAGACACAGTTAGTGTTTTTATAGCTCTGTAGAGGGTTTCCTTTCTAGACAACCCATACAGGAAAACAGTCAGTTTCTTTGCTACTTGAAAAACTCACTTTTGTGTTTTACTTGTAAGCAATGAAACAAATATTACAAAGGTAATCTTGCATCTACAAGGTGAAACATGAGGGCAGAGTAGTTAATGAGTAAAGCTACTGCTGAAGAGAAATTTTAAAAGTGCTTTCAGTCCACTTCAACTGGTGAAAGGGACCAGATGATTCACAGAGAGATGTAGTGAGAATATGCTGACCTAAAATTACACACTATTCTGATTAGAGTGTTGCTAATATGAAATAATTCAAGAACCCCACCTGCTAGCTTAAAGCAAGGTCTTTTTGCCATTAGCTTCTAGTATTTACTAATAAAAGATTACTTGGTACTTGCCATTTGAAACCATTACTTCCTCCACCAAGCAAGATAAGCTAGGAGACCTCACACTGAGGGGTAGTTACCTCACTGGCGAGGACACAATCCCATAGTACCTATGCAAAGTCAGTGACAGTAACAGATATTGACCTTCAGAAAAACACAAGGTGAAAAGGCAGATCTGAGAACAACTCAGAATAGTGAGCAAGCTATGCTCTGTAGAGAGCAAGAGCAGGCATAGAACCACCTACAACAAAGCTCAGATGAGGCTTTGAGGCCAGGAACTGTATATGGAGCTCACAGGTCCATGGGAAGAGAGTGTGTGTGGAAGTCCCAGGTGAGGCTCTTCAGGGCAGTTGGAGCCCATTGGAGCATTCAAGTCCTAGCAAATTGCTTTTAAGACAGCCCTTGACACCTGCTCTTTGTTCGTGAGCAATGGTTGTAGTCTATCTTCTCAGTGTGATGAGACAGACCTTGTGGAGCTGGAAAGTGTAAGAGCTGTTTTCCACAAAGGAATAGCAGAAAGCAGCTCTATTCATGAGCTCTCTACTGTGTAACCAGTTGCTCAAAACAGGAGAAGGCTCTACCCAAAACCCAGCTGCTGAGGTGTGAATTGCATGGCTCTGAGAAATAAGTCGGACAGAAGGAGCAACACTGAGAGAAAGCATGAACACGTTTCAAGAGAGGATGCCAAATAAGAGGCTTATGGTTTTGAACAAAGGAGTTCTTTTCCAGTACTTGACTTCTTCCACCCTCAAGGAAACAGGAACACATACATAAACACATTTGAAACATAACTGCTGCTAACAGACAAAGTATTTAAAGAACCAAACTTCGTCTCATGATCTGGGTGAAATAAGTTGTATTTAGCACATGAAATTCTTTAACTGATGAGTAGTCCAATTTATATATTCTTGTAGATCTGGCTTTAGCTGGTTTAAGTGATCAAAATTATCAGAAAGTTCTGAGCAGACATTGGCCAGAAAATAGGAATCTTAAAGATCTCTTAAACTGGACACACAGCATCACTGAGTAACGATGGATTCCAGTGAATATTTTCAATGCTGCAGAGTTGAGAATAACAAACTCCAAGGGGTTTTGATTTCTTGTTCATTATCTCATAGATTTATTGCTTCCCATAGGAAAAGTAAGTGTAAAGCGCATGTACATGTCTAATCTCTCAGAGGAGAGCATCATGTATGGGGCAAAAGCAAGCAAGCCCTTTGCGATATTATACAGCAGGGGCAGACAGAAAAGTCAGCTTGATAGTTTCTACTGAAGGTCAAGTTAGTTCCAAGGCCAGATTTTAAATTAAAAGTAGGGTTTTTTAATACTATGCAAGTAATTATTAGAAAATCTTAGCAAAAGCACCAGTAGTAATTGGCCTATATTCATTTGTAAGATCAGATGGCATATTACTGTAGGTAGTTAAAACCTTCAGCTGTAAAAAAGTCACAGTGAATCTCAATTTCATATACCTGGCAGTATGTTTTAGAGGATAACCTGCACATTTCTTACCTTTTGCAGATGTTGAGGATGACTATCTCTAAACTATGTTTTCCTAGTATGTGGTAGATTGCTTCCTGTGTGTTTTATATTCAAATATGTGAAATAAAATCACTAAGGTAAAATAAATTGCTTCTCAGCCATTCCAGAGCAGTGGGACTGTGAACATTTGATCAGAACAATGAACATTAATATAACTAATTTATAAACTAAAAATATNCCACCTGAACTCCTTACACCTTCCCAGCACTATAAACACTTTAAAAAGGCTTTTGCATCAGAGAAAGCTGACTTAAATTTTTCAGCAGGTTTGACAGATTTTGTTTGAAGTTCAGAATAAGATGAGACTGATGCTATTCTGTTAGATATGTTACTGTGCTGATATTTCAATACAACCACTTCTGCATAGCAACTATGATATGACTACAGAGCTACAGCTGAAAGAAGGGGAGACAATAAATGATGCTGTGAAGATCTGGGATAAGAAAAAAAATATTTTTCTGTGAAAGAAGGCTAAAGAATTGGTCTGGATGAGATGATAAGCAGATAGGGAATCTGCAATTCTGGCTATTCAGGACTGCCTCAGGCAAGCAGAGACTTACATGTGCATTTTAAATGATCTCACAAAGGGCTCATTGAGTTTGTCTGGAGTTAAGGTACAGTAGATCAAAGCCTACTCATCTTTCTGATCTAGTTCTGGTTCCAATCAGAATATTTTTGAATGCTTCCAACTCTTTAGCCCCTAATGTGCTCACATTTTGAACTAACACAAAGCAGAAAAATACCATATATCGTGCTGGAAAAACAAACATATTGCATGTGTATGCGTATTCATTTTTCAAACTATTTCTATTTCCTGTCACCCTGTGAACATTTAGTGGTTTCACCATGAATACTTGTCCATTCACATAGAGATTTAGTATGCAGATAAAATATGACAGAATTTTCCACAAAGAAGAGATTGTATTTTATGCTGTGACATTTCTATTCTTTTCTTCCTGGGATTTAGACACTATTTAAAGATAGAATTGATAAATTCAATATGGAAACTTTTGTTTCAGAGGGGAAATGTGGCTGCCTTTTTTAAAATGAGGGGAAAATATTATGATAACAAAGAAAATAATTAATAATACTTAGCATTTATAAACTGGCTTTCCTCCAAGTGTCTCAAAAGCATATTGCAAGCAGTAGCTAAGACTGAATGTCTACTCAAAAATATGGGGAAACCTGCATTTTCTGTAGCAGAGGAAAGCCAGTACTCATATATTTTGGTACAAATGTGAGAGATGGAAGGGCACAGAAGAACCGAAAAGGTGTTAGCTCAAGAACCTGGCAGCCAGACAGTGCCAAAGGATGAACATATTCAACCAGATTTGAATTGTTGATGATGCCTTGATGGTAGAGCAGCCAGATGAAAAGTGGTCATGAGTACACATTCTGGCTGAATCCTCCTACATCATTCTTGTCAGGTTCTATGGGCCTTGCATGAATATTTTCTTGCAATAAATAAATTGATTGCCAAACTAATTTGCATAAGAGGAAATTTAAGGTCAAGCAATGGTAGGCCTAAGCGTGGAGATGTCATTAAGTGTGGCAGCAATCACAGCTGAGTGGGTCACAACCAGACCTCCATGTTGCCAGAGGGAAAGTGGATTGGGAAAAGAGTCCTTAGAGGTAAATGCAAGGGTGAACTCACAGGGACTGGAGGTGCAGGACTAGCATCTCCTTTCCCTTCCTTGCCAGAATGCCTTTGATAGCCCCAGGGGGCACAGAGAGAGAAAGAGGAAAGAGTAAGTAGCTACACAGACTACAGGCATGAAGGGTTTTGCATTCCTCCAGCCCTTTGGGATTTGGCCAAGATGATCTGATGTATTTAGAGGCATTTGCATCATCTGGAGAGGGGAAATACAATTTCCTGACATCACCCTGTATTGCTACAAATGGACAGATGTGTGGGTTGAAGTTTGGTTGGGGTTTGGGTTTTTTTTGTTTGTTTCTTTGTTATGGTCAATTTGCATATGTTAATTATTCATTTGTGGCAATGAAGGGAACACATAGTAATATGGCTGTACTGTTATGGCCACCATCTTTCATAAGTGCCCAAGTTTTCAAGATGTGCCAGCTTGGATGACACATGAGAGTCATTCAAGTTCTTTGTGCTCCCCCTACTGTAGGCAGAGCTTGCAAATCAGATAATCATGGGAAAAAATGTGGGGTGAGCAGCTTGTTTGACATACAAGAGTAAAATGGCTACGTTGCTCAACAAATAGGCTCCAAGGCCTTAACATGCAATGTGTGTTCTGTACTCCTGTCAAACTTCTCCTGAATACAAAATTTTACCTCCTCCTCCATTATGGGGAGCTGATTCTTTTCCCACTATTAGTATTTGTAGTTAATTCTTGAACTAGTATTAATTCTTGAATAGAATTCATTTTCAATATATTATTTTTTCTTTTTGGTCCCAAAGGTCTTTGAATTCTCTGTCACTCATCTGAATATTTTCAAAAGCAGTCGTATCTGGTCAAATATCTTGACAAACACAGGAGGGAATTAAAAGAAAAATCAGACCAGAGAGTGGGTTCCATGGCTACTGGGATTTAGAGAAGCCTGGTGTGGGTTTAACTGCTGTTCAGACCAAGGTCATCTTCAGCACCATGTTGCTGTGCCAGGTCTTGCCTCAGCGTTTTGCTCTAGCCTGCACCTTTCTGTTCCAATTCCCTAGCTTCTTCAAGTCAGCTTTGCTTGTCCACTACTTGTGCCTCTACTTCCCACTGTGAACTGGTACATCTCCTCGCTCCTCAGCTTCTAGATCTCAGCTTGTCCTTGACTCTAGTAGTGTTTTCCACTTCTGGCCATACCATATGCAGAGAGACAGATGAGATGAAGGACTAAAGAATGCAGTGACTGCCTCTGTCTCTGTCTCTGAGAGGAAAAGCTCAAACTCAGATGCCCAGAGAGGTTCTGTACTTTACCAGAACTTCCACAAGAACCCTCTGTAAGAAGAAGACAACAAACTTTGGTTGCTCTGGGTTGTACGTTAGTGCCTTGATGCATATATGATAGATGCACCTATGCTAGATGCTCTTCATCTTAAAATGAATAAATGTTGCAGAGGATCCAGTTACCTGAATAACAACTCAACTTTGAAAAACATCTTGCTTGGTTTTCAAAGTTATACTTTCTGCTTAAAGGAATAAGCACCTTAAACAAGGAAGCTGGATTGTCCATGCGGATGTGTCAGTGATCTTAGTATTAAATAGGATGTACTTAATGTACATGTACCAAAGGCATAGCTATTTTCATTAAACTTATAAGGCCTTAATATCTTTGCACATTTGACTCATCTACCAAATTTTTTTGAGGTTAAGCAATGCATGCAAAGATTATTGATGATGGCTTGAGGAAGGGAATAACAAACACAGGTTGGACTCCAGACTAGAAAATATGTTGCCCGTTCTGCATCTGGTAGCACCCACATTCTGGAATTAACCAGGAAAGAGCCCAGAAGAGCACAACAATGCCCCAAGTATATGGAAATACTTACAAATTGGCTTTATGCTCTTTGTGCACATCATTGAATATGTTTGGTTGATGAAACTTGGCTGGAAATCAAAGTTGGTATATTTCCCAGCTTGTTTGTAATTATATGCCTTTATTATGAATAGACAAGGAATTATAATGTCCCTAATTACAGTTCAGTTACTGAGATGAAATGTATTTTCCCCTATTGTCTTTCTGAACATTTAGTATTTTATGGGTTAGCAAAGGGTTCAGTTAGCAGGTCAGTGAGAACAGAGCTAATGGATGACAGTATAACCCTACCTATTATAAGAGTGAGGAGGGGGTTCAGAACTTCAGTTCAACTGATCTAATTTATTAGGACAACAGTTCCCTGCAGCTTCAATGAGATTAAGTTCCATTAGGGACTTTACTTAATTTTAAAGAAGCATATAATGAATTTCTGATCCATCACACAGATGGTTTGTTACTAGCAATAAGGTGGGGTAATTATTGACATCCTATTCTGTTTCTGACCTATGTAATGGGGCAGAAGGAACTGTGGCTCCTAAAAACCCTGGAGAACTTTAGCTTGTGTTTATATGTTTCATCCTAGATGGCCAGAAAGTAAGAACGCTGGTAGAACAAGGCTAGTAAATGGCTGACATTGGTAGATACTGATATCATGTGGCTTCTAAAAGGATATGACACTCAAATCTAGTCAACAGTTATGCATCCACAGGAAAAGAACGTGAAAAGGAGTAATTACACTGAAAATCTACTTCAAGAGCTGTCCTCATCTGCTCAGAAAGCCATGTTTTCTTGATACCCACTGAAAAACATCTGTTTCTGATTATTGAATATTCACTATGAACTGTTTGTGAGTCACCTACAATAAAGCCAGAATTATCCATAAAAGCTGTTTACTGAATTATGTTTAATATCAAGTACAGCTAAGAGAACTGCAGCTTATTTGTGGACAATATACTAACAAGAAGAAAATAGATTTTGGCGATGATGAATTGCTTGCTTCATTCTAGTAATTAAGTTGTAGTTCTCAGTCCAGCTAGGTCAGGCTGGACTGTCCATGAAGTCAGACTGGGATTTCAAACAGAAACAGGAGCAACAAGAACAGAAACGCCATGAAAAATCATTGGAAATAGATATTTTGAAAATCCGAGGCTTAGTTTCTTTGTCACAATAGTCCATGACCAAAACTGAAATTTGTATGTCAGCAAAAAGAGCTAGATTACATTTCCTCACAGATAAGAAAGTATTTCCATACCTGCCTTCAGAATGCAATAAACTGTGATGCTTGTCATGTTTCTTATGCACAATATGTAGCAGAATCATAGAATCATAGAATATCCTGAGTTGGAAGGGAACCACAAGGATCACCAGCGCCTGCCCCTCCTCTTCTCCCCTTTGTCAAGAAGCTGTAGATCGCAATGAGGTCTCCCCTTAGACTCCTCTTCTCTAGGCTGAATAAACCAAGTGACCACAGCCGCTCCTCATATGGTTTCCCCTCTAAACCCTTCACCAACTTCGTGGCCCTCCTATGGACACTCTCCAGTAGCCTTGTGTCCTTGATGTACTGTGGCACCCAAAGCTGCACACAGGACTCAAGGTGAAACTGCACCATTGCAGAGCAGAGCAGGACAATCACCTCCCTCGACCGGCTAACCATGCAGTGCTTGATGCACTCCAGGACACGGTTGGCCCTCTTGGCTGCCAGGGCACACTGTTGGCTCATGTTCAACTTGCTGTCAACCAGAACCCTCAGGTACCTCTCTGCAGAGCTGCTCTCCAGCCTCTCATTCCCCAGTGTGCATGTACATCCAGGGTTGCTGTGCCCCAGGTGCAAAATCTGGCACTTGCCCTTGTTAAATTTCATATGGTTGGTGATTGCCCAGCTCTCCAGTTTGTCTAGCTCTCTCTGCAGGGCCTCTCTGCCCTCAAGAGTGTCAACAGCTCCTCCCAATTTTCTGTTATCAGAAAACTTAATTAGTATTCCTTCCAGTCCTGCATCCAAGTCACTTATGAAGACATTAAAGAGTACCAGCCCCAAAATGGCCCCGCTAGTGACTGGCCACCAGACCGATGTAACCCCATTTACTATAACCCTTTGACCCTGACCCATCAGCCAATTGCTCACCCACTGCGTTACACGTTTATCCAGCTGTACGCTGGACATTTTGTCCAGGAGGATACTGTGAGAGACAGTATCAGAGCCTCACTGAAATCTAAGAAGATCACATTGACTGGCTTCCTTTGGTCAGCTAGGTGGGTAACCTTGTCATAGAAGGAAATCAAATTTGTTAGGCAGGACTTTCCCCTCGTGAAGCCATGCTGGCTAGGACCAATGACTGCATTGTCTCTCAGATGTTTTTCAATAACTCCCAGTATAATTTTCTCCGTAATTTTGCCAGGCACAGAAGTGAGACTGACGGGTCTATAGTTACCAGGGTCACCCCTGTTGCTCTTCTTGAAGATTGGGACAACATTTGACAGCTTCCAGTCAACTGGGACCTCTCCAGATTCTCAAGAGCATTGAAAAATCATTGAGGGAGGTCTCACTACGACATCAGCCAGCTCTTTGATGAATCCCATCAGGCCCGATCAACTCATAGGGATCCAGCTGGAGCAGCAAGTCCCGCACTGTCTCAGGGTTGATTGGGAGTTTATCATCCCCCCAGTCATGGTTCTCTAGCCCAGGGCTCTGGGGGTCCCAGAGCCCACCATCGCTGTTGAAGACCAAGGCGAAGAAAGCATTAAATGTCTCTGCCTTGTCTATGTCCCTGCTTGTGAGGTGACCATTCTCATCAAGCAATGGGCCAATGTTATTTCTGGCTTGCCTTTTGTCATTAACATATTTTTTAAAAGCCCTTCTTATTGTCCCTCACAGTACTGCCCAGCTCCAGCCCTAATTGAGCTTTGGCAGCACATATTTCCTCCCTGCAGTGACAAACAGCATCCTTATAGTCCTCCCATGTCGCGTGACCTAGTTTCCACTGGCCATATACTTTCTTTTTTCTCCTTATTTCTAGAATATCCCTGTTCTGCCAAGCCAGCCTTTTGTCTTGCCTGCTTTACTTCCTACACTTGGTATTGCCTGTTCCTGTGCTCTTACGAGGTGGTATTTTAAAAAGTGACCAGCACTGATAGACCCCAGCACCTTCAAAAGCTGTTTCCCAAGGGACCTTACTAAGCAGTTCCCTGAGCAACCTGAAGCCTGCTGTCCTCATATCCAGAACTGAGGTCTTGCTGGCAGTTTTCCTCCTGTACCATAGATTTTAAACTTGACTGCTTCATGGTCACTGTGGACAAGGCAGCCACTGACCTCCACTTCACCCATAAGGCCCTCTCTGTTAATAAGCAACAAGTTGAGGAAGATGGAAGTAGTAGATATGCTACTTTAAGATATGGTTCAGATCATACTGAATAGTAAAATTCCCAGTGCCTTGAATAGGAGAGGAATCTCAGCACGTCCTCCCAGTGGCTTGTTTCAAGTAATCCTTAACTTAAAGTTAGCTATGCATTCCTTCAACACGGGTTACACATGCTTGAATTCTTTAGTGCTGAAAGTGTGTAATGTGAGCTCAGCAACTGCCTATACATGAAAGTCGAAAAATAGTACTTTAACATGCCCCACCTGGCATTTTAGATGGACTTCTGGAAGATTTGAGTTGAAGATTATACACTCAGCTGTCACTTTCACCAGCTGAAAGTTGGTCAATCATGGCATCCCTTTTGCTTCAATGTAAAGAGGAGGACAACCTAAGAAACTGTTCAGTTTCAATTCTTACAGCTTGGATATAGCTAGTATTTGCTATTGAAGTCTGTCTTACATAGCACAAAGTTCTTTAATAAAGCAAGGAAGCAGAAAAATTGTATCCTTCAACAAAACAACATGTGTATGTCACTACCAAATGCAGGGAGAGACAAGGAAGTATGGTTTTGCAAATCCTTATCTGTCTGTGAAAGGACAAAGACAAGACAAAAATGCAGGGACTCATAATCCACAGCCATGGAAAAATTTGGTAGCTCAGCTCTGGGATGCTCTGGAATAGAAGCATCCCTTTGAGGCAATAAATGACCTTGGCACTGTCAGGAAAAAATACTTGTCTTCTTTTTTAAGAGAATCAGGACTTCATAAATGTTTTTTAAAGAAACAAAAACACATCAAAGAAAGTATGTATTTTCATGATTTCTGCCCTCTGGTAGTGAATACCTAGTAAAGTCCAAAATGCTGCAGACCTGTTCAGATCAAAAATGGTAATGATACACATGTTCTGTTTAATTACTTCTACCACATTATCATAAGAAAACATGTTACTATTCTCTAGACACTTTTGCTTTATACCAAACATCAACAATGCAACCCATAAACATTAGTTCCATATCTTGCTTCACTGAATCAGGAAGCTTCCATTTCAGAGTACACCATCCATTGCAAGCAAAAAGCAGAAATTGGAATCTAATTTATTACAGAGGTGTTAACTAACCCTGACATTAACCTAGAAATGTGTTATCTTAGCTCTTTCTGTACTGGAATGAAAGTACTATGTGTTCAGGGACAAATTATTGCTGTATGAACCTTAGGGCAAAGAATTTGTGGGTACGGATGTTCCAAAGAACTTTTCATATATTTAAGCTGTGAAGTAATCGGTCATAATTCCAGAAGGGCTCAGCAGCTGTTTGAATTACTGGTGAACCTAGGTGCTGGTCCAAGAAGGAAGTAATAGTCTCAAAAATCATAGTGGACATGCACAGTCATTTACATGGCAGGTGAATAATTTTAACCAACCATTTAACAGAATGGCAATGAATATGTATTAGATGATTAATGTCTTGTGTATAAATAACTTAGTTTCTACCAACAGTGTGTAGATTTGTACCTGGCACCTGCATCTGTGCATTTAAATAATAAAGGAAAATGCCTTGATTCTGTGTGTAAATTGGGCAATGCACACTGGGTAGCAAACTCCAGGCTTTTGGGACAGCACAAGTGGATTCCCAGCAGTCTTTGGAGCAGCAGAGATGAAAGCCTTATGCAGCCCGCTCTGGGCCTGAGGTACCTTTTTTTTTGAGGTAGCTTTTTTTTTTGTGTGCTACTTTTGGCATTTTTACCTGAATAATAGAGCTGAGCCAAGAAAAAAATTGAGTTTTCAGAATGTGTGGTTTTGAGACTTTTTGGTGTAGACTCAGTTTTTCACAAGAGAGGAAGAGGAAGTCAGGGGCCTTCAGTTATCCTTTCGCAGAGGTGTTAACTTGAACCTGCTTTCAAAAACATCTTTCAAAAAGGCAAAGCTAATAACCCCTTCATATTCCCTTTAAAGACTGATTTGCTTTAACAACACAATATCTTTTAGCCATGCAATACAGTCACATTCCTCTGAGACATAATACATGATTAACCTAGTACTGGGAGCATAGTTGAGCACAGTCAGGGCAACGTGGTTTGGGGGCAGTGCATGAAATGATGTTCCTGCAGTGACCTTTTCTGGAGGGGCTCCTGTGAGCATGGAGTGCAGCTTGGAAAGGTGCACTTCTCAGCTGCTGCTCAGCAACATAGCCTGACTCCTGCTCTCTGACATCTCATGTGAAATATAGCCAGTTGGTAGGTCACAGATCTGCTTACCAAAAGAAAGGGTCTGCAAGGCTAACACCCAAATCTCCTGCAGTCTGTGCTCTATCCCAAGCAGCACAGCACCTCTTGCATTCGCTACAGGCCCATGTGTCTCCCCCACCTCAGCACCATGGACAGTGTGCTCTGTCCTACCCATAACCAGGTTACTATCCCACTATAAAAGGTGACAACCTCCTGCAGCTCCAGCCTAATGGATATTTAAAGCTTGTCCCAGCAGCCTATGGTTTGTTCCACCCTTGCTTCAGCCTTCCCTCAGATCTCTGTACCCACCACTGAGTCTGTCAATAATGTTACCTATGCCTTAATGACAGGATACCAGGCTGCTTTTACCAGTAGATTTTCCTTCCTATTTTGATTTTTAACTGAGTCTATTAGAGGAACCAGTGTTCTCACGTTATCTACACCTACTTGATGTCTTCCTGGTATTCTGAGATTCCCTATGTAAGAGCTACATTTTGGGTCTCAAGTCTGGCATCCTCTTATGCTGAAGTCCATTGCAGTTCAGGATGGTAAAATAAACATTTGTAAGCATCTGCTCAAGCCCAACAGGCAGAGTTCAAAAGGGCTAAAGATGTTTAACATAAAGCCCAACTGTGGAATGATTACTGGGGGTGAGATTATTGAGGTTGAAATTATTGAGGCTAAAGTTATATCCACATTTCATAAAAGTTAACTTCCAGAGTGGAATGTGGTTGGCATGCTGGAAATTGGTTCAGTGATTGTCCCCTAGATAACACTACCTGCACTCTTAGATGTTAGGAACACTGGGAGAGCTCAGTGTCCTAATCTAATGGAGATAACTAAAGGAGGGAGTGAAGCAAAGCCTTTGTGGCCAAACTTGTCCCTAAATCACTGCAGATCCGGGGGCTGGATGGAACCATGGAACCATGCCTGGACCAGCGCAGTAACATCGTGCCCTGTGGGTGAGCTTTGCTCATTATAACCTCATTATAATACTAAAGCACACACCTCCATCCCAAAGTTACCTGCCTCCAAGGTACAATCACCCCTCACTGAGCATGCGCTCTGAATTTCTCTTAGTCTGTACCTTTAAATCAAAGCAAGGAATTTCTACAACAATCAATAACAAATGTATGACTAGAATCACTCAAGCTCCACTTCAACATAAAATAGTATAAAAATGACCCTGAGAGAGAGGGATGTTAGGGAAGATACCATCGCGGCCTACTGGGATCAGTCAAAAGGCTAAACCTCTCTTCTCCCCCGTAGGGATGCCTATTGGGTAAGACTCAAACACTTGGTTACACTGAGTGATTTCCCAGGAAATTTAGAGAACAAGCTTGTTATTTTGTGTTTTGTGTTTTAGCGCTTTATACTTGCAGATGCTTTGCAGACAGTGTATTTGTCACCAGCAATCTGATAAGAACCTGTTTTTCTGTTGCTTCAATAAACCGCACTATTATTGAATCTGGCCATGAAGCATTATTGGGCATGACTGGACTAACAGTGATCATATTGTTAGTGAATCCCTCACAGACTAACAGTGTGGAATCGGGTATCACTCAGAATCTAAGCCTAGCTGCCCTCAGCCCCTCTGACATCTGAGGACCAGCTGGATCACAAGGGAGTTTATTTTCTGCCAAATTTCTTCACCTATTAACACAGCACCCAACCAATGTGTGTTATTCTGAACAGGGAGACGCTTTCTTGAAATGCATTCCTTGTGAATCATTTCAGCTGTTTATTTCTTCAGATCTTTAGCACATATGAAGCTGTCTGAATGATAGAGAAACAAAAGGGGTTTTCCTCCAAATCTCCTAAACTGGGGTAATTTTTTTGTGAACTGCTACCTTTCTTTGTGTAACTTGAAAGACTTTCAGAGTTGACTTTTCAGCTTGTTGACTGTATGAAGAGAATGTATCACACTGCAAAATATAATCCAAACAACTTTTATTATTCAAATTCACATCTAAGAAACTGTTTCCAAGAAAAAAAGAATGTCTTTAGCTAATACAATAAACCTGCAAGCAGGGCTCAGATTGGTACTGTACAGCAGGACTGAAGTGTAAGACAAATAAAAAATCTAGACATCAAAACCAAAATACTGACAGTCAAATAGGTTAATTATTGAGTAAATTGCTTATTAAATTATCAAGGAAAGAACACAATAAAAAGTGGATTGAATTTTACTGTGTTCAGAATCCAGTTCAGTGGGAGCTAGTCTGATGCTATAGAGTCAACTCAACAAGAAGCAAGACTTAGGCTTGTCTCTGCAAATCCTTCCACACAGAAGTCCTGCTCCCTGATGAAATCCATAGCCTCAAAACAAGCCCCAGAGTCTAAAGAGAGGTAGACTCATATCAGATCACATCAAAGCCCATACAAATCAGAAGAAACATTCTGAGGTGAGGGTCATGGTTTGAAATTCACCTCAAGTCATTGATTTTGCTAATCCTTTTCCATTACCCTTTTCTAGAGTAAGAAGGGATATCAGTTTAGCCATGCAAAACCCAGCTGTTGGAAAAAGTATCAGAAACACTGCATTTACTAGCCAGAGTTATCTCTACAATGTGTGAGAGACTGAGAGCTTTGACTGATGAGTCCTGGCTTGGGGTATGAATGCTTTAATGCCCTGTGGATTTATGCCCTATTTCCTGAACCAACACTACCAACCCAGGAACATCTAGAAGAACACAAACTGTCCTCATGCTTTGGGTGTGATAGCTGAGCTCAAACCCCCTTCTCGTGGACTGCTAATATCCAAAGTCTGTGTCAATGGGCGTGAGGTACAAAGGTACAACAGAGCCAAAGCTTTAGGAAATATACACTTGTATTACACCTAAACTTACAAAGCCCAAGATTTCTGAGACAGCCTTTCACAGCATGAAAGAGGATTATTTAACTAAGACAGCAGTAAAATTTTTATAGCTTCTTTTGTTTCCTTTTCATCCCAAGAATGGGATGAAACATCATGATGCAAATGCTAAATCTGCTGTGTCCATTTTTTTTAGTTCATTTGCCTACCAACTCATGTTTACACAAAATGCATGTTGGATGCCCTGGGGAATTTTCTGACCTACTTAGTAAAAGCAGTGCTGAGTGTCTGAATAATGAAAAGTGTCTTAAATGAAACTAGACAACTTCTCAGGTTAAATGTTGCTTGTTTTGTCTTACAGATAAACAGACAAGGCAGAAAGTAGATCATAATGACAACCTTTGGTTTCCTTTGTTTTCTATTTTAAGGCATGACAATTTAGAAATGGTCAGCACACAAAGTCCTGCTTCCACAAGTGTATAGGCAGCCTAATTCCCTTGGGCAGCTATATTTGTAAGAGGTGTTTGCATTGTTCTCCCGCTTTATAGTCTCTCTGTGTCAGGATGTATTTGTACATAGCTGGCAGCAACGTGACAGGAATAGCCAAATAACATTAACCAAATATCTGGGATGTTGTCTCAACACTAGCATCTCTAGCATTTTTCTTTGCCTCCTTCATGTTCTTTTCTGGAAAGCAATTTAAGTCACACCTTATAATTGATTTGAACCAATACTAAATCAAAGGTCATGGCAGAATGCAGCTACATTCCACTCTCAAAACAACATAAAAAAGTATTTTAGTTCCATTACACTTCTAGTTCAATTACTTTTTTTTTTAGAGATAACTGGATTTATCCCTTACACCCATTTTATTGTCATAAATAATCAAATGGACAAAAAGCCTTGTGCAGTGTATGTTGCTAGTCACAGAGGTGGGAGCTGACATGAAAACCAAGTCACAGATAACAAGTGGATTCTGCATATCTCCATTGACTTCAGTGGAATAATCCTGAGGACCTCTTGCAAAACTCTTTACAAAATTATGAAATTAACTTAATTACCATAGCATTTTAAACAAAGGATTTGAAAGTTTATTTCTTCTAGATTTTAACCCCTTTGATCTGCTTTTAAACTTTTTGGGGGTTTTTCAGCTGTTTATTCAGAGCCATTGTCAGAGTTCAATACCCTCTGACCAGGTTCTTTTAGATATTCCACATGTAGAGCATGTAATGTTTAACATCAAATTTAGTTATTTAAAGATAGTGGATGTTACACAGGATTTCTGAAGAGAAGCAGAATATATTGCATAACTCAACATCAATGTAAGCTACACTCAGCAAAATATATAGGGATTGTGATATACAGTTTAATCATAATACCGTTGTGATTCCCATTACCGGTATCTATAATATGCTCATCATCATGATGCTGTGCATCCTCAGTCACCGGGAGGGAATATGTGGGTTGAAGTCAGCTCAAGCCCATCCCTCTCTTCAAAACTCTTGTTAGTTGTTCAGGCTTTATACTCTATGTTGGGCTGAGCTGCATATTGACTCCCCCCTTGCTGGTCTAGTTAAGTCAGGACAGTCACGCTCTTTCAGTGAGCTCAAAGAGAAACATTTACACCACCAGTTCATCCATTCAACTCTTGATAGCCGTTTCCCTAAAACAAAGGCCACTTTCCAGTCCCCTTCCTGCTGAGATAGAGTCAGCTTCTTTGCAACAGCTGTGGTCACTCACACCCTGCATTATTCCCTGAGATTCACAGGCACATCACCCTTGCCCATCTCTTCTGAACCTTCTTCCATCAGTCACAGCCATGAATATCTGAACGTTGTTTTTATTGTTTGAATGAAGCTGAAAGTATCACAAAATATACGAATCCAGGAATGGGACTTGAAAAGAAACAAGCACTCACCAAAACTGTGAAAAAAACCCACAAAATCAACAGCAAGGCAAGAGCTGAAAAAATTATGAAAGACTTTGCAGAAAGCAAAATCAGAGTCATGAAGACATAAATAATTGCAATAATCTGAAATGCACTCTTGCACTCCTATGGAATATTTTTAATAATTGCTTCCAAAACAGCCCTTATGCTCAAGATTTGACCTGCAAGCCCAGTAGAGTTGATGAAAATCAGTAAGAAATACAGTTTCTTTAAAAAGTTGAATATTACAAAGAATAGAAAGCATTCTATCTTGTCTATTTTGGAGCCTCTGCTTAGAAAGGATGTGCTCATTTCTGAAATTGCAATAAGCTCCCTTGCTCCCTTTAGGACTTGGTAGACCTGAAGGATGTTCTACTCATCTTATAACTGTTCAACTCCAGATGGAGCTGAGCTTTAAAAGAATGAAAGAAACTTTAAATCACCTCTTTCTGAAGCAAGAGGTGTGTTTATTTCTTTGTTGTGCTCGTTTTTTAAAGCAGGGCATTCAGCAGAAAGATTGCTCTTATGGCTGGTAATTTAATTTTCAGCTGAAGCTGAATCTGTCCAATCAAACCCATCTCAAAAAAGGTCATAATTCCATTTCAAGAGGTATTTTGCATATTTAAATATATTACAAAATCAAATGTTTCATTAGAGATAGTGTACTTTTCACACATTTTTTAACACCATGACACAACTTTTCCCTGTGGACTGGAAGACTTTGAGGAAGGGCAGAGTGGGTAAGGGAATCATATATAAGTTAAACTAAAAAAAATCTGAAGTAAATTGTTTCATTTGCATTTATTAAGTTATGAAAAAGCAATTATTATACTGGATATTTATGAAGGAAAAAGCACCAAAAGATTTAACTAGATTTTAAAAGAATTCAATTTCCCTTTATGAGAACCAGCAAATTCTCAGCAGCAATGAGCTCTCTGCTATTTAGACTCAAGGGCAAAGGTTGCTTGATAGTAAGCTTTTTTGAAATAGCAGGTGTCAATTCAATATGGTTTTTCAAAGGAAAAAGAGTCTTGTGAAAATGTCTCATGAGCCTGTCCTATGCAACTTGGTATTTCCTCATAGCTGGTAACCTGATGATTTTTATCAGCAGATCTTGTCTCTTTGCTAAAAAATTCCAAACCATTTCAAAGAAATTTATGTTTCAGAGAGTATGTTCTGGCATCTGCTGCTGAGCCCTGAAGAGGGACAGTTTAATACTGATAGATTGGCAAGTTTTTATGGGAACCTGTGGTTTCAGATTTCTGAAGCAATGACCCTAGATGACATGGAAGTGCCTCAAAATGCTACAAGTGGGGATTCCTGTTTCCTGTTTGTACCTATATCTCCTGGAAAGCCCCAGTTGTAACCATCCCTGCTCTGCCACAGAGCTGCTTGATCTTTGGGATGTCACTAAGCCTGTCTGTGCTGCTAGGAGCTGTCAGCCCATTGGAGATTATCCTTTCCTGCTTCACAGAGCTGCATATTAAAGTCCAGGAGATATGCAGACATCACAACAGTATCCAAGTAAAACCAATCGAATGATTGGCTGATGATCTCTGTATAGCAATATTCACAGATGTGGCAGCATGGGATCGTACACAAACCTGATCAGACTCAGAACTGGTTTATGCATTCACAGATGGAGCCTTCCTGCCTGCTCTCATCCTTATGCCACATCAAGAGATATTCAGTTTTGAGTCAATAGCAATATGTAACAATGAATTATCTCCTTTCCACATTCAGATTTCAGAGAACCCTGGGCTCTCCACAGAAACTGTCACGCAGTAAAAGGGGGGTGTCTATTGCCCAGTATCGCTGAAAAAATGTTGAAGAGGAGGAAGTTGAAAAAGCACATGCAGGAGATGCAGCACCTGAGTGCTAGTCCTCCACTCCTAGGATATGGTGGAGAGAAAAGAGGGTGTTTGCTGCTCTGTAGTTTGAAATGTACTAAACTAAACAGCCTTTGGTAACAGAAACTGGGCCTTTCAGCAGGTGCTGATGGCTCTTAATACCTTCCGCTCATCTGCTTGCTGTAGACCACTTTAAATTCCAAAAAAGGGGCTGATACCTCATGACTTATTGAAGGAATCTTTCCTATTTACAGAGGTATCAGAGCTACGGTGTTATGAAGTGCATAAACTTAATCGAGCTTAAGACTTACAGAAACCCAAAATGTAAACTGGGAGGTGGCAGGTGGTGCTAGCTGCATTGATGCAGTGGCGAGCAGTTGAAAAAAGAGTGGCTGGGCAAGTGTTTTTGGTCGCCATGGCTGAAGCGAAGCTTAAAAGAAAAGATGAAGAAAGGACAGTGATGTTTTGTGTAAGATTTATTTCTTGAATTGGGGGGGGGGGGCAACAACTTTCTCAAGGCTGTCAGAAAAGTGAAGAAGCAGGCAGCTGAGGCTGATTCCTCTGACAGGACAAAGGAGGCAATCTGGCCATAAAGCACAAGCAGTCTTTGGTGCAGCTCTACGGTTAACACTGACTGTTCCTCCTGAGGCACAGAAATACCACAAAAACTGCAGGGAGGAGAGGACTGTATCTTCACAGCTTGGTCATATGCATGTAGAAAACCTGAAATACTACAAAACCTGTGTGGGGTGCCTAGGAAACAGGTAAATTCAGTGCTTTGACAGCTCCTCCTGTAAGTCGGCTAAGGATCAGGTGGCATGGTCCAGCCCAATGAGTTTCTTTCATTATACAGATTTAAATTTACAGAATATTTAACCAATAATTTATTCCAAGGTCAGATATTTCCTGGCAAATAAAAATCTGTGTAGGGACTGTTGGCTTGAGATTTCTTTACCCAACAGGTCATAAAGTGCCAGAAGATGACTAATATGGAGTTCACCATAGCTATTATATAAAACAGAATAGATAAAGCAATAAAAAAGAATAAGCACGGAACCATCTTTCCTTGTGCAACTTCAGATTTCTACTGTGTCTGTTTTTCTTTGAAACAGGATTTCTGCCTTTAAAATTGTGCAAGTATACTTTGTTTCCTTATACAAAGCTTGTTTATTTCAGTGCTGAACTGTTTCATCAACCTATTTCCCCTGCAGTTATAAACAAGTTTCTAAACTTGTTAAACATTTTTACCTTTTTTTTTCTTAGTTACATAAAAACATAAACCTGTTGATGGACTACTGTACAGAATATGTGAAACTCTTACTGCCGTCAGTTCTTCTGCTTTAAACATACAAGAAATCTTCAGCATGTCACGGAGGTTCACTAAACGAAGTGCGAGCTCAAACAACTTTATTTTGCGAAACAGCCAAAGCCACAACAAAACCCAACGAGAAACAGGGGCAAACCGACCTCAGTCAACCCTCCAACACCACGTAACATGTAACAGGTTTGAGCTGTCAGTCGGGGTATCACCGCTGCACATTTGCACCCCAGAAGGATGGTGTGAAGCGCGCCCACACACTCTCACAGCAGGAGCTCTCTGCCTTTCCGGGGTACCCAGGAGGTGGAATCGCTCACCTGGGGAGGGGGCCGAGGGCTTGCTCACGGGTCTGTCCAGAAGAAATCACTCACCCAGAAGCGGGCGAGGGCGCTCAGTCCCGGGAAGATCCTTCAGGCCGTCCCAGCCCAAATGCAGAGGCTTCGAACACAGCCCCGCTGCTCCAAGGGACCGCTCCAAGGGGTCTCTGGCAGCACCCCATTTGTACCCCAGGTCGGATCTGAGCTGTGCCATAACCGGCCATGATCCAGAAGCTTCTCTGGACCGTGGCGCCTCATTGCCTGCGACCCTCTGTGGGCCGAGGGGTTCCGCCTCCCCCACCCTCCCCTGCCGAGGGGGTACGTGCCTGGGGGCACAGCAAAGCACAAAGGGCATGAAGATGAGGCGCGGAGAGGCAGCGATCACCATGCCGAAAGTCCCGATCTCCGATGTCCGGAGGGGAAGTGGGGGGACGGGGGAGTGTACCTGCCACACAGCAATAAGCAGAGGACTGATGATCCCAGTGTTATTTCAGCAGTATATCCACAATATTATAGAATCATAGAATCACAGAATATCCTGAGTTGGAAGGGACCCACAAAGATGATCGAGTCCAACTCCTGTCCCTGCACAGGACAACCACAAAATTTGCACCATATCTCTGAGGG
>WEKW01025051.1:1153-26636 GCA_013389905.1 Sula dactylatra | reverse complement strand
TTGCCCTTGTTAAACTTCATAGGGTTGGTGTCTGCCCATCTCTCCAGTCTCTCCAGATCTCTCTGCAGGGCCTCTCTGCCCTCAGGAGTGTCAACAGCTCCTCCCAATTTTCTGTTGTCAGCAAACTTAATTAGTATTCCTTCCAGTCCTCTATCCAAGTCATATTGCCCACTTTCAAAGAAAGCTGTGTCCATTTATCCTCTTTCCCTTCCTACTGCCTGTGGTATTCAGCAGGCTGCTGATAGCCCTTGAGAGCAAATTTGGAATGGAAAAGGATATGTGCAGACTTAATATAGATGCTCACAATAATATCATTACAGGACTCTATTGATTTTTCCCCCACTTTGTATGTTTCAGTGTTTTATACACTGTTGCAAAGAGATAATGGATTTTAAGGTGTGGATGTCAAAACTGCACTCGTATGCCTGGCCAAATTATAGTTGTGAGTCAATGAAGCAGACAACAGTTACAAGGCAGTCTCGTAGAATTAGCAATTCTGTAGACTCCAGCGATGACAGTTACATTTTAGAACAGCTGTATTCAACAGAGCTATATCAATTCACACCAACTACTGGGTTGAGCTATTACACATGCTGATTCCATATGAGAATTGGGACAAATCTGGTCTGAGGAATGATTCATGTGTCATGGTCCTTTATTCTTTAGCCTGGGATCTGAGTCTCAGAGCTTAGATGCTTTGCACAGATTGAACTGCTGGCTTTCTCTGCAACTCAGATTGATGAGGTTTCACAACAAAGAAGGGGTTAATATGGGAGAAGAAACATGTAGATTTCATCACCCCCACCTTTAATTTTAAGGAATCCATCTAATATGATGTGGCAATATTGGCTTAGTTCCAACAAAGAGTTTATAGCTTAATTAAAACCTTTATATATTTTAGTCCCGAACCATTAAGAGAAACCAAACTGCAAGTTTTGATTGAGGTTCAGAGGACTGTTTTGTTTTGGGTTTTTTTCAAGACCAGTGAATTATGTTTTTGCTAGCACTGAACTGCTTCAGCTCCCTTGAACAGAAGAGCAGGTCTTTCTTTATTGTTTCAGTCTTGCAGAACTGTTAGAAACTAGCCAATGTATTGTAATACAAAATATGTTTGTTTAGGGCCAGGTTGGGGTAGGCTGCAAAAGAGAAGTGTCCCAGCAATTTTCTCCTACCGGTTCACAACCCTGTGGGCACGCACTCTTGAGCCAGAAAGGATCTTTGTTTAATGACCTTTTTTGTAACCACAGGCAATATGGTATGTTTTAAGGAGAAATCCTATCCACTAGCAGTACAAAGGAAAAAGCATCTGTGGTGGAGGGTCGGTTTTATATTTCCTTTGCAGAATCAATTTGCATATCTGTGTATTCATACATGTACCTTACAGGAAATGTGAACCCAGGCCTTTGAGTGAGAATTACATAGTGCAAAAATTTTCTGTGTCACCTGTTGTGGAGCTGACTTGTTTATTTAATGCTTTTCCACTGGGTTCCTGAACACACCATTAGGAGCTCCACAGGCTGTAAAAAAAAGTTTAGTTATGGATTGTAACATACTCAAATCCTTCTTTTCTCATGTATCTCATGTATCAGGCAACATGGCTGGGGGTCACTACATAGTCAGAGACCCAGCAAGAAGAGCTCTGGAGCTCAGCTAAACTTAGGCTGTGTGTTGGGGAAGGAAATATGGGGAGGAATAACTCTGGAAGTTTCTCAGAAGACGTTGTATGAATGACTGCTGACAGACCACTGAGTTGGTGTTTGGATGAGCACCTTTTGAGGTGTGAAGAGTTTAATACTACACCAAGCCTGGGCAGCTTGGTTGCTGAGTGACCTAAAGACTGTCAGATATGCAGTCAGGTTCTGGTAGGATGGCTTTGCCTCCCCAGAGGACAACACTGTATGAGTTAATTTTGCAGAGTTTGTACCTAATTTCCATGGAAATTGTAAATTCACTTTCTCCAAATATTTAAAGCACTCCTGTATTGTAGGCTGGTGCTCTTTTACAGATGTCTGCTGCTGTTCCTCTGTATCTGAAAGCATGGCTCATCCTCTTCATCTGTGTCTTCCCAAACAACATTGAAATTCCTCATCTTGGATTAAAAGATAAGTCTCTAAAAACATGGCATAGTAGCTGGTCTAAAGTGGGATGTGCTTTGACCAGCAAGAGTTAACAGTGATAAGGCATCCTGCTTTCTTGTGTCTGCAGTTGAGATGCAGATGAAGCATACTGGGTAAATGAGAAAATTCTGGAAAAAGAAAATATCTTCAAAAATTTGAAAAAAATCAGACTTTCCTCAATGATTATTGTTTTAAACCTTACTATTACAGAAAAGACTATTTTGTCTAGCTGTGAATATTGAGTTTTTACTCAAAGGTAGGACTGGTCAAGAATGAACACAGAGCAGTTTTTTCAGCAAACCTGCTTGAAATACATTTTCTGTGTTCTTTCTCAATCATGATATTTAGGTTGGAAGAGGAAGCTTCTGGAGGTCATCTAGACCTCTCCTGTGCTCAAAGCAGGGATTTATTTCTGGTTTTAATCAAATGACATTTAAATATTTTTTAAACTATGGTGACAAACTGTGGTCTCTCAAGACCACAGTTTTAATTGATTCGGTACTTACATTGTTCTTGTTGCTCACAACATTTTATTGAAAGATTTAGAATTTGTTTTGAACAAAGACAATTGTAACACAAACATTGAAGAAGTCAATATTTTAACCATATTTACCTACAATATAACTGATCACAGTAACTTTGGGATTAACTGTCTTATGAAGTGAAAGTGGTGAGAATTCGTTGCAGAATTAGAACTAGACTGAATATTCATTACATTTTGTCATGTTTATATAGCCTTTTTCTTTTAGTAGTCATAAGGCTTTAGATTTTAGTGTATTTTAATCTATATACATATAATAAGAACATGTGTGTGTGTGTATATATTCTTTATTCAGATCTTGTGCTACATTCAGATTGAAACCCGAGAGGACCCCATTTTCCGGTTAGTTAAGGTGCAGTTAAAATCTTAGAAAGCAGACTGCTTCTAGCACAGACTTAGATCTTTTAAGAGTACCTTGTGATACTCAAATGTAGCTTGAATGCACATACAAATCTAAGCATAGTCTTGATTTGCCTAAGAGTAAAAAAGAGTAAAGAAAAGAAAAGCATCTTTCCTACCTGTCTTCAGTTTGCAATGGTTTGGCAAAGCTCCTTACCTCTTCTGAAGAATAGTCTTGTTTATCTTCTGGCTTCCTAGTTTCCTGGTCTCACTTAGTGCAGGTGAAATGTGCAAAGTTACCATGACTAAGTACATTAAATGGCTTGGAAAAGTTCAGTTTCTCCTGCTTTTTCAGAAGTTTCTGGTGGCTTTCACTGGGGTGGCATTTGCCTTTAAAATGCCCAAAAGTTTATGTCACATCTTCTTGCAAAGCTTTTGATTTCAAAGCAGCTATCAATCAGAAGAGCCGTGATTCTACCCAGCTGATGTCAGAAGACTCTGCTGATCTACATGTGCCATCTCCAAAAGAGAGCGAGCCAGTGTGACAATGACTCTCTGGATTTACTATATACAG
Source organism: Sula dactylatra (assembly GCA_013389905.1). Lineage (NCBI taxonomy): Eukaryota > Metazoa > Chordata > Aves > Suliformes > Sulidae > Sula > Sula dactylatra. The sequence continues at coordinate 23,065 of WEKW01025051.1, read as the reverse complement.
AAATTATTTGTTCAAAATATACTGTAAATCTCAGTTCTTCAGCATATGTTTTACCACTAGTGCAAGGTAGACACCAGCAAGGTAGACAGCAGTTATCGTCTACCAGCAAGGTAGACGATTCCACATCCACTGATTGGAAGAGAAACCTGGGGACATGGTAAGACAGGCAACATGTACAAGTTTGTTACTACCTCAGTACATGGAGTAATTGTCAGGGCTACTTACACTACCCCAGAATATTACGGAGAGAACGGCAATACTGCAGCTGGAATAACTACAGCCCTCTGTATGGGATACAGAGATCACAGAACTAGTAGATTCCACAAGTATTTTGCTATAACCCTCTGTTGGAAATGGAATAGTTCAGAGTGTTTTTTTAAAAAAATTATCCCAACTGAGTTATGTAGATGATATGAAGCCTGCCATTATTTGCCCAGAATCACATGGTAGTCTAGGACACTGTCACTGCATGACTGGCTATCAGCAAGGGCCAAAACTTTGTGGAGTTTGAAGAATGGGCTAGTTCTAAGTATCTGTGGAATGCTTAAATGAGGCACAACTCTAGAAATCATATGACTGAATAAGAAAGTGCTAGTTAAGTATGAGTTTTCTGTATGTTAACGTGAAAGATGGTACAGGACTCCCTTACGTCATGGGACTGGCTCTTTTTACTGTGTGGAAGAGGAACGGGCAATGAGATAGTGAGGTTAACACCTGGCAACTGCCATAGTTTACAGCCTGCCTTCTCCACCAAAATTAAGGCTTTAAAAAGATCTTTCTGCTAGATTCATGTGAAGGTGAGACGGTGATTTATTTGATCTTCCTGAATGCTTACCAAACCTTGAAGGTGAACAAAACCAGAAAAATTATACCAACTACAGCAGCAGGTGCTAAACTTTCCTCAGAGGGCTATTTTGCACATAAACCACCTAATTACTGCCTCTGAATTATTTATTTATTTACCTTTGGTCCCACAGTAACATGCCGGAAAGAGCTGGCTCTTGTAGGCTGCCTTACTCTATTATGTTCCAGTTCTCAAAGAGCATGAAGCAAGCTTGCATAGCAGTCCACAATTTAACACAACCTGGCATTGTTATTTCTTTCATAAGCTTTATTTCTTTACTATTAGAGTGTTGTTTCTAAACTTTGGTTGTTTTAAATAAGTAAAGGGCAAAAACTGGACAGGCAAAATCTTGTTTCTCTGCCTTTTGTGGAAATTAGCAGCAACACTGGAAGTCTTCAAATGAAATTTCCCTCTCTGAATGGCACTGTAATTCTTTGGATTTTAGAGTACCTCTAAGGGAATCACAAAGCCTCTGTGTCTAAAAAATACATTATGAAATCACTATATGCCAAATTTCTTCCCATGGTCTTGTGTCCCAGAAGATTTCTCCAATTGCCCTGAAATTTGCTAGCTTTTTTAGTTCGTTAATCCAGGTGTCCAAAACTTTCACATTTATTGCTGAAATACAAACTGTGTAGTCATCTGTCTACCCAGGAGAGTAAAATTCTGCTTGTCTGCAGTGTCTCTAAGAGCAAAACCATTTGGCACAGATGACCAGCACGGTGCCTAACCCATGTTTAGGTGTGACAGATCTTTGAGGCTAGTTATTTCCTTAGCACAGCAGACACTGAACACAGCTGGAGAAGATATTTATCTTCTCTAACCACTAGTTTTATTGCATAAAACTTGCTGAGGAAAAGAAGACCACAATAAAAATGTGTATGGAAGAGGAAGACTGTCTCATAAGTAAGTGTGAATGTGGCTCCAGACTAGTGCCTGGAGTTCACCTTCCAACTTCTGTGCAGGGGCACAGCTTTACCAGCAAGGGCAGAGAGAATCTCTTACTTTCCCCTTCAATGAGTGAAGGGACCTGAACCTGTATTGCCCCTCCTGGATCAGTATTTGTTGCTAGGTTATTATAAAGGGGGTGGAGGTTTGTTTCTCTGCCACCCCCATGGGCTTGGTTCATAAATAAAATGTCTGAGTGTGTTTGGGTGCTGAAGAGACATGTTGAATCATGAGCAGGGTGCAAAAGTGTATGGTAGTAGCAGCATCCAATGTATGGACTATGCAGAAAAGCAGGTGTTTTCTTCAGACAACTGTTGAGAAAAACATTGATGTATGTTTATCTGAGGCTGGATTTAGACTTACAAAAGCTTTTACGCATTTTGGGTGTGGAATTGAATTTCCCCAAGCCAGAAGAAAAATAAAAACATACCAGTTTAGCAAATTTCATTATTTTTATTCCAGTCTTGTATCGATATTTTTAACTCATATGGTTGGCAGTTCACTGTGATCAATGTTGATGTGTTTCCCTTTTGACCTGCCCTGAGCATAGTCCCTGCCTTTAGGTATAATGACTTATCAGGACCGTTTGCTTGTAGTCTTCTGCTTCTCTTCATAGTGGAGCTCCTAAATGAGAGCAATCCAAAGACTTTTAAACTAACTTCCAAGTAAATGGGCATAAGGGGATGAATGAGGTGTTCGAACGTGAAATAAAGGAAGGGGATGGTGGGGGATCTCAGAGACTTTCAAAGCTAGGAGATGGAGGCTTGTAATAGGAGCTGAAATGGAGACTTTGTGGAAATTAAGGACATGGAAGTATATACTTATTTATTTTCTAGATTTGTTAGGATTTCTAGCTTGTCTACCTATCAAAAGGTTAGAGGCAGAGAACCTCTCAATTTGTATGGATTTAGTTGCTGCATATTTCAACTTGATTTCAGAAACCTGAAAATCCAGACGATTTTTACAATACTTGTCCAATGAATGATGTGGAGTGTCTCTGTTCTTGGCCTTACAACAGGGAAGATTTTGAGGAGCATTCTATCTGTAAGCATTTTGTTTACAGAAGGATTTTTCTGCTGTTGGAGAAGAATGAGAGGTTTTAGAAGGCTGCATCCCAAATAGTCAGCCTGTTCTGCCCCTTTTCCCTACACATCTGGGGAATGGGGAAAGGCAGCACCAGTTAATTCTTTGCTTCCTGGTTGCTGACTTGACTGCAAGCAGTGGTTGCAGCAACTTGTGCTGTTCTGAGGCTCCTGATAGGCAGCTAGGACTAACTGCAGCTAACTCAGGCATGCCCCCCACAGGCTAGGGCTGGGAGGTAAAAGCAAAAAGGGCTTTTTTTTTTGGATAATAAACATGGGAAGAATGGGCCCTACCCCTTGGCTGCCTGCTGCAGGGATTCAGAAATATGCTGAGAATTGATTATAGATGGAACAAATATGGGTGTGTCTGAGAGTAGAGATCTTTGGTGGGCCTACAAACATGATCCTTTATGCTAAGCTGTGGTGTGGTAGGATTTCTTTGGCTTGCTTCTGACTTGATGAATGGTGAGGGTATGAAGGGAGAAAGCTGTGTGGTTCCTTGAAGGCAGCATTTCTTTAGTATGTAACAGCAAAAATAATAGTAATAGTAAAAACAATAGCAATAGTAATAGCAATAGTAATAGTCCCTTAAAAGACATCCAGGTTAATGTTCCAAGAGTGTGGTTAATCTTATAACATAATGTTGTCTTTCATAATGCCAGTACTTAGGTATGTGATGGGTTGACCTTGGCTGGATGCCAGGTGCCCACCAAGTCACTCTATCACTCTCCCTCCTCCACAGGAAAGGGGAGAAAATATGATGAAAAGCTTGCAGGTCAAGATAAGAACAGGGAGATCACTCAGCAATTACCATCATGAGCAAAACAGACTCCGCTTGGATAAATTAATTTAATTTATTGCCAATTAATAAGAGAGTAAGATAATGAGAAATAAGAACGAATCTAAAAAAAACCACCTTTCCCCTATCCCTCACTTCTTCCCAGGCTCAACTTCAGTACTGACTCTTCTACCTCCTCCTCCTGAGTGGCGCAAGCAGACAGTGAATTGGGGTTGTGGTCAGTTCATCACACATTGTCTCTGCCACTCCTTCCTCCTCACACTCTTCCTCTGCCCCAGCACAGGGTCCTTCCCACAGGGTACAGTCCCTCATGAACTTCTCCAACTTGGGTCCTTCCCATGGGCTGCAATTCTTCTAGAACTGTACCAATATGGGTGCTTTCCACAGGTTGCAGTCCTTCGGGAACTGACTGCTCCAGTGTGGGTCCCCCACAGGGCACAGGACCTGCCAGCAAACCTGCTCCAGCGTGGGGTCCTCTCCACTGCTGCAGTTCCTGCAGTTCCTGCCAGGAGCCTGCTCCAGCATGGGCTCTTCACAGGGTCACAGCTTCCTTCAGGGTACATCCACCTGCTCTGGTGTGGTGTCCTCCATGGGGTGCAAGGTGGATATCTGCTCCACTGTTAACTTCCATGGGCTGCAGGGGGACAACCTGCTTATCCATTATCTTCACCACAAGCTGCATAGGAATCTCCAATATGATGCATGCAATACCTCCTCCCCCTCCTTCTTCACTGACCTTGGTGTCTGCAGGGCTTTTCCTCTCACATTTTATCATTCCTTTCTCCTAGCTCCTGTTGTGTAGCATTTTTTTACTCCTTCTTTTATATGTTATCACAGAGGTGCTACCACCATCGTTGACAGGCTCAGCTTTGGCCAGCAGCGGATCTGTCGGAGCAGCCTGGAGTTGGCTCTGTTGGACACTGGGGCAGGTCCTGGTGTCTTCCCACAGAACCCACCACTGCAGTGCCCCCCACTACCAAAACCTTGCCATGCAAACCCAATAAAAGGAGCAGGTTTACAGGGTTTGTTGGTTTTGGCTGGGATGGAGTTAATTTTCTTCATAGTAGCTAGTATGGGGTTAATTTTTGGATTTGTGCTGAAAACAATGTTGATAATACAAGGACGCTTTCATTATTGTTGAGCAGTGCTTACATAAAGTCAAGGCCTTTTCTGCTTCTCACAATGCCCCTCCAATGCGTAGGCTGGGGGTACACAAGAAGTTGGGAGGGGACATAGCTGGGACAGCTGACCCCAACTGGCCAAAGGCACATTCCCTACTATATGACATCATGGTTAGCAATATAAAGCTGGGGGAAGAAGAAGGAAGGAGGGACATTTGGAGTTATGGCATTTTGTCTTCCCAAGTAAATGTTACACGTGATGGAGCCCTGCTTTCCTGGAGATGCCTGAACACCTGCCTGCTGATCGGAAGTAGTGAATGAATTTCTTGTTTTGCTCTTCTTGTGTGTGTGGCTTTTACTTTACCTATTAAACTGTCTTGATCTCAACCCACAAGTTTTCTCACTTTTCCTTTCTGATTGTCTCCCCAGTCCCACTGGGGAGGAGTGAGCAAGCAGCTGTGTGGTGCTTAGTTGTTGGCTGGGGTTAAACCACAACAGTCCTTTCTGGTGCCCAACATGGGCCTTGAAAAGTTTGAGATAATTACAGATTTAATTGGAATGTGCTAGATAAATTTCTATCTGTTATTGTTGATTAGCTATTAATTGGCAGGCTCTTGTGTTTGCCATGGGGCTTGCTTGCCTTACTGTATAGTAGAGACTAGTGCTTGTTAGTGGCTGCTTTTTGTTTCGATGCTTGCTGTACTGCTGTATTGCTTATCATCTTACTCTGCTGTGCCTGGGAACGTTTTGATAACAGCAGTGGCGAGGCACCTGGGCTGGCAGATGGCCAGGGCATTGCTGCTGTTTCTGTGCTGCTGTACTGGTCAGGCTGGAACTCCAGTGTGAACTTGAGTCAAAGGGGCTCTGACTGTGGATAAGTCCACACCAGAGCGAGTACACCTCGAAGTGTTTGTGGCCATGGTTATGTCTGTGCCACAGCAGGTATACCTCTGAAGGGATTATGGCTCAAGGATATGTCCATGCTGGAGAAGGTACACCTTGAAGCGTCAGCAGCTGTGCCTGAGGTCATGCTGGAGCACCTCAAAGCATGTGGCCATGGATAAGCCCACAACAGAGCAGGTATGCCCCTGGAGGGATTACAGCCATGAGTAAGGCAATGTTGGAACAGGTTTACTTCTGAAGGGACTGTGGCTGTGGGTAAGGCCACACTGGAGCAGGTATATCTCTGAAGGCATTGTGGTCCATGGAGAAGGAAGAACAGGTGCACCTCAAAGTGACTGTGGCTGTGGATAAGTCTGTGCCTCAGCAGGGATACCTCTGGAGAGACTGTGATGCATAGATATGGCTCCACTTGGAGCAGGTACACCCCTAAGGGAGTGCCATCTGTGAATAAGTCCAAGCCAGAGCAGGGGAATGGTGAGGAGTTAATTGCAATGTTAAACCCTATGGTGTGGTCCGAAGGGACCAGGGGTGGAGATTGTAATGGTTCTACCTTTAAATTATTGTAACCCATGATTTGAGTTGCATGTTATAGGAATTACTATAGCAGGAACCACCAAACCAGTGGAGGACAAGCCTTCCAAGAAACTGTGCAAGTGCAGTAGTAACCTGATCTGCACTGGCTTTGGTACCCAATAATTCCATGCAACACTCCACCTCTCCTGTCCTGAGTGACCACCATACCAGATGGAGCCCAAAGTCATGGACTAAATGAACTTAATGGACATTTTATGGACATTTGTGGGCATTTAATGGACATTTTACAGGAAAACTAGTGGTGAGGAAATGGGCAGGGGTCTTTTGATTTGTTTTCTATTCTGGTGTAGTCCTCACTCAGTTTTACAAACCTTACAGAGCGAGTCAGCTTCAGAAAAAAGGGAGTGTAAACATGCATGAATCCTGCTGGGACTGATGAAGGTCTCTTTCTAGGTACCATTGTGCTGCTTTTCCGAACCAAATTCAGCCAGAAGGGAATGGGTGTAAAGAGAATTTCTTAGGAAAAATAGGCATTCTTTATGCTTCCTCAGTGCTATTGAATAGTTATGTGTAATTCTGTTTTAATTCTAGTATTTGGAAATAATTGTATTGATGCAAAGAGTAAAAACCTATGGGTTTGTGCTTATCCATAGTATCTCCTGAAAAGCACTATGTGCCTGCGTGATACTGTCATGTTAAGAGACAGATTAGTTTTGTTTTGCCTTAGAGGCAACACTACTGACTCCAAGTTAAGAGTTCTTAGGAAAACAGCTTAATTATCCTCTTGCTGGAAATGTGACGGTGTCCTAAAAATCCTGAATGTGCATCATATCAGTGTTTGGGTTTTGAATGCAGGACCTGACCATTTCAAGATCCATGAATAGGGTGTAAATTCTGCTTATGTGAGACTTAAAAAGTTGCCTTCTTATAAGCTGGAATAAGGTCATTGATTTCTCTTATGTCACCCAACCACCCTAAAAAAAAAAAAAAGGTTTTGTTCAGACTACTTCTTTTGAGGAGAAATTTAGAAATGTCCTTTCTAAGTGTTACTCATTTAAAACTCCATACTTAACTCAGAAGTAGATAAAAATACATTTCTTCCATGGAGTAGGAACTTCTGCTTTTTCTCCTAAATCAAATTCCAGCAGATGTGTCTGATTTTTCAGTGCTATATCCTTTCATCAAAATTCATTTGATCACATGAACCCTTGTCTTTAAACTGCTGATCCTCTTTGTTCAAATTTTCCTCTCTCCTTGTTCAGTAGTCCCTCTCTGAACCAGATGCTGTTTTGGAGGTCATTTGGATAGCAGTAGACTTTTTGCATTAGTTTATTAGGATTTCATAACCCTAAGGGTGGAGCCCCTTCTGGAAGTGAGAGTTAAAGTTTGTCTGAAGAGATGCTGGTATGGAAGTGTGTTCCGCATTTACCTGTAGGTGGTTAATGCTGCACAGTACAAACCACTTGGTCCTCTTCAAAAAGTTTTGTGTTGTGGGGTCTTTCAACTTACAGAAGTAGTCCTGAAGTGCTCACCGGTGCCTGACCAAAGCTCAGAATCCAGATTTTCCATTCCCCTGCATGAAACAAGAAACTGGCCTGTTTCAGCTGTCAGCCACACAAGTTTCCAGAACAACAAAGCCAACAATATTGTGGTAATGTGTAGTTTTCCTTGTTGATATCTTCAGGAGAGTGTTAATATTGAATGACCTCAGAACTGGCTCATGTTTTTCAGATTTTGAGGCTTACTGGAAGGATATTTAGAACTTTTTTTCTTGTTTGGAAGGGTGTTTTACAGGAAAGATAATAGGAAAAATTACCTTTGTGAATGCAGCATTTGGGGTTGAGAGTTGGGAAACTTTGGTTCTTGAATCCATCATAGACACTTGTAGTTGTGTTAGACACAGCAGTAGAAATTCAGTGCTTACAAAGATTCCTACTCTTCACTTCTTTGCCCTGGATTCATGTTTTTACAAATGGAGATACATACTTTAGTTTGCCTCAGAGAAACTACTTCTATATTCCAGGAAGCCCTGCTACATTAAGGACTAGGATGAATAGTACATGTAGTAAGCCCACTCTGGACTTTGCAGCACTGAAATATTTTCTTACAAGGAGATTGGAAATTTTCGGTGAAAAGTCTCCTAAATTTTTTGAGTTGCCTGATAGTAGAAAATTGTATCTGGAAGTAGAAAACAGAGATTTGAAAAATGTCAGCTAACATAAGTCTTGCAAAGCATAGCGTATATATTATTGAAAGAAGTCAAACAAGTCAAGGGTTTTGTCAGAGTCACCAACATGCGTAGTGAGGCATAGATAATTAAACCAGAGCACTTGCTGCCTGATGCAATGAAAAATACTTCAGGGCCAGGCTGTTGGCAGCAGTTAACACTAAACTGCCAGACTGGACACAGTTCAGGGGAGAGGTATATATGCATTGCCCCAGTGGAAGAAGAAAAGAAAAGTGGGAGAGGAGTTGCTAATCAAAGGTAAATGATTTCTGAAGCATTCTATACTGTGCTAAATAATTTTTTCTGGATTCTGCCTAATGAATTTTAAATCAATAGTTTGAGTCTGCACTTACCTACAGAATTTTCAGCAGAGGTATTTTATCTTGCAGTGTTTTGGGAAAACATGAAGGTAGGAGAAGCTTTCTTTTTTCTGTAGAATTTTTTTTTTTACATAAAAAGATAACTGGGATGCCAAATACTGTTGAACAACAACTTTGGAACTTGCTGGAGATGCTTTGCATTTCCTTTTCAGTTCCCTGCTGTTCATGCATACATTTCCTAGTGTGCCTGTTTGCCCCTTCGTCTACGACAACATTGGTGATGAAACAAAATCATAGGTATTCCTGCTGTGTAAGCTCAGCAATGCCAGTCTGCATTCAGTGACAAGCAGTTAACATCTATCAGATCTGCGTGGACACAGTTTTTGAAAACTCTGTTTTCGTGCTATTTATATTAATTGAAATAGGTGTAGTGGTTTTGGTTTCATTTTTGTTTTTCTTGTAAATAATAAAATAGGATTGTCAAGCAGACAGAACACTAGAAATTAGAAACACGTATGTTAAATGATCTTTTTTTACTCAACTGGTTCATGCCAGGAAATACATGGGGGCTCTGAAGGAAATTTGGAAAGCCATGTGGTACTTCAGTGGTTAGGAGCAATAATGATTTCTCAGACCCCTTATCACTAGAAGTCTTCTCTAACAGTATTTCCTTCTGAAAATATTACTTAGGACTCCTTTGAAAAGATGTAAATCATCTTAGTTTGTTTTGTATTGTTTTGTTTTCCGTATTTGTACTGGACTTGTAGTTTTTTTGTTGATTCTGCCCTCCCTCTTCCTTCAGAACAAAAAAGCTTAAACAATTCCTTTGTCTTTTTCTGCAGCAGTCCCCACGTAAAGACTGTTAACCAAGCCTCACAGGGTAATGTCAGAAGTTAACATATTGTACGAGCTTTGGGGGAAAAAAAGAAGGTGTCTCTAGCTACAACCTAGCACCGTCTATTAAGGAATGTTTGTGGCATGTAGAATCATGGAAACACAGAATGGTTTGGCTTGGAAGAGACCTTCAAAGATCATCTAATCCAGCACCCCTGACAAGGGCAGGGACATTTTCACTAGATAAGGTTGCTCAAAGCCACATCCAACCTGACTTTGAACACTTCCAATGACGGGGCAGCCACAACTTCTCTGGGCAACCTGCTTCAGTGTCTCACCACCCTCATTGTAAAGAACTTCTGCCTTATATCCAGTCTAAACCTCCCCTCTTTCGGTTTAAAACAGTTGTTCTGTCACTACAGGCCCTGGTAAAAAGTCTTTCTCCATCTTTCTTATAAGCCTCTTTTTATACATTTAAAGGCTCCAATAAGGTCTCCTTGGAGCTTTCTCTTGTCCAGGCTGAACAGCCTCAACTCTCTCAGCCTTACTTCATAGGAGAGGTGTTCCAGCCCTCTGATCATTTTTGTGTCCATGCTCTAGACTGCCTCTAAAAGATCCATGTCTTTCTTGTGCTGGGAACCCCAAAGCCAGATGCAGTACTCCAGGTGCAGTCTCACCAGAGCCGAGTAGAGGGGGAGAATCCCCTCCCTCGATGCACTGGTCATGCTTCTTTTGATGCAGCCCAGTATACAATTGACTTTCTGGGCTGCAAGCTCACATTTCCAGCTCATGTCCATTTTTTCATCCACCAGTATTGCCAAGTCCTCCTTTTCAGGGCTGCTCTCAATGCATTCATCCCCTAGTCTGTACTAGATTGGGGATTGCCCTGCCCAGGTGCAGGACCTTGCACTTCACCTTGCTGAATTTCTTGAGGTTTGCATGGGCCCACTCCTCCAGCCTGTGAGGGTCCCTCTGGATGGCATCCCTTCCCTCAAGTGTATCAAATGCACCACTCAGCTTGGCGTCATCCACAAACTTGCTGAAGGTGCACTCAATCACACTGCCTATGTCGTTAATGAAGATTTTAAATGGCATCTGCCCCACTACAGACCCTTGAGGGATTCCACTCATTACTGGGTTCCACCTGGAGATTGTCTGCACCTCTTTTTATGCACCCATTCAGCCAATTCCCTAGCCATCTAGTAGTCCATCCATCAATTCCATATCTCTCCATCTCTGCAATGTAAAGTTGATTCTTAGCTGTCAGTGGATCTGTGGCTATATCTCAGGGAAGACTACATAAAAGCACGTTGATATGCTCCTTGTGGAAAAGATAGCTAAAAACAATGTTTTGCTTTTAATTTTGGCTTTAAGAGGATCATTTGGCTCTCATCACTGTGGATATTTGAGCATTGAGCACTCTGTCATTCTCCTTAAGTAGAAAGGAGCTGTTGCCTCACTGGTGACTGGAGGCCAAGTCCAAGGTTATATACTCGCTCTCTCAGAATATTGTTATGCTCATGTTTGAAAGTCTTGTTAAGCTCTCTCTTTGTGTGTGAAAGAGATAGAGGCAAAATATAGTTCTAAATTTCAGCCTGTGCTAATTCCTCTGCTGTTGTAATTTGTCCTGTATATGGCAAATAGTCTCTAAGGATACAACTGGTTTGTACATACAGCAGATATAAGTGAGCATGTGTCAGATCTAACCATGAAAGCTAAGGCAGAACCTGCTTAAACTAATCAGGAGGACGCAGATCCTAGAGATCTGTGGCTTGCATCAGTTCCTGCATTTTTGAGTCAGAATCACTGGATGTCCTCTGCAAGTGACTTTCAGAATACACATCTTCTTCCCTGTCTTTTTTCCCACCTTCCATTCCATCTGTCACTTTTCCTACAAGTCCAGTTATCAGAGGTTTTTCCCAGCTTTCATGACACTCAAATTCCAAACTCTTGTTTGTTTGTGAGCTTTCAGCTCATGCTCATTTTCTCACAGATACAATCTTTTAACGCTTGGCTATGAAGCATTGTGAGATGGGCTTTCCTCAATCTAATTAGGAATAATATTCATAGTTAATGTGACTAATGAAGTCACATTAGAGTGACAGTCAGTCAGTCAAATTTGAATTATTTTTCCAAAATTAATTAATGACTTCAGTAGGGATCAGGTTGCAAACCAGGGTGCAGATCTCCCTGGTGAGCATCTAGTGTACCAGATTTAGGGATCTGAGTGATTAAATATTCTGTACAGTATGGAATGTTCATCAGAGGCCTCTTCCACAGTTTTGAAAGTGATAGCAGCAATGTCATTCACTGGGGATTTGAGAATTCTGAATTCAAATCCCACCGGACAGAAAATTTATTTGAAACATGGGCTACCATCTTTCTATATGGATGGTCTGTCTGCTGGGAAATGGGTAGCAGCTACCTTTACTTTGCTGTCTTTTGTGTGTCCTGTATGATAAGTGTGTTTTAAACTGCATATCAGATGAGATTTTGCCCTATAGCTGGGAGAAACCTTGGCCTATGAATTGTAATGACACTGTGGTCAAGTGGTTGGTCAGAAGTTTAAGATAAGTCATGGCTTAAGCCGTTCTGGTTTGGCTTGGCAGGAGGCACTGGGAGTGCCTCAGGAGTGTCATTGGCACAAACCGTAGAGTTACTTGCCTGTGAAACTGAGCATGATTGACTTGCTCAAGGTTGCAGAGAAACCTGGTGGCAGAGGAGGGTAGTGAACTGAATAGACTTTTGAACATTTAAGATGTCCGTTGGCCGTGTTTATTGTGAGCTCTTTCCTTCTACCTTCACGCATTTATTTCCTTCTGCACCTACTGCTATAATTTTTAATTGCAAAGAAGCAGCTTCCCTGCCAGCTGAATGCTTGTATGCCTGTGTCTTCTTAAAAAATAGTGGAAAATCAAGATTAGAAATCAAGGGATCTTACCTCAACAGGTACCCAAGTAACTGATTTTAGTGCTAGTTTGCATTAGTGATAATTTGTAATCCAAAACCACAAAGTTTAGTTACCAGCACAAATAGAAGACCTAATTTCTTGCTTAGCTGCTTTGGAAGGAGGAAGAAGAAAATGGGTTTTGCTGCTTTCAGCACTCACTGACAGCATTTGAGACACAATCTTATTTCTTTCGAGAAATGCTGAGATTCAGCTTAGTTGTACAGCAAGAGAAACAATGATCCAGTACCAGTTACCTATTTGGATAGTTCAGCCACTCTGGCACTGATGTTATTGGTTGAAACAATCCCTGTAGCACAATTCAAATTTTACTACAAAGACAGACTATTCTGAGGCATTGTTTCTTAATATGTGAATGGTGAAGGAAAAGGTTGGATGTAACACAGGAGAGGAAAAATCAGGGTGTTCTGTAAAGAGTCATTCAGGTTCATAAAAAATTACTCTCACGCACCTCTGGCCTTATTGTATCCAATTTTATGGTGAAGGTCATTCATTTACAGAGGTATTTATGTGGTTTAACAGTCTTACTGAAGGGTTAAGAAGAATCTTAAGTGTTAGGCAGGCAAACTCCATTGGACATTTGGTTTAGGGAAGGTACTGAGGGAAGCTCTGCCTGATGCTCAGTGAAGTTTGGGAGTATTAGTCTCTTAGAATCACAAAATGTCCTGAGTTGAAAGGGACCCACAAGTATCTTCAAGTCTAACTCCTGTCCCTGCACAGGACAACCACAAAATTTGCACCATATCTCTGAGGGTGTTGTCCAAGTGCTTCTTGAATACCATCAGGCTTGGCGCTGTGACTGCCTCCCCAGGAAGCCTGTTCCAGTGCTCCACCACCCTCTGGGTGAAGAACCTTCTGCTAAAATCCAACCTAAACCTCCCCGGGCACATCTACCTGCCATTCCCTCGGGTCCTATCACTGCTCACTGGTCACCAGAGAGAGAAGAGATCAGTGCCTGCCCCTCCTCTTCTCCTTTGTCAGGAAGCTGTAGATCACAATGAGGTCTCCCCTTAGACTCCTCTTCTCTAGGCTGAATAAACCAAGTGACCACAGCCACTCCTCATACGTTTTCCCCTCTAAACCCTTCACCAACTTCGTGGCCCTCCTATGGACACTCTCCAGTAGCTTTATGTCCCTGATGTACTGTGGCACCCAAAGCTGCACGCAGGACTCAAGGTGAAACTGCACCATTGCAGAGCAGAGCAGGACAATCACCTTCCTCGACCGGCTAACCATGCAGTGCTTGATGCACTCCAGGACACGGTTGGCCCTCTTGGCTGCCAGGGCACACTGTTGGCTCATGTTCAACTTGCTGTCAACCAGAACCCTCAGGTACCTCTCTGCAGAGCTGCTCTCCAGCCTCTCATTCCCCAGTGTGCATGTACATCCAGGGTTGCTGTGCCCCAGGTGCAAAATCTGGCACTTGCCCTTGTTAAATTTCATATGGTTGGTGATTGCCCAGCTCTCCAGTTTGTCTAGCTCTCTCTGCAGGGCCTCTCTGCCCTCAGGAGTGTCAACAGCTCCTCCCAATTTTCTGTTATCAGCAAACCTAATTAGTATACCTTCCAGTCCTGCATCCAAGTCACTTATGAAGACATTAAAGAGTACCAGCCCCAAGATGGATCCATGCCAAACCCCGCTAGTGACTGGCCACCAGACCGATGTAACNGACTGGCTTCCTTTGGTCAGCTAGGTGGGTAACCTTGTCATAGAAGGAAATCAAATTTGTTAGGCAGGACTTTCCCCTCGTGAAGCCATGCTGGCTAGGACCAATGACTGCATTGTCTCAGGTGTTTTTCAATAACTCCCAGTATAATTTTCTCCGTAATTTTGCCAGGCACAGAAGTGAGACTGACGGGTCTATAGTTACCAGGGTCACCCCTGTTGCTCTTCTTGAAGATTGGGACAACATTTGACAGCTTCCAGTCAACTGGGACCTCTCCAGATTCTCAAGAGCATTGAAAAATCATTGAGGGAGGTCTCACTATGACATCAGCCAGCTCTTTGATGAATCCCATCAGGCCCGATCGACTCATAGGGATCCAGCTGGAGCAGCAAGTCCCGCACTGTCTCAGGGTTGATTGGGAGTTTATCATCCCCCCAGTCATGGTTCTCTAGCCCAGGGCTCTGGGGGTCCCAGAGCCCACCATCGCTGTTGAAGACCAAGGCGAAGAAAGCATTAAATGTCTCTGCCTTGTCTATGTCCCTGCTTGTGAGGTGACCATTCTCATCAAGCAATGGGCCAATGTTATTTTTGGCTTGCCTTTTGTCATTAACATATTTTTAAAAAGCCCTTCTTATTGTCCCTCACAGTACTGCCCAGCTCCAACCCTAATTGAGCTTTGGCAGCACATATTTCCTCCCTGCAGTGACAAACAGCATCTTTATAGTCCTCCCATGTCGCGTGACCTAGCTTCCACTGGCAATATACTTTCTTTTTTCTCTTCATTTCTAGAAGAATCTTTTTCTGTATGGGCCTAGCAACTCATGTTGAGAAGCTAAGGGAAAGAGGAAGAAGTCTGGCGCCTCTAGAGAAGAAGCCAAGACACACTTCAGGAAATATTTTGGTTGATGAAGCGTAGCAGCTCCTAAAGCAACAGGTTTAGACTGGCTATGATTCCCCTGTTGTAAAAGGGCAGTCCACAGGCTGTAGCTGCTTCTCTGCTGTAGTACAGGAGCTTGACCTGGTTGCTGGGGCAGGCTTCCTAAATACATGGAGGAAGCGCTGAACCTCTCTCCCAGTGCTTAACTGTGCTAAGCTTTGCAATTCAGGCCTTTGCAGAGGCTACATGGCACTCTTGAAATCCAGGCTTTAGTGTTATTGGCAACTGTTTTGTCAAGTCAAAAAATTCTTTGGGGTATAGGAAACTCTGCTTTTTAGTTAGATGCCATTTACGTGAGTCAGCCTCAGCTGAGAACTTTGCTTAACGGAAGAATAATCCAATAGTTATTTGAGGAATTAGGAGGCAGGGACAGTTTATGGCCAACTGAATACTCTGAAGAGTAGCACACTTAGGAGCACTAACCATGTTTTCAAAGAGACCTTGATGGTCTACAGACTCCTATCCAAGTGCTCTCGAAACTTACAGCTGTAGTCTTTGCCTCTGTTGTTTGTCTCTAGAAGTGAGCTTTTAGCACTTGTGAAAAAGAGTAGGAGAGTATGTTGTGGAAAGCTGCAGTGTCAAACACTGTACTGCCACAGAAAATGCGGACCTGGCAAACAAATTTTTGGTGGAGAGCAGTAAAAGGAGGAACTGCTATCTTTCAGTGACAGTTGCTGCTTACGTTCTCCAGTTGCCAACATTACAGCAAATACTGTTTGCAGCATTTAATTTGTGGGTACCTTGGGTTTCTTTCCAAAATGTGTTAGAGTTGTAACTTTAAATTATTTCTAACACTTCAAACAAATTTGACACTTAGGGTAATCTTTAGGTGGCTTGGTACCTGTTTGCCTTTTTGGCCTTTCTTTTAGAAGAACTGAAAGGATGGGCAAGATAAATTGCTGCTTCTAAGTGGCCTCTACATTATCTTTAAGTCTCTAGAGGGGATGAAATGTTGAAGAGGGTTCCCTCCACAAGTTTCCATTCCTTGTACCTTTATGCATAGATCTTAGCACAGGAATGAAGAGGGGGTATTGGTGCTATGCCAGACCAAATATGAAGAATAGGAAAAATGTAAAGAGAGACAGAGAGTGAAGACACTTTATCGCACTCTCTCCTGATGCTCTTATTTGTTCAGCAGCAGGGTCAAATGGTAGAGTGTACTGCAGGGTTTGCAAGTACATCAGGCTCCAAGGGGAGTACCCTATGAAGGCAGAACTGCAGTCTTTGACTTGAATAAATGTTTCTTTTTATGTTCCTTTCAGTGCTAACGGAAGGCCTAGGATGACTTTAGAGCAAGTGTCATGGGAGAGACAGTGCAGCCTGAGCTGTGGAAGCCTTCTTTGGAACTTGTTTCTACTCATACAGATGATCAGTGTCCTCCTGCAAAACACGAGCCTCCAACAACATAGATGCTGAAAGAAGGCACATGTGAAGTTGGTTGCTATTGGCAGTACAGGGGATCCATGTGGGATTTTCTCTCTCGTGGTTCACCTTTACAATTGGTGGGCCTGATTCTAGTATGCAACACTCTTTAACAAAGGTGTTTTGAAGTTAGGGGGATGTGGTGGGTTGACCTTGGCTGGATGCCAGGTGTTCTATCACTACCCCTCCTCAGGTGGACAGGGGGAGAACAAATACAATGAAAGGCTCATGGGTTGAGATAAGGACAGGGAGAGATGATTCACCAATTAGTCATGAGCAAAACAGACTCGACTTGGGGAAATTAATTTAATTCATTACTAATCAAATCAGAGAAATGAGAAATAAAACCAAATCTTAAACCACCTTCCACCCACCACTCCTTTCTTCCTAGGCTCAATTTCATTCCTGATTTTCTCTACCTCCTCCCACTCCGAGCAGCACAGAGCGATGGGAAATGGGGGTTGCAGTCAGTTCATCACATGTTGTTTCCGCTGCTCCTTCCTCCTCAGGGGAAGGACTCCTCACACTCTTCCCCTGCTCCAGTGAGGGGTCCCTCCCACAGAACCCAGTCCTTCACAAACTTCTCCAGTGTGGGTCCTTCCCATGGGCTACAGTTCTTCATGAACTGCCCCAGAATGCATCCCTTCCACAGGGTGCAGTCCTTCAGGAACAGACTGCTCCAGCGTGGGTCCCCCAATGGGGTCACATGTCCTGCCAGCACACCTGTTCCAGTGTGGGCTCCTCTGTCTCCATGGGTCCACAGGTCCTGCCAGGAGACTGCTGCAGTGCAAGCTTCGCATGAGGTCACAGCCTCCTTTGGGCATCCATATGCTCTGCCATGGGGTCCTCCATGGGCCACAGGTGGATCTCTGCCCCACCATTAACATCCATGGGCTGCAGGGGGTCAGCCTGCCTTACCATGGTCTCCACCATGGGCTACAGGTGAATCTCTGCTCTGGCACTTGGAGCACCTCCTCCCCTCCTTCTTCACTGACCTTGGTGACTGCAGGGTTGTTTCTCTCGCGTATTCTCACTCTGCCTTCTGGCTGCAGTTGCTGTTTCCCCCTTTGTAAATATGTTATCACAGATGTCCTACCTCTGTCGTTGATTAGCTCAGGGTCTGTCTTGGAGGGGGCTGGCATTGGCACTATTGGACATGGGGGAAATTTGTAGCAGCTTCTCAAAAAAGCCATACCTGTAGCCCCCCCGCCCCGCTATCAAAACCTTGCCATGCAAACCCAATACAAGGGATTTATCTTCTTTTTTTTTTCTTTTTTTCGGAACATTTTTGAGAAAATTTTGTTTGGATTAAAGAAAATATTTTGTATTTTCTGCTTCTCCTTCAGTTGTTAAGCTTCTGTCAAGAAAAATAAAACCAAGCAGACTTTATTTCTAATACTCTATTTAGTCCTCATGTCTGCACCACCACTCCATGAGGGACTACTTAAAGAGGCTGATATGAGAAATAGTACTGTTAGTAGCAGGTACAACTAAGACCTGCTTCTGTTTCTGAACCTGTGAATATTATCTGGCATGCTACCCCAGTTTGAGCGGACTAAGCAAGGAAATATTAACTAAATATGTATGACAAACTACTGATACTTGGGCACAACCTAGTTGTGATCTTTCAGAAAGATGTACTGACTTTCTCCAAAGAATTGCAAAACTGAGATGGTGTTTGGAAACATCTTGTATAAAAACTAAATAAATTGAGTTGCTTGTCTATCCAGGACAAACATAAAAGGTAACTTGATTATTGGCCAAAGAACTGATATGATGGAGATTTCTAATAGTAAAGGGCTCTGTAATTTGACAGAAAGGGCTTAATGAGATCCGGAGACACCTTTGGTGTTCTGCTGCTCACCCTTCAAGGACACAACTGTTTCTACGTGACAGTCTACAGCTCGTTCATATAGCCTGTGTCTCTTTGCTCTTTCTGGCTACTGCATTCACGTGAAACTATCCTTGGAAGGGTTTATCATCATCCTTGGATGTCTTGATATCCTTTTTTTATATCTTACAGTTCTTTCTGTCCTTTTTTTTTGAAAAGATTTCAGTCTTATGTGTAAAATAGGATATTGGCTTGTTTTTTCTCTATAGGGAATAAGAGAGCATGATCTTGAAGTGCCTTTAGCTTTTTAAATGATATATAATGGTCCTTTGGAAATAAGAGTCAGTGGGACCCAGTGGTGCAGTGACAATCTGAAAACAGAAATTTCTATTGGATGTTGTTCCTTATACATCTGGAACAACAGCTGCTGATATTTGGGAGCACATACTGGGGAGACATCACAATAGTTGTCCTCCTTTTAATTCTTCCTGAAGGTTACCATGGTAACCTTTACATTGAGCAACTAGTCTGTGTGACACTTGGCACTAATATGTAGAGGGCATGTATGGAGCAGGGTGGAGTAACTTCTGTTATTTGTGCTGCTTTGATTGAACAATTGTCCCAGGAAAAGCAAAAAGAACACATTTTGCCCTGAGCTTGCACTGGAAATTACTTTAAAATTCAGACATTTCTAGAAGCAAGAAACAATTAGTTATTAGATTCATTGCAATTTATTAACCTCTGATACCCTGAGAACATTCTCCTGCTTAGTCATGTGTGCAACTGAAATATTAATTTCATTTGTTTAATTTAATTATGTACATAGACAGTATTTAGTATATTTATTGGGATTCTTTTACACTTTGCCCTCTTTATACTAAAAACATGATAGATTAGTTAGTCATTCTGAATAAGCAATTTGTCAAGTCTGTAAGCCATATAAAACTAAGTGCATAAATAATTTATTGCCTACTCTAGTAGTAAAAATAATGTACATTTGGCAAATTCTAATTAAAATAATCAAGAGATTAATCGTTTGGTAGAAAGCTATTTATTAAACAGAATGAATTCTCTTAAAGGTGTGTTTTAAACTTGGAGTACTAGTGTGTTCTTACCCGAGACTCAGTAAATTAGAAGTTTTCTTCTTTTTTAACCAGCAACTTCATAAAAAGTGTGGCAAATTAGTAAAATGGACATAAAAATGTATTTTCGTAATACTTCATGATGTTAGACAGGAAAAATCATTTAAGAGGATATTCCTCAATTGAAGTTATCAAAGCAATTTCTTACACTGTAGTTAGGGTTTAATTTAAGGTACACTTAATGAAGCATGTTTTTCTTGGTTAAGTATTTTCGTATAGAAAATATCTGCAGCATAACTCTCGGTCCAAACTACTTTTCATAAGATAGAATTCATCTTGTTTCCCATAGCCTGATTTACATGTACAAAGGCAGAAAGAAAATAATTCTATTTGCAGGCTTACAGACATAGAATACTGTGAACTGTACAATACTTAGAGCCAGATTCAGACCCAATGTGAGTCTGTGCAGTGTAATGCTCCTTGTTGCAGTAATCCAGTGGCAGATCATGAACTTCAGCTCTAATCTTGCAGTTCTGCACTTACATAAATGTCTGTTGTCTTTTTTGGAGGGCCTGTGCAGCAACTTGCGCACATCAAATACACCAAATGATTACTACTCTATTCTGTGTGTCTTGTATATATGGGTAACTTCATGTCTGTGACCAATCTCATTGGTGGGAGGGAAATAGCTTTTGTATGCACTGCTTGCTTGAAGTTGCTGGAGGATGAAAATGAAGTTCGTTAAACAAAAAAAGCTTTGGTACTTCATAAAAGTACTTTTGACGGATGAAGCATAACCAGTGCCTGATATTTAATTTTGGCTTTTAGGTATCAATCTCTTTTTACTAATATTGTGGTAGTACCTGAAACAATTAAAACGTGCTACTGGAGAGATACAGTTATCTGCTCATAAACCAGTGCTCCATTCTGGTCACAAAAGTGCAGTTTTTGCTATACAGAGCAGACAAATTGGTGCCTAATCATAACAATACAATAATCTGCTATTTGGATGTTTATTTGGTGGGGTTTTTTCTGCAGTCAGTCCAGCAGACATTTACTTGTGTAGCCTGGATCTGTAGATGTTTATCTTCAATGATCACTTTTCCTGAATGTAACCTCAGTCATTATGTGGTTTCAGTTTAAATCCAGTTCTTGTACTGATAGCCCAGAAGTTACTATTCTAGTGCTAAATAGTACTAGTTAAATAATGTTGTATGTGGTTATGAGTCTTCAAAACTGCATAGAAGAACAGAGATGGTGGGATAAAGTCCATGAAAAGGCAAAACCAGTAACTTCCAAATCAGATTAACTGGATTGTTAATAATACTATCAGTTGTTTATGCACAGAAACAAATAACAAATAGATGAAATGGGTGTATTGTGTATGCAGCTTATAGGCCTTCATGTGCTTTGTCCATATTTGAATGATATTAGCTTAGACTTTTTGTACGTGTGAACAGAAACTGCTTTCAAGACTGTGTTCAGACAGGTTTTAGAAAATATTGGTATGGAAAGGAAGATGCTTATACTGAACTGCCCTCACAAATTGTGTAACTTTAAATTAAACTTTTGCAAGTATCTAACCCAAGTGAAGGCAATGTAAGAGATGTAAAACCCAAAGATTACTCTTAATTTCTATAGAAGCTGAACAGACCATAGTGGAATGAGGGTAGGAAAGGGAATCTGTGAGAGCAGAGAATAAACCATCAACCATGGAAGGGAGGTTGAGGGCTATCAGAAGTTTGGTAAGAATTTAAAACTGAATATAATGTAAGACTTGTGTAATAATAAGGCTTTTGTGAAGATGTTACTCTTGTCAGTGCACGTTGGTTGTGTTAGCATTTGTTCTGGGAAATGTCACCATCGGTCAAAGTAGAGATATTCAGTAGCCCAAAATATGGGCCCAAAAATGGACTTGACTGCATCCTGAAATCTATCTCCATTCAGTAACACACTTATTAGCATATGCTTAATTCTCCTTTAGGGTCCTAAAAAGAGTTCAGGTTTAAATCTCTGGTTAGGCACTCTAAATTATGTTTGGGGTGATTCTTAAATTACTCTGGTAATCCTAGTTACTTTTGAAAATGACTTTGTTGCCAGAAAAAGCATTCTAAAGAAGCATTTTCACTGAATACAGTGCCATGTTTTTAGTTTGATAGTATACTAGTGTCATGGTTTTAGCTGGGGTAGTTAAGTTTCTGCACTGTAGCTGGTATAGTGACGCATTTTGGACTTAGTATGAAAATAATGTTGTTAACACACTAATGTTTTAGTTGTTGCTAGTTAGTGCTTACACTAGTCAAGGACTTTTCCAGCTTCTATTTCTCTGCAAGGTGTACAGGAAGCTGGGAGGGGAGGGGGCACATCCAAGAGAGCTGATCCGAATTGGCCAAA
>WEKW01025048.1:1301-19870 GCA_013389905.1 Sula dactylatra | reverse complement strand
GAATAAACTGCCATTTTACATTCCTTCTTCTGTAAAAGGTCTGAAAAGTTTTTTCCCTCTTCACTATTTCCTATATTCTTATTAATGCTTCTATGTTTACATTAAGGATGAAGCATCCTTTTTATTTTTATTACCAAGTTTCCCCAGTTGTTTTGAATCTTGTTTTGATTTGAGATTTGGTTGGAATTTCCAGATTTTTTTGGTGTTTTTTCCTTAATTTTCTAAATTAAATCAGTTTCTGAAGATGGCAATGTGTGTGAGATCTCTTGTACATATTTTGTGCAGTGCCTAGACTCTCTTGTATTATTGTTCTGTAAAAAGATTGAATAGAAATTATTACAAGTATTGGAAAAAGTATAGTATTGTATTTGTAACAATATTGTTCTTTGTAAACACTGAACATGGTGATCTCTCTGTTTATATATATAAATGAGCCTAGAATGTGAGCCTGCACATCTGAATGTAATTTCTCTGATGTTTTTTGTCACAGGTCTTTGACCCTTTTACTGTAATGGAGCTGCAATGGTTTCATGTGTGTGTGGGGGGAGTTTGGGTTGAGGGGGAGCTGCCATCTATTTTGTTGTAATGTATTTACTGTGCTACATTCCTTTATTTAGCAAAGCACTAATGTCTATAAGAATTGCAACAATAAAATACAGAACAAAAATACCTCAGACAAGGCTGAGAGTTTGCTGATAATAATTTAGGAAGTGGCTTGCCAAAACTGAATGAATGTATGCTAAAAAGGTGTCCAAATTTCTCTTCTGCCACTTAGTTTGCAGTAATGTATATGTGCATCTGCAGAATCAAACACATAACATTAAATATGTATTTAAAACAGCAGTGTTTTAGGGTAATAAATGACACAACTGCTCCTAAATTATATCAATTACTTAGCTAAGGTTCTGTCCCAGCTTTCATTTTCAGTTCTTGCCACATGTGGATATTTCCATAAATATGTTCACTATTTAAAAATGCAGTGCATACGGCAGAAATGTTATTTCACTGTCTAACTTTTAATGTGTTTTTCACTTAGACAACAGTGTGGTGGGTTGACCCCGGCCAGCAGCAAAACACCCACCCAGACTCTCACTCATTCCCCTTTCCTGTGGGATGGGGAGAAAACAGAAGGAAGTCAAGAAGACTCATGGACTGAGATAATAAAAATTTAATAGGGAAAGTAAAAGCTGCATACACAAGCAAAGCAAATAGAGGAATTCATTCACTACTTCCCTTCAGGCAGATGGCCAGACACTTCCTGGGAAGTAGGGCCTCAGTAAGCATAGTAGTTGCTTTCGAAGAAAACTCCTGAATAACGAATGCCTCCCCTCCTCCTCCTTTCTCTCAGCTTTTACTGCTGAGCACATCACATGGTATAGAATAGCCCTTTGGTCAGTTTGGGTCAGCTGTCCTGGCAGTGTTCCCTCCCAACCTCTTGCCCACCCCCAGTCTACTTGCTGGGGGCAGGGGGAGAAAGAGAGAGAAAACCTTGATGTTGTGCAAGCACTGCTCAGCAATAGCCAAAACACTCCTATCAACACTGTTTTAGACACAAATGCAAAGTATAGCACTATACAGGCTGCTATGAAGAAAGTTAACTCCATCCCATACAGACCCAGTACAAACAGCTTACTTCCTATATTCCTAATTACTAATCTAGTGGCCTTCTACAATGGAGTGACTGCATCAATGGACAAGGGAAGAGCTACAGATGTCATCTATCTGGACTTCTGTAAGGCCTTTGACAGTGTCACCCACAACAGTCTTGCTGCTAAATTGGAGAGATATGGGTTTGATGGATGGACTGTTACATGGATGAGGAATTGGCTGGATGGCCGCGTCCAAAGAGTTATAGTCAATGGCTTAATGTCCAAGTGGAAAGCGGTAACAAGTGGTGTCCCTCAGGGGTCCATACTGGGTCCAATACTGTTTAATATCTTCATCAATGACATAGACAGTGGGATCGAGTGCACCCTCAGCAAGTTTGCAGATGACACCAAGCTGAGTGGTGTGGTTGATAAACTAGAGCGAAGGGATGCCATCCAGAGGGACCTTGACAGGCTTGAGGAGTGGGCCCACGCGAACTTCATGAAGTTCAACAAGGCCAAGTGCAAGGTCCTGCACCTGGGTTGGGGCAATCCCCAGTATCAGTACAGACTGGCTGCTGAATTGATTGAGAGCAGCCCTGCAGAGAAGGACTTGGGGGATACTGGTGGATGAAAAATTAGACGTGAGCCGGCAATGTGTGCTTGCAGCCCAGAAAGCCAACCGTATCCTGGGCTGCATCAAAAGACGCATGGCCAGCAGGTCAAGGGAGGTGATTCTGCCCCTCTGCTCCGCTCTCGTGAGACCCCTACCTGGAGTACTGCATCCAGCTCTGGGGTCCCCAGCACAAGACAAACATGGACCTGTTAGAGCAGGTCCAGAGGAGGGCCGCGAAAATGGTCAGGGGGCTGGAGCACTTCTCCTATGAAGAAAGGCTGAGAGAGTTGGGGTTGTTCAGCCTGGAGAAGAGAAGGCTCTGGGGAGACCTTACTGCGGCCTTTCAGTATAGAAAGAGGGCTTATAAGAAAGATGGGGACAGACTTTTTACCAAGGCCTGTAGTGATAGCACAGGAGGCAAGAGTTTTAAACTGAGAGAGGGTAGATTTAGATTAGATATAAGGGAAAATTTTTTTTTTTGTGATGAGGATGGTGAGGCACTGGAACAGGTTGCCCAGAAAAGTTGTGGATGCCCCATCATTGGAAGTGTTCAAGGTCTGATTGGATGGGCCTTTGAGTAACCTGATCTTGTGAAAGATGTCCCTGCATACTAGATGATATTTGAAGGTCACTTCCAACCCAAACCATTGTATGATTCTAATACTTAAACCACTATTCTCTTTCCAAAGTCTTCAGTATGATATATTCTAAACACCTAACACAACTTGTATAAAAATATCTTGTTGTAATATGTTTGTCTTTACAGCAAATCCTGGGACTGCCTGTTTGAAGACTGAAAAATATTTGTATTATTATAGGTTGACTTAAAAACATATTTGGAACATTGGAAAACTATTTATGCACAAAGATTCTGATATTATAAAAAATAAGGTCTATTTAAACCATAAGAAGAACATAGAAAACACCCACAGAATTTAAATTCAGGGGCAGAGAGTTTTCATGGAGCGTGCACATCATACCAGTGCAGGTTGAGAAATTAAAGGGATAGTTGGTAAATATTTCTACCTCTGATGTCAATAGAACTTTTAAATTTCTTGTGCCTCATGAGAAGGAATATGAAGTACAGCAAGCAAGAGTCAACAGGAGAGTATTTCCTTGTCAAAGTTTTTATAGAACCACAGGCTGTGTTAGGGGCAGACCAAATCTGGTAGCCCAATAGAGGCAAGGCTGCTGCAGCTCCAGACCCAACCAGTAGAGAGGCTGAGCATGTATTCCCAGTAGACACACAAATACACATATACAATATATTCACACACAAACACACACACATATATATATGGCCAGCCTCACAGATAAACACAGACATACTCAGCGCTCACACAAACACAAAAAGCACCAATGGCCTCATCCTGTTCCCCTCTAGTAGTTCAATAAGAAGGTCCACTAATGGCAATATATAAACATACTTACAGTGTGGATCCCTCCAGTAGCTGGGCTCACACACTCAGTCTGCCCAGTAGCTGCCCCTGGAGCCCAGTCTCCCCAGTTGCTGGCACCTGGGCATACAAGCTCCCAAGGCTGCAGTCCCACTCCAGTTGCTGGTACAGATGCATGCACACACACAGAACTTTCTGGAAGTTGGCCAGGACTCTCCTGGTCCCTCTGGTAGCCAGCTCCTCCTGTGGTCTTGCCCTCAGAGACACACACATGCCTGTCTCCCAGGCTATTTCACCTACTCACTGGCTAGTCTGGCTTGATCTTTGCTAGCACTCACACACTCACTCGCACACCTGCTCTCACTCCAGTTGCTGGCACACAGGCCCTCTGACCTCTGGTCTGACTCCAGTTGGTGGCACTCAGACCCCCATACACATACATGCACACAAAACAGAGAGCCCTCTCTCACCCAGGAAAAAGAGTTAGAAAGGAATTTTATAAGATAGGACAGATTGAGCTGATTAGGTGCAGGGCATGGCCAGACAAGCATACTGACCAGCCAACTATTTCTACTCAACGAGCCCTTTTTATCCCCTTATCCCTCTATTTTCCCACACTTCTTCCTCCCTAAACCTACTTGATCCCTCTGTTTCCCTGCCTTTGGTGATTCCTCGAAACATCCCATAATAAGTCCTGTGTGACCCCAAGATGCTTTTCCCCTGCATCCCATAATGTATCCCACCCCCTAGGCAGCAACCACCCTTAGTCCGAAAGGTTATCTGGAGACCTGCTCCAAATGACTCATGGTGATGGGTTTCATACCTGGAGACTTGGGCTGAGGCTCTCCTAGAAGAGCCCTAGGAAAGACCTGGACAGGGGGTCCCTTCCTCCGAGTCTGTAATTTGGGTTCCCCTGCCTGCCTTAGTGCCTCTGTACTCCTCTGGTCTTGTGGAGATGGACCTTTGATGGTCTGATAACTCCTGTGACGGGCCTAGGAGTAGTTGGGGCAGGGTATTATTTGGGTTCCCCCACCAGCCATTGCATCTCTGGTCCTTTGTGTGCATGCAGATGAGCTTTTGGTCATATAACCTAATAGTAAGGAGTACTTTAAACCTGCAAAAATAAACACCATAGATGCTATAGAGGAAAAATTGACCTTGGAGCTTCACGCACTGATTCACTAATCATAAAATGAAATATAAGTAGTATCAACATGGGAATGGGGAGGGACACTATACATACTTGTTCAAGGAAGGGTATAACTCCGATTACACACACACCCACACACACTCTGTGGAACAGCTGTTGTTGCCACACTGTTTTTCATAGAATCATAGAATCACTAAGGCTGGAAAAGACCTCTAGGATCATCAAGTCCAACTATCAACCCAACACCACCATGCCTCCTAAACCATGTCCCAAAGTGCCACGTCTACACACTTTTTGAACACCTCCAGGGATGGTGACTCCACCACCTCTCTGGGCAGCCAGTGTCTGACCACTCTTTCCGTAAAGAATTTTTTCATAATATCCAATGTAAACTAACACTGACACAGCTTGAGGCTGTTTCCTCTCGTCCTGTCACTTGTTACTTGGGAGAAGAGACCAACCCCCACCTCACTACAACCTCCTTTCAAGCAGTTGTAGAGAGCGATAAGGTCTCCCCTCAGCCTCCTCTTCTTCAGGCTGAACAGCCCCAGTTCCCTCAGCCTCTCCTCATAAGACCTGCTCTCCAGACCCTTCATCAGCTTCATTGCCCTTCTCTGGACATGCTCCAGCAACTCAATGCCCTTCTTGTAGTGAGGGGCCCAAAAATGAAAACAGTATTCAAGGTGCGGCCTCACCAGTGCCAAGTACAGGGGCACGATCGCTTCCCTACTCCTGCTGGCCACAGTATTCCTGATACAAGCCAGGATGCTGTTGGCCTTCTTGGCCACCTGGGCACACTGCTGGCTCATGTTCAGCCGGCTGTCAACCAGCACCCCCAGGTCCTTCGCCGCCGGGCAGCTTTCCAGCCACTCTTCCCCAAGCCTGTAGCATTGCCTGGGGTTGTTGTGACCCAAGTGCAAGACCCGGCACTTGGCCTTAAACCTCATACAATTGGCCTCGGCCCATCAATCCAGCCTGTCCAGATCCTGCTGCAGAGCCTTCCTACCCTCAAGCACAGCCAGGACAGCTGATCCAATCTGACCAAAGGGATATTCCATACCATATGACAGTTTAATAGGCAAAGCAAAAGCCGCGCACGCAAGCAAAACAAAACCAGGAATTCATTCACTACTTCCCATGGGCAGGCAGGTGTTCAGCCATCCCCAGGAAAGCAGGGCTCCATCACGCGTAACAGTTTCTTGGGAAAACAAACGCCATAACTCCAAACGTCCCCCCCTTCCTTCTTCCCCCAGCTTTATATACTGAGCGTCATGTCATATGGTATGGAATATCCCTTTGGTCAGTTGGGGTCAGCTGTCGCGGCTGTGTCCCCTCCCAGCTTCTTGTGCACCCAGCAGAGCACGGGAAGCAGAAAAAGTCCTTGACTAGTGTAAGCACTACTTAGCAATAACTAAAACATCTCCACATTATCAACATTGTTTTCAGCATAAATCCAAAACATAGCCCCACACTAGCTACTATGAAGAAAATTAACTCTATCCCAGCTGAAACCAGGACAGGACTCTGTCAACCAGGCCCCTAAATAGGCCAGAATCTGCCCTCCGGCAGTCCAAAGTAGCAGTTCTACTTACCCCCCCTTCCTTATTTCTTCGAGAATCAAAAATTCTGTTATTTCATGATCACTATGCCCAAGATGGTCTCCAACCATCACATCACCCACAAGTCCTTCCCTGTTCATGAATAGGTCCAGCGGGGTACCTTGCCTAGTTGGCTTACTCACCAACTCTGTCAGGAAGTTATCTTCCACACACTCCAGGAATCTCCTAGACTGTGTCCTCTCCACTGTATTGTATTTCCAGCAGACATCTGGGAAGTTGAGGTCCCCCATGAAAATAGGGGCTAGCAATCGTGAGACTTCTCCCAGCTGCTTAGAGAATATTTTGTCTGCCTCTTCATCCTGGTTGGGTGGTCTATAACAGACTCCCACCATGATATCTGCCTTGTTGGCCTTCCCCCTGATTCTTACCCGTAAACACTCAACCCTTTCATCACCATTGTCAAGCTCTAGACAGTCAAAACACTCCCTAACATACAGGGCTACCCCACTGCCTCTCCTTCCTTGCCTGTCCTTTCTGAAGAGTTTATAGCCATCCATTGCAGCACTCCAGTTGTGTGAGTCATCCCACCATGTTTCCGTGATGGCAACTATATCATAGTTTTCCAGCTGCACAATGGTTCCAGCTCCTCCTGTTTGCTGCCCATGCTGCATGCATTGGTATAGATGCACTTGAGCTGAGCTATTGATCCCTCCACCTTTTTGGGGGAGAAGCCCTAATCCCTATGTGACCATTCTCAGGTGCTTCCATGATTTCTAACACATCAACAACCCTTGCATCTTTGCTGCCGCATGGATCTCCATCTCCTACGTCCACTGAGATGGCATTGGCATGCTGCTCCCAGGCTTATCTCTAGCAAGCCTGGTTTTAGCCCTTTCCCCCTTCAAATCTAGTTTAAAGCTCTTTCAATGAGCCCTGCTAACTTCTGTGCAAAGGTCCTTTTCCCCCTTTGAGACAGGTGTACCCCATCTGTTGCCAGCAGGCCTATTTCAATATTTCATGTTGTTTGCAATTCAGTAAGGAAAAAGTTTAGCTAAGTAATAAACTGATTGATAGGGTTTTTTATAAGTAATTCTGTTCCACCTGTGTTGGAGTAATTACCCTATCAATTCAGAACAAATTTATATGGTGTCATGGTTTAGCCCCAGTCAGCAACTAAGCACCACACAGCTGCTTGCTCACTCCCTCCACCCCTGCGGGATGGGGGAAAGAATCGGAAGGGTAAAAGAAAACTCGTGGGTTGAGATAAGAACAGTTTAATAATTAAAATAGTCATAGTAATAATGATAATGATGATGATGATAATGATGATGATAATAATATAATGAAAAGGAAAATAACAAGAGAGAGAGAAATGAAACACGGGGAAAGAAAAAAAAAGTGATGCAACTTCTCACCACCCGCTGACTGACACTGCCAGTCCCCAAGCCACAATCACTGCTTCCCCCGGCCAACTCCCCCCAGTTAATATACTTTCAGTATAGAAAGAGGGCTTATAAGAAAGATGGGGACAGACTTTTTACCAAGGCCTGTAGTGATAGCACAGGAGGCAAGAGTTTTAAACTGAGAGAGGGTAGATTTAGATTAGATATAAGGGAAAATTTTTTTTTTTGTGATGAGGATGGTGAGGCACTGGAACAGGTTGCCCAGAAAAGTTGTGGATGCTTGTGATCCAAATTGTAATGGAGTCTGACAGCATGTTATAAAACAAAGCTTTACTTAGGCAGTAGGAAAGATGAGCAACAGCATGCCCATACTGCGACTCACCCAATCACCAATAGCTAGCACAGGATCATAAGCGATGCCATGGCTCTGGCAGACTGCCACGGACACTTGGTGTCCGGGTCATCTGGCAGCAACAGCCAATTGTGCAAATGCCTTTTGAATGTGGGTAAGAGTCATGCTGTCCCATGGCTCCACCAATGGTAGTATGATTTGAGAGAATCATACTTTACGTGAATAATGTGGGTGGCATCCTGCCTACGCTGCCAATGTCAGTCAGGGGGCAGGGTGTTGGCAGTCTGTCTACGCTGCCGATACTGGTCAAGGGCATGGTGTCGGCAGTCTGTCTATGCTGCTGATATTGGTCAAGGGGCAGGGTGTCAGGAGGCAGGGTGTCAATGTCCCATCATTGGAAGTGTACAAAGTCAGGTTGGAAGGGGCTTTGAGCAAGCTAATCTAGTAAAAGATGTCCCTGCCCATGGCAGGGGGGTGGACTAGATGATCTTTAAAGGTCTCTTCCAACCCAAACCATTCTATGAATCTTTGATTCTAGCTCGTAACACCTGCTACTGGTGGTAGAGGCAGAGACAGGTAGAAAAACAAAGGCATGTAAAGGGAAAGCTCTGATCTCTGTGCCATGCAAGGAAGCAGCTGAAAAGAGCAGACTAGTGGAATCCTTTGTTATGAGGTGATCAAGGTAAACTGGGAATGATATACATATTGTTTACAAGTGGAAAGTAATATGGCATGAGTGCAGAGCTGATGGGAGCAGTGCAAGAAACTGTGTGGAACAGTGCTGTGCATAACCAGAGTGCTGGGTGCAGGAAGCACTGTGGAGTGTAGGGTTGCTGGTGACAGTGTGGAATGAAACTGCCCTCTGGTGTGTAGTTCTAGTTAGGGGGAAGGGGAGGGAAAGAGAATCATAGAATGTCCTGAGTTGGAAGGGACCCACAAGGATCATCAAGTCCAACTCCTGTCCCTGCACAGGACAACCCCAAAATTCACACCATATCTCTGAGGGCATTGTCCAAGTGCTTCCTGAATGTCGTCAGGCTTGGCACTGTGACTGCCTCCCTGGGGAGCCTGTTCCAGTGCTCCACCACCCTCTGGGGGAAGAACCTTCTCCTAATATCCAACCTAAACCTCCCCTGGCACATCTTCCTGCCATTCCCTTGGGTCCTAATGGAGGGGAAAGGGAGGACTCCATAGCCTATGGTGTGGGGGTGTGCTGGGGATGTAGGAACACAGCTAAGCTGTGTTTTTACATGCAGTCCAATTCAGGCCCCAGTAAGGAAAAGGTTCCCAATCCCAAAATAAAAACTGTTTGTATCTTATATCTACTCAAGCTAGCTCTAAACTTCTTGATGATGATGAAAACATGATCACTGGCACTGAAAAGGTCAACAGCACACAGAGTCTGGACTACATTATTTTGCAAACTTTCAAATCAAAACAATTTGATGGCAAGAACAATATGGCAAGAAGATGAGTGTACTGCAATGCATTAGCTCAGCATGCTATCTGCAAGAGAGGAGATAAATATGGACTTGTACATTCAGAGACGGACATCCAAGAAGAGATCAACTGCCATTTAGACACCCAGCATTTGGCCATGTTTTAGGAGCTGAGCTGTTCTGAATATCCAGTGCCAACTACACTTGGAAAATCTGTTGTTCCATTTTTTTTTAAGATAAGGACAGTTCCAAGCAGGGACACATTTTGGCCATCACCCATTTGAAGGCTTAAGATGTATCACGGTCACCTTAACTGGATAAATTCTTCTAGATATCCAGCTGTTCCAGAAGAAGAAAAGATGACAGTGAAATATGTGAGATTTATATATAAAAGCGGCTCTACTGCTCCATTGGATTTACAAGCTCTTTAGAGTGGAAATCTCTTTGCTAACAGATACATGTCTACCTTAACTCCAAGTTATATTTTTTCCTACTCATTTGGACTTTTTAGAATGTTTATAAGCTATTTTTGAACTACTGTATGATTGAGGAACACTCATGTCCTGAAAATCCTCAGAATATGTTCAGACTATTAAGTGATCAATGCTTTTTTTAGACCCACAGGCATGTTGTACATTCCAGGATAATATTTTCTGGCACAGGAAGGATCATATCTGACACAAACATGAAATCATCTGACCAAACCACAGAACGTAATGACAACAATCCTCTAATGGAAGAACACATTTTGAATAGCCAAGAAAATACTGAGAAATAGATCCAGGAAGGCTATCATATTCTGAAAGAAAAGAAACCACTGCCTCTGGCATCTGACAATTTGATCTTTGCTTTTTGAACTGGCCAGTGAGAGAGAGTCCAGCAACATACAAAAATGTGTGTTTTGAAATACAGAAGCAACAGCCCCAAACTAGGCAGCACATCAGGTGATCACTAGTGATCTAGTGATGTGCTTCCCTCCCCCCTGGAAAAAAAAAACAACAAACAAAACCCAAAACACCCCAAAACACCCAACAACACAGTCTAGTCTTTCTATTTGCATACCAAATTTCATGAAGGGCATTACAAGAAGAGTGGCTTATATGCTATTTTGCATAAAAATCAATCTTTAAGGTTTTCTGACAAATTTGGTTTGGTAGAGGACTACCTCTAAAAAGGTAAAGCAAAACCACTGAGAATCCCAGCAGTAGGTTGCATATGTACCTGCAACCACAGAATTTATATGAACATGGTGCCTTCAGAACAGGTTCCCAAATACGTAAAAACAGACACTTCTTAAAGGAAACTCCCATGTGGAAGACCTTACAAATATTTTTGAAGGCATTTAAGGCATTAGTGAGAAATTAATATTTTCACTTAAATTTTTATTAATTAGTTTAATATGCTCTGAATTGTACTGCAAAGTCTTTTTGAAGCCTAAGTGAGGTGCAAGGCATGAGGAGTAGACATAGGCTATTACCTCACCATCTGTAATTTGGGCAGGATGCCTTAACTGGCATGACTGCTGTAGTCTAAGCATTGATTTTCACATGGGAGTGATTCCTCTCCCTCTATATGAACCATCTGATCGGCATAAACATGGTGGTCACCATGGAGACATAATAACCTGTTATTTGGAGGGCTGAGCAATAAATGAGATTTGCTGTCTTGTCAATTAGATAGCACTGTCTGAGATAATTTTATTTGGGACTAATCTGATTATAAGACTGACAAGTCTGTATCTCCCAACTTCATTTTGATGTATTTGTGTATGATTTTACCCCTTGCTTATTTAGTTTAGTTTTTTAAAAAAACTCAAACTAGATAAAATCAACAAGTTATGTACATTGATATTTCTTTCTCAAAATGTTTGAATTTTAATTAGTGAGGACAGGACATTAGGTTTGATAACAGACAACTCAGCCTCAGCACCCACTCTTTGCAAAATGGCCTGGGTAAGAACAGACGATAAGATGCTAGTGTGAGTGGGTGTATCGGGCCTTGTTGGGATGGAGTTAACTTTCCCCACAGCAGCCCTCATAGTGCTATGCTTTGCATTTGTGGCTAAAACAGTGTTGATAACACACCAATGCTTTGGCTACAGCTGAGCAGTACTCGCACAGCATCAAGGCTGTCTCTCCAACCCTCCCTGCCCCCAAAGGCCAGTAGGCAGGGGGTGGGCAAGATGTTAGGAGGGGACATAACCAGGACAGCTGACCCAAACTGACCAAAAGGCTATTCCATACCATATGATGTGCTCAGCAGTAAAAGCTGAGAGAAAGGAGGAGGGGAGGCATTTGTTATTTAGGCGTTTGTCTTCCAAAGTAACCGCTACGCATACTGAGGCTCTACTTCCCAGGAAGTGGCTGGACATCACCTGCTGATGGGAAGTAGAGAATAAATCTTTTTGCTTTGCTTTGCTTCACTAAACTGCCTTTATCTTGACCTATGAGTTGTTCATCTTAAATTCTCCCCTTGTCCCACCAAGGACGGAGAGTGAGAGAGCGGGTTGGTGGGTACCTGGCAGCCAGCCAAGGTCAACCCACCACAGTGGGTGAGTGTAACAGTGGGTGTGAATGGGACACTCACAACTATCTGAGAGGACATTTGCCCCGAATTGATAACAATGAAGAGGAAGATGATCATCACCTGATTAAAACAGTAACCAAGGAATTATAAAGAGACTTTTTAATTACAAAGGACACTCTATTGGAATTCCCAACATTATTGACTGGGCTTTTTTGGGGGGGGAGAATAATTTCAGGTACTCCTTCTGAACTCTATCATCATATCAAAAGGAAATTCAAACAAACAAAAAAAGCCCAAAACACCCCTTTATGGCATATATCAGCGATCCTCAAGGCAACACCAGGGAATGGAAGCGCCCTATGAAAATAAGCTGCTTTCATGGATGCTCACTCTCACAGATCCTGAGCTGGTATATGTAAGCTGTGGCAACAGCGTTCTTTCATAGAATCATATAATCATTAAGGTTGGAAAAGACCTCTAAGATCATCAAGTCCAACCGTCAACCCAACACCCCCAGGCCTCCTAAACCATGCCCTGAAGTGCCACATCTACACGTTTTTTGAACACCTCCAGGGATGGTGACTCCACCACCTCTCTGGGCAGCCTGTTCCAATGCCTGACCACTCTTGCAGTGAAGACATTTTCCCTAATATCCAACCTAAGCCTCCCCTGGCACAACTTGAGACCATTTCCTCTCATCCTGTCACTTGTTACTTGGGAAAAGAGACCAACACCCACCTCACCACAACCTCCTTTCAGGTAGTTGTAGAGAGCGATAAGGTCTCCTCTCAGCCTCCTCTTCTCCAGGCTAAACAACCACAGCTCCCTCAGCCTCTCCTCATAAGACCTGCTCTCCAGACCCTTCATCAGCTTCATTGCTCTTCTCTGGACACGCTCCAGCACCTCAGTGTCTTCCTTGTAGTGAGGGGCCCAAAACTGAACACAGTATTTGAGGTGCGGCCTCACCAGTGGTGATTATAGGGGCACGATCACTGCCCTGCTCCTGCTGGCCACAGTATTCCTGATACAAGCCAGGATGCTGTTGGCCTTCTTGGCCACCTGGGCGCACTGCTGGCTCATGGTCAGCCAGCTGTCAACCAACACCCCCAGGTCCTTCGCCGCCGGGCAGCTTTCCAGCCACTCATCCCCAAGCCTGTAGCATTGCATGGGGTTGTTGTGACCCAAGTGCAGGACCTGGCACTTGGCCTTGTTAAACCTCATACAATTGGCCTCGGCCCATCAATCCAGCCTGTCCAGATCCCTCTGCAGAGCCTTCCTACCCTCGAACAGCTTGACTCTCCCGCCCAATTTGGTGTCGACTGCAAACTTACTGAGGGTGCACTCGATTCCCTCATCCAGATCATTGATAAAGATATTAAACAAGACTGGCCCCAATACTGAGCCCTGGGGAACACCGCTCGTGACTGGCTGCCAACTGGATTTAGCTCTGTACACTACAACTCTCTGGGCTTGGCCATCTAGCCAGTTTTTTACCCAGTGAAGACAAACACCTGTCTAAGGCACGAGCCACCAGCTTCTCTAGGAGGATGCTGTGGGAGACAGTGTCAAAAAATCTTTTTTCAATTTAGAATCTGTCCCTCACTGTTTCTAGGAAAGCATTAAATTTACTTGAAAAAAGGAAGTTATATAAATACTGCAATGAGAAAGCAAGTTCTTCTACTTTGATGAAATATTTTTATGCAATTAAGAAACAAGCCAAACAGGACCATTGGCTATAGACTTTCAAGCCTGTCAAGATGTGATCACATTTTACTTCCTAGAAAAATCACAAGAGAAAAAAAATCCTTACATCCTCAGAGTCAAAGACGTGGCAAATCATTTTGTATTGCCTTTTTCCGTCTTGGGAAGGGTGAGATGCTTCCACATTGTCCCGGGAATTTGATCGCAGCATTTGTCTACGAGCCATCAGAACAACTATATTCCCTATATCTGCAATGTAAGAAATGGTCCTCAGAGGATAATCCATCATAGTTTCCTGGAGGATAGAAAAAATGGTATCAGGCGCTGTTTTAAGCAAATTCTTATTGCACTTTTGGTGTTTTATAAAGAGATTAATGGCAGCATGACACCTTTATTAAGTAAATGTCTACAAAACGGAAAAAAGTCTCCTGTATGAAAGGAGGTGCCAAGAGGAACCAACAGCCTCACTTTCAAAAGAAGCAAACCATAAAAAAGCACATTTTGAAAATGAAAGTTACTGTGGAAAAGAACACAAAGACTTGGATATCTTGGCCTGAACACACACAACATGCTGAGGACTAAGGACTTCAAATTAGTTATCACAACCAAATACTTTAGGCTTGTCTGGAGACAATTGGTACTTGTCATATTATAATACTAGACTGCCTAGAATGCTGTATAATGTGAACAAAGCTTCTTATCTTTTGGGCTGACTGCAGTTAGCATAGCTGCCAAATCAGTCAGACAACTCTGATTAATTCCATGTGTGACATGGTTCTTGAGCATAGATTTCTGACCAGGAAGTCTTGGAGGGAACTGTAAGAGCCAGCACTCCCTGAAAGTCAAATTTTGGCAGGAAGATGAAGGTCTGTTTCAAAGGACTATTATTATAACACTAACAAGGCCTGACCTGGCAAAGGTGCTTCTTTCTCCATACCTGTGTGTCTGCATTCAATACTTTTATTCTCTGTGTAGAAATGAAGAGGTCCACTTCAGTCATTGGTTGAGATTCACCTTCTGGAGCCTGCAAATAAATGGAATAGAGTCAATAACATTAGGTAACACCCTTAATAATTATATTAGATCACAAACAAGACACAGTCACCAGAACAGCAATTCAAAACAAAGTATTAGATCGCAGAAGCCAAAGATAAACAGAGATATGGAAACCATATATAAGAAATGAAAGTGGGTTAGATGTAATTTGTAAAATTTTTACTCCCATAAAAACCACTCTGTCCTCCCTTCCCATACAGGGACTTAACAACAGTGACTGCTCAGAATAACTGAAAAATGTGTACCATAGGTGCAGTTTTAAATAATTTATAGTGCAGTTCTGGCAAGAGGGTCTTCACAGTCAGACAACATACTACTAACATGCTAACTCCCTCCAGAAGTCGTACCTTTGTAAACAAAAAGCAAATGTTTGCAATTTTAAGTGCCTTTTAAAAAAATCTGATAACTATTTAAGAACCCCATAATCATAACATATTACTAAAATATGAGTCAGTCAGCATATAATTGTGTGTCTATACTTTTTTCCTTTATTTGACACAGCTGTGAATCAAGCAAACCACTCTCTATAGAGGAATAAAAAAGCTTTGCCAGTTTACAGAATAAAACCTTTGACACATCAATCCTATTTCTTTGGTATGCATTTTCAGTACTACCTGTATCCCTTTGATAAGTCCAGTCTTTACCCTATTTCTAACACAAAATTGCTAATGATAAGCAATGGCTAATGACAGCCAACCAGGCAATTGATTTCTGAGAAATGTTAACTGGCATGGTAACTCAGAAATAAACCTAAAAAAACCTTGCTGGATGCAAAAAAGAAAAGCACAAAATAAAAAGGAAAAAAAACCCAACAAAGCAAACAAAAGAACAGACATAACATCAAGCTGATGGTGGTTGTACTGCACCTTCTTCCTGCCTTTGGCTAATTTCTGGGCCATCTGTTTAGCATGTAATAAACAGAGATGGAAAATAGTTAGAGAAGAACTTCCAAAGACTCTTAAATCAAACAGGAATCTATACACTAATGCTAATAGAATCTATATCTGACTGAACCCTTCTGCCCCCAACTACATCTCCTATGCAAATACACCTATGCATTTGGAGACCAGGTTTTTCTGTGACACCTTCATAAGGATATTTCTATACCATCACATTCTTCCAAGAATGGGGAAGATAATATACTTCATAAACACCTGAAATTGTCTCTTACTGTAACTCTGACTGCTTTATACCCAAAGATATTTCGTCCTAATCCCATGAAAACCTCTTATGTACTATTACTGTGACAACAACAATGATTGAAGATAAGCATCATTGCTTTGCAGTTGGTTTAAATATAAACCCAAGGACTCCGAAGACCTGAACTTATGGACCTGCTTATTGAAGAAATACAAGATTCACCCTACTGGCAGATATCCTTTTTGCTTCCAAGATGAACATCTCTTCTTACATAATTAAGAGGTGTTCTGTAAGGGGACAAGGGCCTATTATGCCAAGGCCTATTATGCTCAAAATCTTTTTCATGGTCAAAGAGGAAGCACACCTTTTTTTTTAAAATACATATATTCAATCTTTGCTCTTTCATTGGTCTGCAGCTCCAGGTTACATCCGAATTTACTATATATGGTGGCTTTTTACAGATGCTAGGTGTTATTTCAATATTCTCTGTTACCCCTAAAATCAGTTTTGTCCAGCTCCAGGTCTGCATTCTTTAACTGACCATTGGTGAGTTTATAGCCATGGGGTCTTTGGTGCCAAAAGCCTGTGCCCCATCTCTTATCATCCCACTCCTGTACTCCTCTGCACCATATCCTGTGTCTCCAATTCTCAAGGTCCCTGCTATCGTACCAGGCCTGTATTTCTCTACACTACATTATTATGTCAAAATCATAAAACCATGGTGGCACCATACAAAGATAAACAAAAGAAAATCATATTATCCATAGACACCCAATCAATTATAAAAATTGCTGTTACAGCTAAACCACGTTAAAACAAAGCTATGGGCAGATCAAGAAAAGTTCAGACAGAGCAGGCCTGAAAAACTTCAGTCCTGAGGCCTTGCAAACTCAACACAAAATTGCCAATGGAAATATAGTATTACAGGACTACAGGGTAACACTTTATAGATAAACATTTATGACTAATTAGTATTAGGAACTGCAAACAGAAAGCCTGAATCATGGACACACTCAGCATTTTATGTTCGTGCTCACAACTTAAGTCTACCAGATTTACTTTAAACCAGTGTGAAACCAGGGCGATGAGTGGAAAACTGCCTTTGTTTGCAAGTACAGCCATTTTGAGTATTGTGTGATGCCTGTTGGCCTGTGTAGTGCCCCTGCCACCT
Organism: Sula dactylatra; assembly: GCA_013389905.1. Lineage (NCBI taxonomy): Eukaryota > Metazoa > Chordata > Aves > Suliformes > Sulidae > Sula > Sula dactylatra. Next base: position 2,774 of record WEKW01025048.1, on the reverse strand, counting down.
TTCAGTGTTTTGTGAATGATGTCTTCTGTGATTTGTTGGACAGTTTTGTCATTGCATATCTGGATGACATTTTAGTTTACTTGACCACACGGGAGGAACATGTTCACGTTTGGCAGGTTCTCTCCCACCTTTACTGCCATCGCCTTTATGCCAAACTGGAGAAGTGTGCCTTCTTCCAACAGTGTATGGACGTCTCAGGGTATTCGATGGGCCCTGAGGCGTGAGCATGGACATGAAGGTCAACACTGTCTTTCATTGGCAGGCTCCCTCAGTGGTGTGTGACGTGCAGCACTTTTTGAGCTTTGACAATTTTTATCAGTGTTTTATTCGGAATTTTGCTCAAAAGGTTGCTTTGCTCACAGCACTGACTCGTAAGCATGTCCCTTTTTAGTGGATACCTGAGGTTCAGGGGGCCTTTGATGACTTGAAGCAGGCATTTATGACAGCCCAGGTTTTGGCCCACCCAGATACCAGTCGTCCTTTTGTATGAGGCAGATGCTTCTGCCCATGCCATTGCGTTGGTACTTTCTCTGTGTGGTCTATTGGATGGACAGCTTCATCCTTGTGCCTATTTTTTCTGCCAGTTGACTGCTGCAGAGAGGAATTATGATATCTGGGAGAGTTGTTGGCTATCCATGAGGTGTTCACTGAGTGGAGGCACCTTCTCGTGGGTCCTGCCAAACCTGCTTTGGTACTGACTGACTACTGAAATCTGGAAGGTTTTAGGAACCTGAAGTGCCTCTCTGCCCAGTTGACTTGCTGGGCAACTTTTCTCTCAGTTTCCATTTAACAGCCCCTACAGAATGGTAGGGCGGATACCCTGTCATGTCAGGAAGCCCCAGCAGGAACTGTTGAGGGAGATCCACCCCCCTGAAATATTTTCTCTCTGCAAAATTTTGTTGCATCCATGCTGGCCCATGCCTTTTTAAGTTCTGTGCATCGGGCAACGGTTGGTGATTCTTGGTCATGCAGTTTCAAGCAAGGGATACTTCACAGAACCTGCAGAAGGGTGGTTGTCTGTATCATGATGAATGGCTGTATATCCTTGTGTCATAGTTTTAGATGGGATAGAGTTAATTTTCTTCCTAGTAGCTGTTATAGTGCTGTGTTTTGGGCTTAGTATGAAAATAATGTTGATGGCACACTGATGTTTTAGTTGTTGCTAGGTAGGGCTACCTAGCTAGTCAAGGACTTTTCCAGCTTCCCATGCTCTGCAAGGGGCACAAGAAGCCGGGAGGGGAGGGGGCACAGCCAAGACAGCTGATCCAAACTGGCCAAAGGGATATTCCATATCATGTGACGTCATGCCCAGTATATTAACTGGGGGGAGTTGGCTGGGGGAAGCAGCGATCGGGGCTCGGGGATTGGCGCTGTTGGTCGGTGGGTAGTGAGTGATTGCATCACCTGTGGTTTTTTTCCCCTCTTCCCCCGGGTTTCATCTCTCTCGCAATATTTTCCTTTTAATTATATTAT
>WEKW01025047.1:122439-170609 GCA_013389905.1 Sula dactylatra | reverse complement strand
GCCCTGGGGTGGGCGCCGGGGGTCCCTGGGGTGGGCGCCGGGGGTCCCTGTGCGCCCTGGGGTGGGCGCCGGGGGTCCCTGTGCGCTCTGCGATGGGTGTCGGGGGTTTCTGTGCGCTCTGCGATGGGCGTCGGGGAGTCCCTGCGTGCCCCGGCATGGGCATCGTGGGGTCCCTGCGTGCCCCGGGATGGGTGTCAGGGGTCCTTGTGAGCCCTGGGATGGGCGTCACAGGGTTCCTGTGTGCCCTGGGATGGGCATCGTGGTGGATGGGGTGTCGTGGGGTCCACGTGTGCCCCAGGAAGGGTGTTGTAGAAGGTGAGGCATGGTGAGGTCCAGGCGTGCCCCAGGAAAGGGCTTTGTGGGACACGGGGTGTCACAGGGTCCCTGCATGCCCCAAGAAGGGTGTTGCTGGGGATGGGGAATCGTGGGGACCATGTGTGCCCCAGGAAGGGCACTGCAGGAGGTAGGGTGTGGTAGGGTCCGTGCGTGCCCCGGGAAGTGTGTTGCGGGAGGTGGGGCGTCACAGGGTCTGTGGACACCTGAAGGAGGGTGTCACAGGGTGTCATGGGGTCCAGGCACGCTCCAGGACTGGCAGGTCATCCACCATCACAGGGGCCGTGCGTGCCATGAGAAGGGTGTCACAGGGGATGGGGCATCGCAGGGTCTATGGGTGCTTTGGGAAGGGTGTCACAGAGGATGGGGCGGCATGGGGTCCGTGTATGACTCAGGAAGGGCGTTGCAGGATACAGGGAAGGACATCACGGGGGATAGGACATCACGAAGGGTGTTGTGGGTGTCTTGGCGTCCCTCCACCCCCCAGGAAGATGTCGTGTGGGACAAGGCATCACAGGATCCTTCCTCCCCCTGAGCAGGGGGTCCCTGGGGACACGGTGCCGCAAGATCCCTCCACATCCCGGGAGGGCCTTCCGGGGTCTGTCACTCCTGGGAAGCTGTGGCACAGATGTCCATGGTGGTTTGTCCTTCCGATGGCTGCGGTGGCTTTGCAGCCCCCACCGGCTCAGCGGGGCCATCAGCATGACCTGGTTTGTCGCGGTGCTGCTGCACGAGGGTCCCCCGATTCAGGGGACTGAACCTCAGCCCTGTGTTGCCTCCAGCATAAATCCCTGTGTGTGTGTGGGATTTGCTGCTATTCCTCCTTCCCCCAGAAGGGTTTAAAACAATAATAATGTTTTCGAGCTTTTGCCAAGCAGAGAAATGCAGGAATGTGGATGAAATTCCTTTGGGGAAGAAGTTTTTCTGAGCTTTGCTCCATGCAGACCTAGCTGGGCTGCTGTGCGCCTCTGGGAGCGCCCCCGTCGTCCGCTGGCTCCCCGGACCCCAGGAATTCGGCTGGCTCACTGCCCGAAGCTGCAGGCTTGGAGGGGAGCCTCCCTCGCCCTCCTACTCGGGGCACGGCTGGGGAGGTGGCGGAGGGAGCACCGGGGCATGGCAGATGGCACAGCCTCGCTCCTTGAGAGCAGGACTAGCGTGAAAAGAGGTCGGAAAACCTTTTTCCCGTGGAGAAACGCGGCTCGTTTGCCTCTGCAGCCTGCGGAGACTCCTGCTTGCCCTAAAATGGGAGCGTGGACACAGAGGAAAAGTGATTAACCCCGGAGTTAGTGTCTGAGTGTTTCCCCCCCGGCGTTTATTTTGCTTCTATTAGCGCTGCCTGGAGAATGGGCGGCGTCAGAGGAGCTGGATCTGAATTCTTCGGGCCTAATTCAAACCAGCATCGTGTGCAGACTTCAGAGCGAGCGAGCCGATCCGCAGCCTTTCGGGCGCGCCGCGAGAGACGTGTTGTGTTGGCACGGGAGGATGTGAAATAACTTTCTGTCCTCTTTGCGGTTTGGGTAGCAAGCCCTGCGCTGGGAGCCGGGGTAGGAGCCGTGTCTCGAGGAAAGCTGTGCTCCTGTTAGCAGAAGTTTACAAAGCTGTGCGAAGTGGGGGGCCCTGTGACGGTCCCGCGGAGGTTTCAGGAGGCTGAGCCTGTGGTCTCGTCTCAAAGGTCTTGCCGTCAGGGGCCGTTAATCCAACGGGTGCAACGTCCAGCGCGGCTGTTGGACCCTGTGGGGCCTGTCACGGCCGCCGGTCACCTCGGTGGCACCGTTACTGCAGCCCAAGGAGGGGATTTGGGCTGCGAGGCGGGAGATCCCCAGGATTTTTGCTGTCTGTCTCCCTCCCTTCCTGTAGCTTCGCTTGCATAAGGAGAATTAACTTCCCCTCGTGGCGTTCAGGATTGCAAGAGCTTTAATACTCTTTATTTTTGCTCGTGGGCCCCGGTGATGGAAGTGAGCACAGAAAATGTGACAGAGGGCTCTCACCCTGCACCCTGAGCATCTCCGTTCGCTCGAACCCCTGAGCTGGAAGGTGTCTCGAGGGTGGGTGGCAGGTCTGCAGTGTGGAAGGGGCTGCGCTTTGGTTTTTTTTGGAGGGGGGTCCCACGTGCTGGAGTGTGTCCAGCCGGGTGGGAGAAGGGTTGGGGGGAGGCCCGGGGGTCTGGCTCTGCGAGTCGCGCAAGCTTCCAACCAACTCCTGTCGTCTGGTTTGGCCCCGTTGCAAACAACTTTGTTTAGGAGGAAATTTTAGTCCCAGAATAAAAAAAATAGCAAAACAAACACAGGCTCCCCCCCTCCCTGGGACTGCACCGTGGAGCGCACCCAGGCCTGTGCAGCAGAGATAACAACGGGCCCCCGAGCGAGGGATGTGTAAGTTAAGTCTCCGCCATACGCTTGTTTTTAGGATCCCATCTGCAGTCCTCGCTCCTGGGCATGAAACTGCTGCCAGTTGGAATGGGACATTGCTTAAAAAAAGGCCTCGATTGTCAGCGTGTTGACCTTGCTCTCATTTTCCTGCTGATTTTTGTTGCATGGAAACTTTACCGGCAATGATTTTTATACTTGTTTTCAGCTCGATGGAAAATGTTCCATGAAACTTGGACTATTCTCCAGGAACGAGCCGTCCGGCGGTGTTTATGAGCCTGCCTTGTTCAGCCAAACGTCTTGGTCATTTTAGTGTTTTGCCCGGGAGAAAATCAACTCTTGGATTTGCACAAGAGGAGCCTGAGAGCTCTCATGGCCTTTTTGGGCATCCCAAGGCTCATCCCACGCTCAGCCAGCTCCAAGGCTTGGGGTTGGCAAGCAGAGCAACAGAGCCAAGCATCATTTCTCCCTTCCCACTTGAGCCGTGTAGCACTTTTATTTTCCACCCATGCCATTTACTGCCCTGCTGAGCTCGATGCCTGTCTCCAGGCGCAATTCCTTCCCGCATCGGGAAAGCCCTTCGCCGTGGCCCTGCCCGGGTGGGATGCTCCTGCTCCTCACCTCTCCCTCCCATGACCTGACCCTTGCAGCTCTCCATCCTGCCTCCTTTTTTAGGAGCCCAAACCCTGGCAGTGCTGGCAGGGTGAGACTGTGCAATAAAGTGCTTGTTCCCATACCGGCATGGTGACCATCACCGTGTCCAGCCGTAACAGTCTGCCGGTGGGTCCTCGAGCGCTGCCGGCTCGGCACAGGCGCACAGGGAGACGTGGTTGTTCGGCGGGGTGGTCGGTCCCTCTGAAACAAGGGCTCAGCCCAGCAGAAGAGGGTTTTTTCTGTACTCGCAAGGCAGCTATTGCTTCTGCTTCCTGACATCCAGGAAACGCCATTGCAGTCCCCTGCGGGGGCTCATCCTGCCTTCCCTGTGGCGTGGCAGCGAGCCGGGGAGCGTTACCTCCACGTCTGTCCCCATCAGCCCAGCATCTGGGGAGGGTGGAAATGCCTCCCGCTGCAGCAAGAAGAGAGCTTCAATTCGACATCCGTCAGGCTGTGTTTTCCCCTTGGCCAAGGTGGTCCGTTGGGCGGGTGGCATGGCAGGGGCTTGGCATCGGGGAGGGCAGGAGGTGCACAGTAACGCCTGCGGGGTTACACCTTGGACCTCGCTGCATGGGGGCCCGAAAGGGCCTTGGTTTTGCTCCGAAAGGGCCTTGGTTTTGCTCCGAAAGGGCCTTGGTTTTGTTCCATAGGCTGCAAGGGGCAGTGGGCACCCAAGATTTCATGGACTGGGCAAAGAAAAAGCATAATTGTCATTACCTCCTTTCCTCCCGCTTTGAAATCTCATTTTCATTTGCTTTCTTCCCTTAAGACCGCGCAGCCCCTCGTAAATGGGGAAGGTTAAAGCCGTGAGCCTTCCAGGGCGAAGCTCTGCTGGCCGTGCAAACTCCAGGCTGCCAGAGCTTGGTCTCTGGAGAGCAAAATTCAGGGCTTTGCAGTACTGGGATCCTGTGGGTAAGGGGACAATAACCGTAGCAGAGGAGTCGTGACTCCTGGCTCTGGTGTTTTCCTGCAGTGACTTGCAGTTGCTTGCTGGCTGCTGCCTTGGACAGGGAGCAACAACAGCGAGTGGCCTTTGGTGTCTCTGCGACAAGCAGCTTGTCTTGCGGAGTTGTTTCCCGTACAGAATTAGCCCAGCTCCATATTCCCCAAAGCCCTCCCTGCTGCAGTTCCCTTTACTCATTCCTGTCCCTCCCCAGCTGTGGAGGGGCCGGTTGCTTGGAGGGGTCTGGGCTTGCGTGCAGTCCTTCACCTGGGCAGCCGCAGCATCTCCAACCCTAGCAGCAGGAGCGAGACGCTCCCCTTCTTGCTCTCCATCAGCAAAGAAGCTACCTGAGGTACAAAACCTTTCCTCTGGGTGCTAAACCTTTCTTGCTGAAGTTGTTGAGGCCACTGGGGCTTCTCTCCTCCATGTCCTGATGGAGCTGAGTTCTGGGGCAAGGCTCAGGGGAAAAGGGACGGGGATTTCCTTGGGCTTGGGGGGAAGATGTCACGGAGCCAAGCCAAGACGGCTGGCAGAGCTGGTTGGAGAAGGAGCTCGTCAGCCCCATCGCTGCCTGCAGCTGCGGGGCTTGGCACGGGGAGGGAGAAGGTCCTGTCTGTTGGTCCTTCCTGAGCTAAGCCCCACATCAGGCACTCTTCCCTTCCCCTTGCTGGTTGTACCGATCATGTCCCCTCCTTGCTGTGGCGAGGGTGGATGGGTAACCTGCTTTCTGTGGCGCTGTCCTCGTGTTTCCCCCAGGCACGGACCCGCTCTCACTCCACCGCCAGCCCCTCTGGTCTGCTGTCAGCCCATGGCGTGCTTGTGGCCGTCGCCCTCCCTTGTTAAATTAAAATCAGTGGACATCATTAGCAGCAGAGCACGCGCTGTGGCCTGCGGGCTCTTGGCTGTGGCATCTCTCTCGGATGCGGTGGTTTGTGCTCGTTGCCGTTCCCACTGTGGCCTTGGCTTCTAGCTGTATCTCCTAGGGGAGATTTTCTCACTCAGGGTCGGAGCTCACTTTCTGCTCTCTATCAGGCATGAGCCGAGGCCAGATCACTGCAGCCATGTCCTCTGCACGTCTGTCCTTAAGCCTAGGAGAGGAAGAGACCTTGCAGCAGGGTGTAGAGGAAATAGCTACTCCACAATCATTTCGGGATGGAAAGTTTTAATATGAGGGCAAACAGAGCCCTCTTCCCCAAAGGCTGTGAGTGGAGGCGCCTGGCAAGGCTGGTGAAGGTCTTCAGGGTGGCCGAGAGCAGTGGTGAGCTCCTTGGATGCCCTGGGCTGTGATGAAATCCTTGTTTTGGGGCTGGAGAGGCAGCTCGGAGGGTTGTTGCATCTCAGCCAAGCCAGGAAACGCCCTGCTGTGTTGAAACGCTGCTGAGCAGGGGGAGGAGGGGGTTAGCCTTGCCAAAAATCAGGTCGAGATGCTCTCTGCGCTGTCAGAGGCAAGGCTGGGCAGGAGGCAGCCAGGCCTTGGGATAGGGACCCTGGTGTCCAGCTTGTCCTAGGCAAGCATTTGCCCCTAGCTGGGAGCCCCCAGGGAAAGCATCGAGGTGCTGAGGTGATGGTGATGCTGCTTATGAAATGGTGGCAGTGCTTGATTTTGCTCCTACCTGCCCAGTTAACGCCGTTTTCACACAGTTGCTGAGGTCAGCTTAAGAGATTTGAGGCCATTGCTCTATTCTGCTCTGGGAAGGCTCCTTTTCTGTCGTTTTTAAAAGATATTTGAGCAGTTTGATCTCAACTTTGCAACTCTGGCATGTTGGGTTTGGACTGCTGGTGGCTGATAACGCCGGCCTGTCACCCACCATCATCTTAAAAACCAAAAAGCTGCAGATTCAGGCTTTTTTTCTCTGTTTCACTCTAATCTGCAGAGTCCTAACTGCCTCCAGCTGTCTCTTTCCCTTAGCAGCTGCAGAAAAACCTGAAGCCAGCCCACCTCGAACCTGTTGGTACAAAGCTCCAGGCGCGGGTGGAGCTGCTGCTATTGCATGTGCCAAGTCCAGCTAGTGCTCATGCCGTGCTTCAGGAGCCTCGCCACCTCGGTTCGTCTTTCCAGGGTGACTCCCTTCCCTGCAGAGTCTGGCAAAATATTTCTTGCCAGTCCTTCCTCTTTGGTGACCAGGAAGGCAGGGTGGGCTCCGCTCCCCGCTCCTCTCGCCCTCCAAGGGGCCTCGTTGTCATGCTGGGCTGAGTTGGGTGGCTCAAAGGCAGCGTCCACAGCAGGAGAGGAGTTTTTGGGGGATGCTCTTTGTGGCTCCTGGGGGAATCTGCTGCAGAGGAGAGCATCTGCGGGCAGCCTCAGGTGCACCCTGGCAGCGTGGTCCCTTGGAGCGATGTGTCACAGCTCGGGGGTCTGCTGGAGGCACCCCTCTTCTTTGTCACTGCCACCGGAGGGAGAGCATCCGTTGGGGTGGAGAGCGTGTCCGCGCTGTGGCAGCTGCCAGGGCAGAGTCTAGACCGGATTATTCTGCCCATCCGCTGTAGCTGACTTTGTGAACACACTTATGTAGGCACCGGCGTGAAGGGAAAACAGGCTCCTTGCCCCGAGTAACCCTGCAGGCTCTGGCTGCTCTGGTATTGTCTCACCTGTTGAAACCCTCTTGCTCTGGACGCCGCTCCGTTGCAGGCGTGCTGGCACAGGCTGCTGCCTCCACATGGCTGCTGCACGGGGCTCTCTTGAGAACTGGAGTCTGAAAAAGACCTCTCATCCTTTCTGCATGCATGTCGAGTGAAAATGGGTTTTAAAACTTTGCTGCTGCCTCTCTTCCTGCCCCGGGGCTTGCTGGAGCCCGTGCTCAGCAAAGGTGTGCAAATAACTGCCATGGGAATTTGCTTTCTTTGTCAGAAGCTTGGCCGGGGACACGGGGTTTGGGTTTCCAGCAGGACGACCTTTCCAGCCCGGGCTGGGGGTTTGGGAGCCCCGTCCCTGGAGCAGCGTCCCACGGCCTCCCCAGCTCTGCGTTTCCAGCACGTGGGTCTCTTTGCTGGCAAGTCTGCCGAGGGTAAAGGTGTGTGTAATTAGACCAACCTGCTGCTGGGTCTAAGATTCATTCCTTTTTCCCTTTTTCCCCCTTTTTCACGAGTGACTCATGCCTGAAAGCAGGTTGTGGCGTCTGTTGATGCGATGAATGAATGATCAGTCCGTGACCTATTGCCGAAGCGGGTGTAACTGGTGTCCTAAGCTGCGTGAAGCCCTTGGGATTGGTTTCCCCTTTCGAGGACAGGCGCTGCATTCCCAAGCTTTGGTTGCCTCTGGGTACTAGGTTCTCCATGCAAGCTCTGCCGTGATGCTCTTCCCATTTGGAAGTAGAAAAGGATTTACAACAAAAACGTGTTTCTCCTGCCCATCTCGTGCACCTTGAGTTGTACGTGAAGTAGCTCCCCCGAAGGACGTGCACTGGGGGAACCTGCGGAGCAGCTCCTCGGTGTCGGTCGTGCTTTGCAATCCTGCAAAGTCAGCTCAGGGCTCGTTTTTTTTTGAACTTTTTTCTTTGTGCCATTGGTTTCTTGTGCACCAGGTCAGCGGATCAGCAGTGCTGCCTCCTCTCCCATCCTCGCACGGGGCCCTCGTCCCCCAGCCTCACTATGCCCGGGCAGCGCTGGCCTGGCTGTTTGGGTCATTCGGTGACCACAAAAATGGTTATTGGCTTGTTTGCAACTTGGAGGATGCAAACCTTGAATGCTCTGGAGTGCAAGAGGATAAATATAGTTGAAGATATCACTTTTTGTCTCCTGCTGTTACTATCTCCGTTCATAAATGTTTCATGCTCCGTATTACAGCTCCTTAAATCTTCCCTCCTTTCCTCTTCCTACCTGCTCATCCTGCGCTGGAGAGAGGAAAGCCTCTGATCTTTTTAGCCTAAATTGGTTTGCAATGAAGTTACCTGCCCTCGCTCTCATGCCAGCCCTGTCCTGGTGGCTGATAGCTCTTCTCTGTCCTTGGTGTCTACCCTGCTCCTAAAACTGCCCCCCTCCATGCCATCACACACCCCTGCTTGCCTCTGCCAGCCTGCAGAGAGGCCGTAGGGGCAGATCTGGGGGCAGCGGGGTGGCTGGGCAGCCGCCCTCTGTGTACAGGGTCAAGGAAACAGCCTGTCTGGGGGCTCCGCACCTCTGGGCCACCCCAGTCCCCCTCATGGCAAGTGGAGGTGCCAGGCGGCAGGGTCCTGTGGGGCGCCGCTCCGGCTGGGATGCAGGAATGAGGATGCTCGGGGCCTTGCAGGGATGGACCTTGTGCATGGAGCGCGGAGGTGCTGCAGGATACGTGCCTGGAGCACCAGCTCTGTAGCACAGCCTGGTTGTTGCACCAGGCTTGCCAGTGAGCTGTGGACACAAGCAGGGCTGGGTTTTTTCCTGGTTTTCACCATGCCTTGCAGGTTTGCAGGCTGTTCCCTGCCATCGAGACCCAGTGGAGTGACAACATGTCTGTTCCTGGCCTGGGAGCCGTGGGACGAGCCCTTCAGCAGGGATGGCTTCTCTGTCCCGGCGCGGGTGTGAGTCGGTGGTGGGATTTTCTCATGCGGGTTCCCGGTTGTCCCGTGCTTCCACATTGGCTGCGATCATACAGCGCTTGGAGCACCAGCGCCGGGACCGTAGCTCCGTCCTCTCGCGCCCCTCACCGCGCACGGCTCCTGCTCTTTGTTTCTGACATCCCATTTAGCCAGCGCTCTCTTGAGCAGCCGAGTTGGTCACGTCGAAGCTGGAACCCATTAGAGGAGCAGGGTTGAGCTGCTTTGTTAGCAGTGAGCTGAATTATCTAATGAGCTGTGGGGGGTTGGATTGTTCAAGTTTGTTTTCGAGCACTTCTCAGAGGAACGTTTGGAGAGATGAACTTCCTCCCACCTCAGCCGCTCGAGCCCTTTCTTCCCCATCCGTGGGGGATTCAGCCTGTGTTTATTTTCCATCTGTGCTTTTAGCAGCTTACAGGGATCACCTTGCAAAATAGGCCATCCAAAACCAACATGAAACAAATCTACGCTGCAGAAAAGCTTCCCAGCACCGGCGGGGGAAGCTGTGTCAGAAACACAAAGCCAGACAAAAAGCACAAAACTCCCCAGGGTTGGGTTGTTTTCTACCCTACGCTTCCCTTCTTGGGTAGGTGAGCTTCCTCCTGGCCCGATGCGATGTGCGTGCTTCCGCAGGGCTGCTGCAGCTTTTGTCGCGCTGAAATGCCTCTTTGCTGTCCGTGCCGTGCCCATCAAGGGGGGTCGTGCCAGGAGGAGCGGTGCCCCTTCTGCCAACATTCCTGTTTTCCCTGGATTGCCTTTTCTGCGCTCCGTCCCACTCTGTCACTGTCGGGGCCCAAGCAGTCTTTAATTAAAGACTTGGGGCTCTTCTCATAAGCCAGGCTGACCTTGCTGAAGGGATGAATCAGCAGTAAATGACAGGCTGGTGCAGTCCGGGAGGAGGCATTGGCTCCACGTTGGGCTGTCTCTTGCTCCGTACTGCAGCTCGGGCAGCTGAGTTGTGCAGGGCAGGAGCGTTTCTGCTCAGTTTGAGGCGAACCACCACCACCCTGACAACGCTGAGTGGTTTTGGGAAGCTTTTGGGAAGCACCTGGTGGCTGAAGTGCTCTAGAAACACTCCAGAAACGTTCCAGCTGTGCATCCTTCCCCGTGTACATCCATGAACACTGCAAGTCGCTAAGGGACTTAACCACCCAAAGAGGCTCTCTTGAACTCACTGCTAGTAAAGCACTGGGACCAGTCCGAGAGCGAAACTGGAGAACCATTGCTGAAGGTACCCAGGGTGCGTTGGACTGGTCTGTTGGGGTGAGGTAGGTCCAGCTGAACTGGAGGGTGGATGGGGATCTCTTGGGGACCCCAGCCAGGCCCAAGGGAGAGCAAAGATGGTCCTCCTTGGAAGGACCCTCGTCCCCCCCAGGAGCAGGGCGGGATGGTGCCCTGATGGTACCTCTGAGAGCCGCGCTGCGTGCGCTGCCCTGCTCGCCTGATCTCGTCTTCGTGTCGCTGGGCTTTCTCCCCTGTGTGATGTTGCAAGTGACTGTAGTAATCCCAAACCGATGAAATGAGCTTGGATCACCCCAGGGCTTCGGGATGCCGGCCCGTGAAGCTGCTGACAGGGTGGGAGCTTTGGCTTTGTGCTTGGTTTTGTGCTGAAGGAGTTGCTTGATCATCGGAGGGGGGGAACCTGGAAGGGACAAGGTGACAGAAAGCCTCAGATCACGGTCAGCGTTGCCTTTGTGCTAAGGGTTGGCTCTGTGTCCTCCTGGTCATCCCAGCAGCTTGTCTTCCCATCCTGGGAGGTGCTGGGGCAGAGTTTTCTCATGGACAGGGAGAAAATACTGCCCCAGCATCTCCCCCTGTAGCTCACATACTCAACGCAAGGTTTCTGGGAGCGGGGACTCCCCATGCCCCCCATAAACGGTCACCTGTAGCCCAACAGAGGACAAAGAGCAGAGGAGGGGGGACGGTGCCAACCGGGCACTGCCCCTGAGCATATCCATCCTGTTATCGTCCTCCGTCGAGTCACTTTTCCTCCTTAACAAACACTCCTATGCACTTGTTTCCATGCCAGGGTGTTTTTTCCCTTTGCTCAGCACTAGCTGGCTTTCCGGTATGGGATGCTGCTGGAGGATGAGGGAAAGCACGTGTTTTTTTGGGGGCCCGGCGATACAGCAGCACTTTGTGTTCTGCTCTCTGCGCCTCCCTTGCTGCTACAATTGATCCTGGCAACAGTAAATGTAAAAATAGATGCCGGGTGCTTTCTGCCTTTCCTCCCAAACCTGCCTTTTGGCAGCCGTACTGCGTGGCTTGCCGTTCTCCTTGACTCTCAGTGGAGGCAAGTGGGAGGAGAGAGGAGCCTTTGCACAGGAAAGGGTTTTACTGAAACTGTCTGGAGGCAGTTCAGATGCGCTGATTAAACAGGGTGACCTAAATGAGCGTGCACAGCCACGCAGGGGGGCTGGGGAGCCCACCACCGCACATCAGTGCTCACCAGCGGTGTTAATGCGGCAGGATGTGAGCTTGCAAACCCCTGGAGCACGTCTCGCTTCCCAGGAGCTGCTCGACAGCTCGCAGGGGCCTCCGGTTGCTTCCCCTTTCTGGGGCATCTGCAGGGAGTTTTCTGTTTGAGGTTTCCTCTCCCGTCCCTGTGTGCTGGGGTGGCTTGCCGCTTCCTTCCCCCTGCAGCGATCCCCGGGGCCTCGGTGTCCGCCTGCCCCTTCCCTGCCACAACATCTGCGGAGGCAGATCCCGGGGTGATGCTGGGAGAAGCCCTTTGCCTTTGGGGGGATGCGTGCCCAGCATGGTGCAATGCCGCAAGCAGGCACCCGATGCGCAGAGGCTCGGGACCCGTGGGGTGTAAGAGGGGAGAATATAGGGTTTTTTAGGAAAAGCTAATTGCCTGAACCTGCAGCTCATGTCTTCAAGCTGGCTCGAGCTGCGTTCCCTGGACGGGTTGCGTTGGAGATGTCTCTGAGCAAGCCCAGCTCTCCGTACGGCCAGGGCCGAGGTGTCTCAGCAGGAGCGTCTCCTCGCAGCGGAGGTGGGCAGTAGCTGACGGGTGGAAAGGAGCAGTTCTCCACAGAGCAGGAGAAGGGAGTTGATGGGGACCAGCAGGCTGGGAAGCTGCAGGTTTCATCCTCTGCTCTGTGTTCGGGGGAAGACCCATTTCCAGTTGCAGGGAGCAAGGGAAGGAGCACAGACCAGGGCACCAAGCGCATCTCCTTAGCAAGGAGCAATCCTGCTCCCAGTCACCACCAGGACAAGAAAGCCTCTTTAATTTATAATTTTGTAATTAGCAAAATCCATGGCAGGCTGTGGCCCCTCCAAACCTTGCTAAGAACAGCACCCCGGGAGTAGGTGGCTAGAGATGGGTGGCTTGTCCTGGATGTCCTGTGCAGCGAGGAGCTGGACCCAAGCTGGTGGCACCTTCCTCAAGAGAGGCCTTAAAAAAACCCTCCGAGAAGCGGGTCCTTGCCGTCCTGGGTCCCTGGTGCTGGACATGCTTGGCCCGGCTTCCTCGATCTCCCCGCGCTCCTCGGTGCCAGCACCTCTTCCACAGTCTGCTTAACATAACCCAGTTAAATTCAGAGCTGCGAAGCGCACAGCTGCTGTATCAGACCTTGAAGAGGGTTTGTATGGGCAGAAGCTGGTTTGTTTTTACAGACGTATCTTCTAGTACCATAAAAGAGATCATGTCCCCCTCCGAGGCTTGGACTTGGGTGGCCCCAATCCAGAAACCTCCCCTTGGAGCTTTCCCCCAAGGGCAGCTCATGGAGGAAACGTGGGAAACCGAGGGGTGTGGGATGGGGTTAATAGCGAAAAGATGCTGCGGGAGTTTGTGTTTAGCTGGGCTGGGACTTGAAACCCGCCCTAATCCTGCTCTCCTGCCGCATCGCGACTGAGGCAGTGTTTGCACCTCCTGTTTCCACTGGAACTGATTCATAAAAAGAAGAACCCAACATGGAACAACTTAATCCTCCCAAACACTCATTTTGTGCCATAAACTTAGAGCTCAGCCTAAAAATAGCTCTGTTCCCTGTTTGAGGTGTAGTCCCAACTGCTTGCCGACTGCTGATTAGGTCTTGGGAATCAAAATAGCTCCTTAATCCAGCACTAGCATAAGCAGAGGTTTTTCCTTGAACGGATGCTTTTTGAAGCAGATCAGGTTTTAAGGCTTGCTCTTTCAAAGGCATCGCCGCCGAGCACTCAATTTTAATGACCACGACATTGTAAGTGATGGGACGGGAGACGCTGAGAGCGTATCCATGTGAGCTGAGCCTGTGCTGGGCTCTTACGGGCTGTTACATCTCATCGTCCTCAGAAGCTCGTGCCTTTCCTTATGTTAATCCACCCAGATTTTCTCTCTATTTTTTTTTTCCATGGGATGACGTAAGATATAAAAAGTACTTGCAAGATTCTTTTTTTTTTTTTCCTGCTAAATGATTCAGCCCCCAAATCTCTCCTCTCCCAGCTGGCAGGCTGCTGCAGCCCTTCCCGCTTGAACTTCTTCCAGGTCTTGCATCAAAATGAACAACATAATATTTGATGTGCTGTGGCCGCAGCCTGTTCCAAGCAGCCTTTTTCTCACCGCTCATATGGGAAGAGTCTGCCTGACTCACCTGCTCCTGCTCCCCTACTGCTCCCCGGCAGCGGATCAGCCTGTCTGAGTGCCTCTCTGCCGCTCTTGGCTTGCTCTAAGGGGTTAATGCTGCTTTTTTTCCACGTTTTTTTTCTGCTTGCCTGGATATCTTCACGCTTCAAGCCTGGGTACTGAAAATTTTTCAGAGGGCATCGTATGGGGGTGGGATAAGCAAGCGGTAGGAATAGGAATGGGTTTGCTGGGGATTTAACCCCACGCCTGCGCCCAGCAAAGTCCCAGGCGCTGTGCCTCCTGCATTTTGGTGGCAGCAGAATCGCATGGTGAAGGACCTGGGTATTTCCAGCTGTACGCTCCTGTTATTTATCCTGGCATCTCAGCAGGGAGATCGGGGTTTCGGGCCCCCTTCCCAAGGTACAGCATAGGCTCCCCAGGCTTTCCAGCTCCTCCCTTCATCCGAGGTGTGATAACATCCCCAGCAGTAATTCAGAAACTTCTGGAGGATGCGATTCAAGTTTTCTCCTCGCCCTGGTGATTTCAGTGTGGTCACACCCATCTTCGTCCCTTCACATTTTCCTTCCCTTTTTTTTTTTTTTTTCTTTTCAGTGACTTCACTTTTCAAGTGGATGTAAAACACCTTCAGGATTTTTATTTTCTGGAAAATCATTAGGAATTGGTTAACCCAGGTCTAGAAGTTTCTTTCACCTCCCGTTGCTGCGTGTTTCACCAATGAAGCTTGTCACAGAGAAATAGGGTCTGTCCTGAACCTACAAATTTCTTTGCGCCTTATTAAGGGGGATTTTAAGACTTTGATCCGGGAGGGATCAGAGCTGCGGGGGCAGCGGCTGTGCTGGAGACTCGCTCGTCCTGCTGCAGCCGCCCTGGGAAGCGGCGCCTGGAACCGGGGCAGAAAGATGGGGCATCTCGCAGGAGAAGGGAGCGAAGGACCGCTGGTCGGCAGCAGTTTCGGGGGAGAAACAGTGCCCTCATGGCCTGTGTTTCGTGCTGCCCTGCCTGAACGTGGTACCGGGGTGAAATGGAGACCTAGAAGGTGCCTCTGGGCATCTCTTGCTTTGGTGTCCCCTCACCCACCATTCATTCCAGCTGGCAGGAGGCGAGACCCCTCTCCCATCACATACCAGGGGTTGCTCCATGCCCTGCCAGTGCACCAGCTATTCCCTGCTGAAGGATTGGGCCCTAAATGGAGGTTGGGAGGTTTCTTTCCTCTTGTGCAGTGAATGTTTTGGAGGCTTTTTCCCACGTTCCTTCCATCTCCGTGTGCAAAGCTACGGAGCAAAGTCTGCGTTACGGGTTTCGTCTGGCGCAGGGCAGTGGGGAGCATCCCCCAGTAACCTGCTGCAGAGGTGCCTGAAGCTTTTGCGCTCGTGGATATGGCCAATATCTCCTCCAGGAGCTCTCACCAGCCCCAGCAGCGTGGTGCTGGGCTTTGGCAACTGGAGCTCAGCCTGTTGAAATAAAGTCCTTTTCCCTCCTCAGCTCAGGCTTCTGGCTGCCTCAAATTTTCCCGACGTTTCAGCAGAGTCGGGGGAGTTGGGAGGAGGGGAAGGTGATGGATGTATAGGCGTGCCACATCAGGTCATCGCAGATCCCAAAGCTGTACCGCAGGCTGGAGACTGCCATCGGCTGGCTGTGGGAATGCAGATATTTCCCCCAAATCCAGTAACCTGGGTAGGGTAGAGTTGGATGGGGTTGGACAGGGTGGGTGCTGCACAGCAGCTCCTCCCGCCCATAAAGAGCTCCTGGGATGCAGCATCCTCTAAATGTTTGATGCGAGGACCCTTCGAGGCAAACTTTAGCATCTTTAGGGTGCGGCACGGAAGGTCTGGCATAAAGTTATTTTAATGAATGTTGTTGAGTGCCTTTGCCATTACGGTACTGTCTCTTGACTTGAAAGGATTTGTTCTGAGTCACTGGCTCTTTAATATTTAAAATGCAAGCACAAAGCACCATCTTTTTTTAAACACAGGCTCACAGCAGCGTATCAACTGACCGCACAAAAATTTGGCCAGCAGTAACTTTCCCCTGAAACACACGGCGGTATCTGATGCCGGGGGAGTGAGATGGTGTTTGCCAGGTTATTTGGTGGAAGGACAGTGTTCAGTGTTAGGACAGGGATGGAGACAGAGCTCTTACAAAGTCGCTGCGGTTCAGGGAGGGGTCTGGTCCTGTGTGACACCTCCGTGCTTGGTGTTTGTGTGTCTCTGACTCAGATCTTAGGTGACTTCTAGGGTGGTTGTGCTAGCTCCCACTCAGCAGCATCCTCCCCGAGGTCTTCCTGGCTTGGAAATGACGGAGGGGCCTTGTCTTTTCTTTTCTTTCTGGCTCCAGGTGGCACAAGCTACACTCCAAGGCGGGGAAGAAGGAGAAGGAGCGTGGTGAGATCCTGGTGAGCATCCAGTTTACACGCAACAACCTCACGGCCAGCATGTTTGACCTGTCCATGAAGGACAAGCCGCGATCGCCCTTTGGCAAGCTGAAGGACAAGGTGAAAGGCAAGAAGAAATACGACTTGGAGTCGGCCTCTGCCATCATCCCCAGCAGCATGGGCGCCCTTGACATGGAGGATGACTACGACATTGGGGGCAAGAAGTCCAAAGTCAAGGGCTTCTTCTTGAAGAACAAGCTGCGCAAGTCGTCCCTGACGCAATCCAACACCTCCCTGGGATCCGACAGCACCATCTCTTCTGCCAGCCTGGGCTTGGCCGCGAATGCTCCCGAGGTAACCAAATCCCCGAGCAGACACAGCAGTCTGTCCACGGAGCGCTCTGGTAAGAGGATAACAGTTTTAATCCACCCCCCTTTTTTTTCCCCTTCTTTTCCTTGTAAGGGACTGTTGAGGCTTTCCTGCAAATCTGTTAACTAATTGCTTACCTAAGAAGCGACGTCCTGCACAAACCCTCTGAGACCTTCTGCGCGTGGCCGTAACGCGCTTGCCAGAACGGGGGGAGACTTCTAAGATTTTGCTTTTCGTGCTGAGCTTGTATATGAACAGCCTGACTTACGTTTGATGCTGCACGTGCTCCCTGCAGCGTACCACGAGCTATGAGGGTTCTTTAGGACCGTTTCTGCTCTGCCCCCTAAAAGCGGGTTGCTAACGCTGCCTCGTAGCAGTAAGCCCCTGAGAGAGGGCTGGGCGAAGCAGAGCACGTTGCTGCTGCGCTGCGCTGCTGCCCGGCTGTCTGAGACGGCCCCGGCTCGGAGGCAAAGCTGAAACAGCGACTGGTTCTTGGTGATTAAAGCAATCTGAGCTCTTGGCGCTCAGAGAGTGGCGATTTGCAAACAAAACCGGCCCTTGTAGTGAATTAATTCTTGCTGTCCCTTGAAAACAAAATATATAATTAAATGGTTTAATTGGCTGGAGACAGCAAATTCCCATATTGGGTGGGAGTCCCTGGGTACGTGCTGCTTCTCACCGTGCTGGTGAAGCCGCCCGCGTGATGCCTCTCGGGTTTCTGCTGGGTGACGTTCCCGTGCACAGCAGGAGAGCGAGTGGAGGCACCGCTCCGGCCCCGTCATCCTCGTGTCGTGGTGAAGGAGGCAGCATCTCTGGCTAGGAGGGGAGAGCAGCTGCCTGTCGCCTAAAGTCCAGGCAGTCCTCACCGGACTCTCCACGTAACCCCAAAAATCTGCTGAGCGTTAGCAATGGCCACAGGGTCAAGCAGTGGGAGGGAGAAGCAGGCGCTGGATCCTCCTGGCTTATATCACACAAAACAGCAGCCTGGCCTGTCGGAGCGGAGCTCAGGGGCTCGTCGTCTTTTACTCAATGCAAACCCTTAAATCACAGGGAAGCATAAGCCCTTTAAGTAGCTTCGGGGTAGTTTCTTGCATTTATTATTGATCTCAGATCCTCTCAGACAAGGGGTTTTTGTCTTACAGGCGACTCCTCTCCAGATCCTGCAGTGGGAGGTGATGTGCTTGGGGAGAATATCGCATAGCCACATACTTGTGACCCCTGCTTTGCATTTCTAGTAATTTAATTATAACCCAGTAGAGCCTGGGAGGGAGAAGGCTGGTATGATTTCACAGGTCTCTTTAGAGTTTGCAAGTAGAAGATAACGATGCTTGTCATACCTGTGTCTGTTAGTCAGATGGCTTCACCTCTGGTTTGTGTTTCATTTCCCCCCAGTGAAAGACTTCTTGCCGTCTCCAAAGCTGACCCACAAGAGAGCATTCAGCGACGATGTCTCCCAAGTCAGCCCAGTCCTGGAGCCTAAAGCAATCCAAAGCCTGAAGCCAAAGAACGATCCCATGTCCCGGTCTTCCCTCTGCATCAACGGGAGCCACGTTTACAGCGACGAGCCTGCACCAAAGAGCCCCGTGTCTGTCCCGCAGAGCTCTGTGCCGCTGTCCGTGCCCAGCAACCCCAGACGGCAGGAAGAGGGCTTCGGCTTCGCTCCCCTCCGTCCCAACTCCCACGAGGTGCCTTGGGGAGTCAGCAACTTTGAGAGGACACAGCAGAGAGACGAGCCCAGGTTCATCCCGTCTCCTCCCAGCTTAGCCTTGCAAGAAGAGCTCAAGGTCTCCACGAAAGCCGTCACTCTTAGTAACCATCTGGGCAGAGCCAAGATGGAAGAAAATAGTCGCTTAGAGAACAAGCCGACTCAAGCTGCAACACCCATGGTCTTCTCCACGGAGCCGACGAAGGACAAACAACCCGAGGAAACGAAGAAGGAAGACAAGAAAGCGAAGGGCAGCCTCTTCCACCACGGGGGCAACAAGAGCGACGTGGGGAGCAAAGGCCATGGGGAGAAAGTGGGACCCTCCCACGGCTCGTCCGTGCACGCGGCGGCAGGGGGAGAGGAGAGGAATAAAACCAGCGGCTGGTTCAGTTCAAAGGAGTCCAAAGAGTCCCCTCAGAAACCCAGGTCAGTGAAATGGGTGTGTTGACGACTAGGCCGTTAACTAGCTGCCCCGGCCTCCTGACTGCAACAGCTGTGCTGTTAAATGCTCTCCAGCATCAGCAGAGGACCGGTCCCCATTGCTCAGACAAGATGATAGCGGGGGGAAATGCTTCCTTGGTCTTAAAAGTCTCAAAGGGAGGGTGATTTCTCCTGCATCCTCCCCCAGCTTCTGCCACAAACCAACCCCATTTGCCCTCCCGGGCCGTGTTTCCCAGCTGGGGAAGGGAGGGTCCCCTTCACGGAGAGGGAGACGTTTCCCTCTGCAGAAGTGAGGCTCAGCGTGGTCATGCCAAGTGATTCTGTGGCCTTGAAGTAAAGGTTCGTTATCCTTTAATTAGCTAAAAAAGCTTCCCTGGCAGTCAGTGTAGGATGTGGGACATAGTGACATGTAATTGCATTTTTTTTTTTTATTAACATCTCACCCCCTCTGTGTCGCTGGTCTGGCCTGGGGGTGCGGTACTTTGGTAACTTGAGATATTATTAATATTTCTGAAGTAACTAATCCCAGCCCTGCTCTTTCCTCTTCCCATCCCACCCCAGCCTTCCCTCCTGATTATGAATCTCTAATTGTTCTCCCTTTGTGTGATGATTCATCCCTCCAAATCCTTGGCACTGTACTTGTGACACACAAAATGTGG
Organism: Sula dactylatra; assembly: GCA_013389905.1. Taxonomy (NCBI): domain Eukaryota; kingdom Metazoa; phylum Chordata; class Aves; order Suliformes; family Sulidae; genus Sula; species Sula dactylatra. Next base: position 151,687 of record WEKW01025047.1, on the reverse strand, counting down.
TATTCGTGCTGTTTCTGTGCGGGCTTTATTGCGACAGTCCGTCACCCGCGTCCATCCCCGTAGCTCACGGCAGCTGAGCTGGAGGTCCAGAGGTGGACCGAGAGCCCGGTGCGGTGTTATCTTGGCTCAGTGAGAGGGAGAAAATGGGGTTAAAAGCAGCCAGAGAAAATAACTAGCAGTTGAGAGCTGGTTGAATCTAGAGGGTCGATTTATTATAGGGATTTTCTAATCTGGGCTGACTTTAACCTAATTTATTAAGCAGAAAGATTTTAATTCAGTCTAAGCCTCCTTTAATGAGGAGAGCACTCATGGTTTATTCAACCTAACCAGATTCCTACGCGGGTTAAACTGCTTTTAAAGTGCTGCTCAGACGTAAGCTGAGCACATCACTCAGCTTCAGAACAGGGGCAGCCCCGAAAGTCCTCCTCTTCTCACGCCACAAGAAGATGTTGTGCTCGTGGTGGTCCTTAAGGCCAACGGGAGCCAAGAACGTGCTGCCACCCCCCTTCCCAAGGACCAAAGGCCACGTGTCCTTGTCCTGCGGTCACGCGAGTGGAGCAAGTGCTGTCGGCGCGAGGATGGGCGAGGAGCCGCAAGGGCTGGTAAGGCTCGGTCCTGCCCGCTGCCAGCGCTGCGCGGGCAGACCTGGGGACACCGGGGCAAGCGGGGAGCTGCTCCCCTGAGACACAATGTCCCATCTCGCAGGGCCCAGAGCTCTTTCCCCTGAAGCCTTTCGTTGGGGAGCGAAGCCCAGCTCGCACAGGGGAGGCGATGGGGAAGGGAGGGACCAGGCAGGACTTGGGCTTTCCGTCCTTGTCCTCGAGCTGTGCCGGCAGCAGGAGGGATGAACGTGAGGTTCTGGGGCTGCTGTGGCTGCGTTCCTACATACGGGTCTTTCATTTCCAAGAGACTTGAAACCCCGGTAGTTATTTGGTGTCGCGTCCCAGTGCAAGGTTTGTTTCTGGATGAGACTAAAGAACTCTGGTTTCTGGATGCTGTGATTGAAGAAGGACAGGATATTACTGCTCAAGATGGTTCTTCTAATTTTTTTTTTTTTTTTTAAATTTTGCAATAATAAACCTGCTGTTTGATTTAAGTCCTAGAATAGAAAAGATACCATATGAAAAATAAACCCATAAAAAAATCCTACCCTATTCAGGCAGTGACTCCACAAGCTGCCCGAGCCAGCCAGCGAAGTACTGTGAGCCTACGAGGTACACGCGTGATGGGATGGGAGATGCAGACAGCATCTCTGCAGCCTTTTCCTTGATAAACGGGTGAGAAACCTGTGGGTTTCCTCCTGCTTTGCTGTTCTGTTCTGTTCTGTTCTCCTGCCCCGCTGCTCTGATGGACGCTGCTGTCTTCAAGGCAGGGGTGTCTGATCCGGCTGTAAATCGGCTCCCGAGCGCCTGTAGCATCCAACCCAGCGGATCAGCACTGTGAGCGCAGAGGTGCCCTTAAACACGGCTGGTTTCTAACAACCCTCTGCCTTTTTTTAAATGACAGCTGCTGGACCCATTCCTCTAATTATTCCTCTCCCAGAGGGTTTTCACTCTGTTTTTTTTTGTTTTTATCTACTTCATTGCTCACAGTTTAATTTCAAGCTAAGCTGAAGCTCAGCTTTGCTTAGAATCGGTTTGCCATGGCATGCCGAGGACCGCGTCCGCAGAAGGCTGTCTTGTAAGGAGAAACCTGGATGAGCCCTGCGGCAGCAGCTCCTCCAGCTGGGGTTTTCTCTCCCCAGAATAGGAATTGCTTCGAAGCAGCACGGGCTGGAGGGAACAAATTCACAGGGGCCCCTTTCGGGGTGTTCATAAACATCTGAATGGGCTTTAATTGCAGTTTGCAATTTGAAAATGGGAAGTAATGAGCTTAAACTGTAGCAAGGGAGATTTAAGGTAGTTTTTAGGAGAAGTCTCTAATGGAGGATGCTGAAGTGCTAGAGCTGCCTGGCTGGGAGGGAGGAAAGCCCAGCGTCTGGGGCTTTGGGGCCCGGGGGAGACAAGCATCTTTGGGGAACGTTACAAGGGGCATTTGTCCTAGCATATGGCCCAGGCTGGGCGCTGGGAGGTGGTGACTGAGTTTCATTTGGTGCAAAAATGATCTTTCCATCATCACAGGGAGACAGACTGTCTCCGGTCTGGCTTTGCTCCTTCTTCATTTTTTCTGACCGTTAATTACAACGTCACTACTTCTTCTAATTATACAGAACTCTTAAGTTTTCTGATATTATTCCCCTTCCGTACTCCGAATGAGCTTGTGCGCCATGCCACTGATTCAGGTCAAAGCTGTTGAAGAGCTTATTAGGTCTTGAAGGTGTCAGGTTGAACGTACAGTCCGGTGCCATCTGTATTGTGATAATTGAAAGCATACAGTCTCTCAAGCGTGCGATCGAAGAGTTAGCAGTGCTTATCTGTTGGTGTTTTATGGATGTCCAGCTGCATCTGGAGGAGCTATTTGGTTACCAGTGTAACTTCTAGAGCTGAAGACAAATTGACCTTTGCTTTGTAGAGAGAACCTGCCTCTGAATCGAGCAGTTTTAAGTCTTTGACTTATCTGCAGAAAGGATTTTTTCCCTCCTGCTCTCCTGATTCTGGAAACTTAGGCTTTGTGGATCCTATCAGCTGAGCAAGCAGCATCTTCTCACCTTTTTGGCCACCGTGGATAGGTCAAGTTTCACACGGAGCTGTGGAGAGAGCAGCAAAAGCAGTCACCTTTGCAAGACCAAAAAATTCAACCTGTAATTAGTTAAAAGGTCTGTAATTAGAAGGATGCTTTACAGTTAAGGTTTAAATTAGCCTGCAGCTAAGACAAGTTTGGCACAACTTGTCTTTAACCGCTTGCTCTTGGAAAACCACACCCTATCTAAAATAAGGAAGCCGCTGACTTTCAGCTGGTTTTAACTTCAGCCTTATAAAAAGGTTTTCTGTTCTGTTACGGGCGGGTTTTGCTGAGCCATCGGCAAGCGTGTGCGTGCTGACGCTGCCCTGCGAGCTGCAAACCTGCCCGCTCTCTTACCCAGGGAGAGGGCCGGACATTTCTGCCTTCGGCCCTTAATTACGCGTTTGTTCGCTGACTCTTGACGGGGAAGCGGGTCCCAAAGGCTGTGCCTTTCTGCCCCGGCTTCGCTAGTCCGTGGCTGCTTTGGCTTTGATACTGCCTTGAATGGAAGCAGTAGGAAGATAGTGTTTGCTCTTTGGAGACCTGAATAAAAGACTGTTTGGGGTTTGTTGTTTTTAAGGTTGTGTGGTCAAGGGTTGTATGTAAGGAAGAAGCTCAGCAGGCTTATTTGAGGCAAGGCCTGGGGCTAAAACAATTGGTTTAACTGTTTTCAGGGTTTCCCACAATGTTATCAGAGCTCCACAGGTTTTGCTTCCTGCAGCATGAATTGGGATGATAAAATGAGGCTGCATCTCATGCTTGGCAATAGGAAGAAAGAGAAATTGCGCTCTCTCTTGTAAAAATAATTGCATTAGTGGCATTTGCAGGTTCAAGTCCCTTCCCTCTGTCGCTGCTTTCATGGGGGGAAATTGTAAAAATCACTCCCCGCCTTGGCTGTCGCTCCTCTTTCCATAGTCCATACCCTTATATCCAGCAGTGAGGCCAAGTATTGACTCGGATTCCTCACTCTTCATCATGTACTCCTAGAAAGTACATTTCCTAAATGCTGGAAATGGGAAGGCGGCTTTGAACGATTGGAGCACGATCCTCGGACAGGCTGGCAGTGGGGAGCAGCGCAGGTGGACCAGGTGAGCTTGGCGGTGGGACTGAACACTGATGTGTGTGACAGCTCCCTCCAAAGCACCGTTAACGGGGGGGTTTCAGAGCAGAGCCTGGGAGGCTGCAGAGTTTGATGAAGAGGAGCACTGTGTCATGAGAACCAGGGTGTCATGGATAACGGTGATGCTGCGGATGAGTCCGTCGCGGGAGCCGTCAGGGTCACATCTCTGGCACAGGTCTTGTATCCCCGTGAGCTGTGAAGCTGCACACCCGCATTGGATCACAGGGTAAATATGATCAGGGATGGAGCTGGACATTTTCCCTCTGGCCCAAGGGGTGCGGGGAGCCTGCAGGAGTGAAAAATGGCTCTTAAATGCCTCTGCCTTCCTTTTGCCTGCTGAGCCTGCATTTCCCAGGGATGGACACGAAGCAGGGTAGTGAATTGGATCCTAAGCTGGCACCAGCTCAGCCCTGGTGAGACACATCTGCTTTGTAGCTGTCCGGGTAGAGCACAGCCCGACTCCCACCCCTAAAAGTGGGTATTGGGGTTAGCACTTTGCATCTACCTGGGCTCCTACTGCCCAGATCCTCTCTCTGCTATTTTTTTTCTTTATTCCTGTGGTTTTGGGGCAAATCTCTATGAAGTGGGACTTAGCCATTTTAATCGGGATGATGGGCAGGTGAGGACCAAGAGGAAAGCAAAGTGGTTATTGCACAGGTAGCTAAACCCCAGCTCTCACCTCCAAAATTGCTATTTAAAAGCAGCATTTGTGTATATTCTCTGACTCCTTTCCACTTGGGTTCCCACCCTGCAGTACTCATGTCTGTCCTGGGTTGCAGTACTCATCTCTTCTCAACCCTGTTGTGCACAAATCCTGCCGTGCCAGTCTCCCTCACGCCGGTGGGAGGAAATTCCTCATCCCTGCCAGGCTTTGAAGCTGCCGCCAGGGCCTCCGGCACCCAATTCCTGCTGGTTTCCCACCCTCCCCGGCTCGGCTCGCAGCTCGCTCACAGTGAGCCCTGGCTGCATGCTTGTCTACGGGGAAATGGTGCAAAAAGCAGCTTGTGAGTGGTAGGGTCACGGCGCTCCCCTGGATCCAGCCTTCCTAGGAGGGATTTTCCACTTGAGCTTCAGCGCAGCTCTTGACCTCGGCACATTATGGCTGGATTTGAGCCCTGCCCTCCCCAAACCCCTGCTTTTTCAGTACATGTGCTGTTTTCTTTATCTTCAAGGTGCGGAGTTACCTACCCTCTTGCAGATGGGCTGCGACAGCTGGGGACGGTGCTCTGTGACTGTGGAGCTGGGGTGGCTGCCTTCAGCCTGAAATTCAGGCTGCGATGTGTAGGGAGAAAAATCTCCCTGTATTGAACAAGCTGTTTCAAATAGACTTTCCATCAGGGGGTTGCTCAGCAATATTTTCTTTTTCTTTTCTTTTCTTTTTTTTGTTTTTTTTTTTCCTGCTGAGAGGCTAAAACGTATCTGTGAAGTACTGCCAAACAAATAAATGAGGGCAGAAAGGTACCCGCTATTTATTTTGGCTGGCGGAGCTGTGTGCTGGGGTATGGGAGGAGGAGGGTGAGTCAGCGTTTCAATGCAGCAAAGATCTTCAATCAAGCTGCTGCAAGCGGAGGTTTCCCTCTAGAGGAATACGCCGTCCTCGGCTCTGTGTTTCGCTGAGCATTTCCAGCATCCTTCATCAGAGAAGGGAAACGGGGCTTTTTGTGGGGTGGGTTATTCATGGGGAGAGCAGGTGTGCTGCCAGCGCCGGGCTGGTAACCAAAACAGGGGACACTTGTCCCAAGGAAAGGGGTTGAATGGTGACGGTGCAACTGGTGCTTTGAAAACCCAGGGGAAAGATGCGGGCTCTGCTGCCAGGAGTTTGTGGCTGAGAGCAGTTTGTGCAGCCCCTGAGCGTGCCCCAGCAGGTCCCAGCAGGAATGGGAACAGGCAAGGAAAAGGAAACTTCAGGAGGGTTTTGGAGAAGGAAAACGGGAATCTGACAAAAAAAGGTGGATTTAAGTTCTGTCTTTGTATCTTTAGCTTGTCTTGGGCTGCATATCTTGGGGGAGGATGATCGGGACCACTGCCTTGGCAGGGGAGACATTTGGGTCCTCCTGCACCGAGCCAGAAGCTACATCCCTTCTGGTCTCCTTCCCTCTAAGGAAAGATTCACGTTCACTCACCTTGTTCCCCAGGAAAAGTGCAACCTTCATTTTGCTGCATCCTGACACTGATATGTGGGTCACGACGGGCATGGGGCAGTCAGGGGCTTGCTGAAAGCGCCATCCCGATTCCTGGTGGTCTGGACCGCACTGGCAGCAGCTCGGGGCTGGGACTCGCTGGCACGGCCGAGAGCTGCTCTTTCTCAGCAGGTCCAGCACCCCGTGAGCCCCATCATGACTTGGGGAAGGAAGGCAGGGTCATCTCAGGTGGGTTTGAAGAGACCTTGAAGCTGTTCCTCCACCTGTGCAGGTGGGGAATCAGTGCAATTCGGGGCACTGCACATCGTGTCTGCCTGGGCAAGGGGCTGCTCTGGCATCAGCCGTCCCCTCGGGAAGGAACTTCAACCACTCAGCCTTCTGGCAGCTGTGAAGGTCGTTAGCAGCAAGCACTCATTAAGAGCCTGAAGCTGCTAAATGCTCTGTAGCCATTTAGTGCTAGAGCCCAGCAGAGCTAGCTGGATCAGGCCTTGGTTGCTCTTAGTCAGCACTAAATGCTGTTTAAGCAGAATCACAAATGAGGGATCTTAATCTGGACCAAAACATTAAAGCAAGTGCCAGCAAGAAGGAGCCATCGCAGGAGCCAGCAGAGGTAGGGCAGCAGCATGTGCCGTTTGCAGCTGCCCTGAGATCGTGGTTTTTCATGTTAGACCTTGCTACCTTCCCTTTCCAGCTGGAAAGGAAAATTTGCTATGTTTTGCCCTCTTCCACCACAGATAAAACCCATTTGTGGATCTTGTGAACTCACCCAGCTGGACCTTGGGTCGTGGGCAGCTGTGCTCCTCTTCTGGAGAGCTTAAATTTGAGGGTGATTAGGGGAAAAAGGTCACTTTGCAGCAAGTGGCAGTGAACAGGAGCCTGAGCTCCAGCGTGTGTGTGTTCAGCTGAGGAGCGTGGAGCCACCCAGCAGCTGCAGGCATTTGTCTGCACCTTCTGCATTCAGAACACAAATGTCACTACGAGCCATAGCCTTGAGACCTTTGAGATGGCAAACGCCAAATAGCAGTGACAGAGTCGGGGAGAGATGGGCTGCCCTGTATCCCTGCACAAACACTGTCGTGCTGCGCTGCTGCTGCCTCATGGATGGTCTTTTACAGAAGAGCAAGAATGCCCTGAGGGTGGTCCGGAGTGGGTCTTGTGCTGGAGGCAGGGCTCAGATGCAGAGCACCCCAACCATGTGCCGATCCCCAGGTCACAGCGTGCCCGGAGAGCCTGGCTGCCAAGCAGAGAGCGGCTGCCGGTCTCTCTGGGGTGGTTTGTGCCTGAAGGTCCATCACCTTCTCCGTCAGCTTCTCCTATCACTTCTCCTGGAGGTTTTCTGTGCTCACCAAGAGCTTAAAACATGCAGGGAGAGCTGGGCTGCTCAGAGTTATCTTCTGCAGAGGTGCGTGCCCGGCTGCCCACAGTGGGTTTTCCACCCTGCTACACACCGGTGGTCTGAGCCGGAGCAGCATGTGGAGACGCAGCGGAGCCCGGCTGGGCTGTGCAAGGACGGGCACCTGCACCATGGCCACCACTGCTGCTTAGTGACAGCAGGAGAGGGCACCCACGAGCTGTCTCTGCCCACAGCACCAAGTGAGCTGCAGGTTTGAGTGAAAATGAAGGTTTCGGGGATTTTTTTGTGCCTGAATTACTAGTTCTGCGAAGTAGTATGTGGTGTAGTGTCTGATGGGTGCTGGAGTTGAGCCTGTCGCACTTGGCCGCTTGCTGTGTGTGTTACCTTTCTAAAATCCGGGATGGGGGGACTTTGGTGGCGTTGATTGCATAAATAGGCACCTTGCCAAGGTAGCTGCTCAGAAGATTATGCATGAGGGGGGCTTTGAAGCTGCCAGGAGCGGGGAGAAGTGGGTTCTCACCCCGCTGCTGCAGCATGCACGGGCTCCTGCCCATCCGTGCATCACTCATGGTCCAAGGCGCGTTGCCGACGAGTAACCCTGCCTGCTTTAAAAGCAACCGATGCCGACTGCGCCTTTGCACACCGTTAACTGTTGCCTCAAGATGGCATTTTTGCGCTTTAAAATGTGTCTGAGGCTTTTTGCACATCCATAATAACAGATGAAAATAGTTGTCCAAGCAACTTTGCCATTTGACAACGCATTGACTGTGATTTTCCAGTGCCGCCTGTGATCCCAGCCAGGCTCTCGGGTGAGGCTGGGTAGTACCGTGGTGTAGCCCCAGGGCTGGACATGCCCCGTGCATATTGGCAAAGCAATTACTTTATTCGTTCCTTGATAAACTTTGATATGCCCAGTGCTGGCTGATCAGTGTCCATATTTCTCCCAAACCAAGACTGGGGTCTCTCTGAAGCTTGGCTGTTGTGGCCGATGCAGAAGGAAGTAATTCCGCTGGCTCAGTTACGGGGCAGCGCAGCCGCATGTGCCAGTGCCGGGTGCTCCCATCCTGGGGACGGGATTGCTGCCAGTAGGGGTGAGTCAAGGGGACGGGGCTCAGGAGGAGGGAGCGCGGCAGTCGGAGCACCGGTTGGGGTGTGGGGTGTCCACACCGCACCCTTCGGGATGTGAAAACCTCCAAGATGGCCAGCCCTGGTTTGGCAAGTCTTCCTCGGGGGTGGCGATGCTCACTGCTGGAGGAGTTCCCAAAGGAAGATCAATGAAATCCCAAAGAAAGGTCAGTGTAGTCCCTCATGAAGAGGCAGCAAAGAACCGGCTGCCTGACTCGAGGTGAAGTGCAGGAGGAGACTGACAGTCTGAATTCGAGCTGTGCTGAATCCCTTCCTCCTCGGGGTCCCCCGTGGGGGTTCAGGCATCTCGGGACCTCAGGCCAGAAGGGATGTGACGAAGGGTGTGCGGAGAGGCTGAGCAGAGTCAAGAGCGGAGCCAGAGCCACGTCCTGGCCATGTGCTCCCTCCTGCTCGGCTCTCGTTCCTTGGCCACCCAGCCACGCTACCCTCCCTCCTGTGCGAGAGGGAGCACCGCATCCGCAGTCGTCCTGGTAACAGGTAAACAAGTAATGGGGCACTGGGGTAAACTGGGAAAGACTCACTCCTGCGTGCTCTTACTGGTTCAAGTGATCCTGACCCAAGAGCCCAGCCTGGCTTCTCGTGCGCAGCCTGACCTGGGTACGCACCAGTGTTGGGACAAAAAAAATTGAGCTGAGTCCTTGGGCTGCAGAAGGTGGGAAAAACCTCTCGGCCTCCTGAGTCTTAGGGCTTCCTAGGGCAGAAAGGGAGAATTTGGAGGACTGTTGTAGAAGAAGGGCTGCCCTTTCCTTTTTGTCGTGCATGCCCTTTCCACGCCTTGACTCCATAATCATTGCTCTGCCTAACAAGAGAGATGAGTATGTATTTGATCATTGCATTGCTTTGAACCGAAGCGTTTGTAGTGTGTGTGGTGTATGCTTACAGCTCTGTCACAGCATTAACCAGGAGGACTGTTTTGTCTTCCCTCCACAGCCTGGAAGTGTCTCCTCAGGTAGAAACCAGCTCAGATGCTCCTTCTCATTTTCCTCCCTGCTCCCCTGCCCAGTTTCCTCCTGCCGCTGTAGCCCATCTCGCTAGCATGCCAAGCGCTAACCTCTCTCCCGCTATTGGAGACAGTCAGTCCGGATGCTTGTCCCCTACCAATCCATTCCTCAGCTCCCTGCAGAGCAATCCCTTCTTTGAGGACCTCCTCGCTGACCAGGTACTAAATTCTCATTCACCTACTCACTTTTTCTCTAGTTTCCCGTCTGGGCCACATGCTTCAACAGAGGTCGCTGGGAACTTTTATTCCTCTGAGGATTGCAGTCCCTCTGCCTCCCTAAGACATAAAGACTCAGAGGGGGAGTCTCCAGCCAAAAGCGTTTGTGTCCCTGTTCCAGAAACTACTCCCCCATCACAAGGAGACCTTCCTCCTCCGGATGAGAAACCTGCCGTCCCTCCTCCCCTCTCGGAGTGGGATGATACCTTCGATGCCTTTGCGACCAGCAGGCTCAAACCAGAACTGAAGAAGGAAAACTTCTTCGCTTCGGTGGTGGCGGAGGACATGGCTTTCATCGACGATCCCGATGCAGCCAGCCCAACAGAAAGATCAGCTGAGCCGGCTCGGGAGAAGGGGACAAAGGTATTTGAAAAGGCTGATTCACAAGTCAGCAGTGAAATGCCTGCAACTCTACGGTCTTGGACAAATTTCTCCAGTTTAGACGTGGGGGCAAACTTGGTGAGCACAACCCAGGAAGCGACCGTGATAGAGGATGTGCTGAGCCCTGTGTCTGCAGGGTCGATGGGAAGGAGGAGGAAGAGCAGCACGCCTACAGTCTGGACAGCCGCGTTTGCATTGGGAAATTCGGGGGAAAAAGAGGCTTCAACACCACTAACTGCTGAAAATAGTGCTAGGGAGGAAGGGGACAGTAATGAGGAGGAACCCTCTAGTGCAGGGACAAATGGATGGATGACCATAGCCACCGAAACCGCTCCTGACCTGTCAGAGAGTGCTCCAAGTGTGGCTGAGGAGGAGCGTGCGGATCAGGAGAGCGCGTTCAGCCCACGGCCAGCCTTCCTCAGCGAAGGTGCCTTCGAAGCAAAGAGCGGATCTCGTGCCGCCGCTTGCGTGTTGCCCAGAAGCACCTTCGCCCCCGAGCCCGTCTCTGAAACCCTGCCAGGCAGCAACGTGGCAGCCGTGCCCCCACGGGTGCTCCCAGATGTGGCAGCACGACAGTTCCCTGTGGCCCCCGAGCCAGGGACGGAGCCCCAGGGTGCTGGTAGCAAGGAGGAAGCATTCGACATACGGACTTCAGTCTACCGGCTCCAGGCTAGCATGCGGCTCGAGGCCAGCGAAAGCCATGTAAAACTCAGCTCTGACATTCGTGAGAGGCACGTGGTCCTCTCTCCGTGGCCAGGTGCCCGAGAGAGGGAGGAGATAGTGGCCAGCTCGGCCGCGCCGCCCCCCAAACCTCCGCGGTGGTTCGCAGCCGCGGGCAGCGGAGGGGACGGCGAGGAGGAGGATGCTTGCGACCCGCAGCAAGGCAGCAAGGAGCAACAGGAAGACACAGAGGGCCCGAAGGCAGATGTGGAGCTGCCGAGGAGCCATCTGAGCAGCGAGCCCTCTGTCCCGGCATCTCCCAGCCCGCTTGCGCTGGGAGTAGGCGTAGGTGAAGCTGGGAGCAAGTTCCTGGTCTCCAAGGATGCCGAATCTGCCGCTGTGGACTCGGCAGCTAATTTGGAGGCGAGAGCTAGCGAGCCGGCAAAAGGGGACACCTCTTTGGGGGAAGACTGGTCAGAGATGAATGAGACTGATGCAGCTGAGCAGTTCAAGACTTGCCCATCGAAGTTCTCCCTAGATGGATTAGGCCAGTCGGGTGCTAAGGAGAGCTGGAGCCAGCCAGGTTTATCTCCTCTGATGGGGGATGCAGATGGTGCCGAGTGGGAGATGGCCTCCAAACAGGAGCCGTTCCCTGAGGAGCTCAGTATGTCGCAACTAAACCCACCTTCCAAGCTAGACGTGGGCCAGCCGGAAATCTTCTGGACGGCTCTGGAAGAGCAGGAGGCAGCCGGTCACCCCGTGGGTCTTGGCTCGGCGGCACGACCCCAAAGGTTAGCGCGTGGGGAGAGTTCACCCCAGCCNCGTGGCGGTGGCCAGCCCTCCCCGGGAGGCAGAGCAGGGCAGACCCTCCGCCAGCGAGCCCGAGGGGCCGTGGCGCCGATGGGCGGCAGACAGCAGGATAGACTTCAAGAAGGCCGATTTCTGGAAGCCAGACAGGGTGGAGGAGAGGCGCGAGCAGGACGCTTCAGCCCCCAGAAATCCCTTTGCTCCGGCACTTAGCTCAAATGCCCCAAGCAATCCCTTTGTGGAGAAGCCACCAGACCCTCTCCCTGTTCAAGCTGTGCTGCCCGAAAGGCTTGGTCCGGGAGGCTTCAGCTTCATCAGCCTTCACGAGGAAGCCCTTGGGCAAGGCTTCCAGCCCACTAACCTTCCCAGGGACCCGCTAGGCAAGCCTCCTTTCCTGCATGACAGCCAGCCCTTGGCCTTCTCCACCCCTTTCCTTGTGGCTGCAACTAACCCTGAACAGTTTGATTTCCCTTCCCCTGTTGCGTGCCCCGCGAGCAGCGGGGTCCCTGCCGTGACCAGCCGCACAGCCGCCCAGCCCTGCCCTTTGCCGCAGTCCGGTGACACACAAGCTTCAGCGCTCGTGGTTTTGCCCAGGGAGACACAGCCAGCTGAGAAGCCCTTTTTCCAGCAGACGACCAGGTGAGCACTCTCCGGGGAAGGCGAAGGGTGTGTATTTGGTAGAGGTGAACCCTGTCTCCCTTCTGCTCTTGTCAGGGGGCCGATAAGTGGACCCCGGCTCAGTGTCAGCAGCTCACAATTGCGCTGACTCCAAGGAGGCCGCTCCATGTGTTGCTGGAGGTCCTCTCTCCCCTCACCTTCCCGTGGTCTCAGAGAGTCCAGCCTGTCCATCTTGAAGCCTTGGCTCTCTCGGATCACGGTGGGGAATGGCCACTGGTGTCCTGCGTTTGCCCTAAACTAGGGCAAACGGTTTGATGCATCCAAGACCTGCCCCAGCTGAAAATTCAGCCACAGCAGAATTGCATCCGCATTTCACTCGGTGCTAATTTTGGCTCCATCATCTTCCCTGTGCTTGCAAGATAGGTGCCTTTTCCATGTCCGTCAGGATAGTTTCCAGCCATTAATGCTCTCATGAGTTCCTTCATGGCATGTGCACAGCTACTGCCCCTTCCCTGTTCATTAATTCAGCTTTGGTTTCTTTCCTTTTTAAATGACCATCAGGTACTAAAAACTTTCTTCTCTCCATAGCCAAAAAAAAAATAAAAAAATAGTTTCACCAGGGCGGTGGCAAAATGCCGTTCTCCCCTCCCTCCTGCTGAGGTGTCCGTTGGTTATGAAACAAGCGGGACTTAGCCTTAAGGATAACGGGAATGGGAAGGGGAGGGTACCGTGGCGGTGCACCTGATGAAAGAAGGGGCTGTTTCTTCTCCCAGGTCAGTCTTGGGCTTGTAGAAATGCTGTGAAGCAGAGAAAGGTGCTGAGTTTAGGGCACGGAGTCCTCTCTCTACGTCCTTCAGTTCATCTCGTTTTCCTGGTATGCCTTCCTCTGGTCTGCCTGGGCAGGAGAGGATTGTCCGTCTGCTCAGAGCATCAAGGATCAAGCTCTTAGGGTTTACATGGGGACCTGGGTCTTCTCGCGGTGATTTGTTTGATCAGCCTCACTTCTATGACAGAAGGCAACTGGAGCTTCATGGGGGCACTGAAATGATAAAATCCCATCTGGCCCAAGAATAGTATTGGTTACCGGGGAGAGAAAGGGCAGGAGGATGGGGACAGCAGAACTTAGCTGAGCTCCAGCCCTTCTGCATGGGGATCCCTCCTTGGTTCGAGCGTGCTTTCGATGTGCAAAATGACCGCAGGAACAAAGACCAGCAAGAGATGGGTCTGTTAGCTGATGGGTTTTTTTTGTCTTCTTCTTCACTGAGGCCAGATCCTTAAATCATTCTTAATTGGATTATTCACCCTCTAACAACCAGCCTTGTTCAAAATTTGCAGATAGCATGTATACCGAAACCTCCTGAATTTTGGTGATGTTTGTTATGTTTCATGGAAAGAGAAGTGTCCTGCAGTCCCAAAGGGTAAACTAGGCAACGGGAGACGTGTAGTCCCGGGGCTCTCCTCATCAATAGGATGTGCTCACAGTCATCTTCAGGCTTGACTGTGCATCTGTCCAAGGGCTGAGTGGCTCATGGGAGGAAAGTGGGCTTGGACCTAAGAGCTGGTCGTCACGTCAGTGCTGGCTTCTGTCATGAGACACATCTGAGAAGTCCTTGAACATCTCTGCTCTGGTTTCTCTACCTGAAAAACGCAGATGTTTTGGATACTGGCTGCTGTGATTCAGGAAGCTTTGAAGAGTTACTGAGGTCTCTCTGGAAGGCTCTTAGGATCTGCACTACTTCATGAGGTTGGGGAGATGCGACTAATTGTCATGGGGGGACAGAGGCAAGGTGGAAAGGCCCTTTTCCAAGTCCCCGTGGTGATGCTTGCCTTTCGTAGAATCATCTATTAGGCTGGTCAGTGGCACATAGACAAAGAAAAGGTATGGTAGAAAAATGGAAGGAAAAGGAAAGACTTCAGACTTAGAACAGGCATTAAGGCTTAGCTGGGTCAAAAGTGTCTTTCTCTATCATCAGATAAAGGAGGCGCTAGTACCTGGTGTGGATTATTGTGAGTCTGGTGTGCTGGGGTTACGTACCCTCCTTGGGAGGGTTGGAAACTGGGTGTGGGGACCCATGTCTCTTCCCAGGTGGCCAGAGCGGCTCTCTGCTGGCCATCTTGTTCAGGGTGGCAAGTCAAGTGGTTGACCTGTATATCTGAGTGACACCAGCACCTCCCGCCTAGGCTGGCTGGGGCACTGCCTGGTGACAGTGAGCTGTGCCCTCCTGGAACAGCTTCTTGTGTGCCAGATTTGAAGATGCAGCTGGGGAATTCAGAGTCCAAAAGAGCGTGTGTCAGGATTGCATTTGCAGATCCTTCCCCGCTCTCCTGCAGCGAGGGAGGGCTCTCACCACAAAACTGTTGCCGCTGGGTAAGGTGGGTGCTTGGAGCGTGAGTTGCAAGACTCAGGTGTACGGAGGCTCCCTTTTCTGCACTTTGGGAAGGGCGGGATGGTGCCTTCACCGCTGGGAAGGAGTCTCTGGTTACATCCCCTGGTACAGGTGGGACCTAAAGGACAGCCCATGACAATGCTCTGGGGACTCCACTGCCTTGGAGGAGCCCAGCAGTGGTGCAGCTCCTTACCCATCGATTGGGAATTCAGGTGGATGACTGTGGCAGCGTGTCATGGCACTTGTAGGTGACAGGATTGGAGATGTCACAGGTGCTGAGGTGGTATTGGCACAAGCTGCTTTTTGCCTTCTCAGTGTCAGGAGTGCAGCAGAATCATCCTCTTCTGGAAACAAGGTTTCAGGTTAAATCACGAGCCAGCCTTTGTGATCTGAATGTGTATCTTGTGGAGCCCTTGGTGCTCAGAGAGCGGCTTGCCACGTCCGCAGATAGACCTGGGAGAAGAGTTGCTGATCCCGAGTTCAGTCATTCCCTTTCCTCCCATAGACCCTTTCTCCGTGGAGGACTGGCCCTCAGGTGTTGTGTGCTGCTGCAGGCACAGCCACAGGAGACTGATTTCCTTGGATTTGTCTTGTTCTCTGTGAGAAGCATTTTAATGGGTTGATAAAGACTTAAATTCCAAGTTGCTTTAGGGGAATCTCCCCACTTTTTCACTGTGCTCAGCAATGACCTCGGGAGCATCGGTGAAAGCTGTGCTGTGACTCAGCAAGACTTGCTCAGAGAGAGGGGCCAGGGCTGTGCCACTGTCCTCCTGAGGTGTTTCATCTCGAACGTCTTAAGCTTCATCGTAGACTTATGTCCACTCGGAGATGCAGTCCTGGATTAGGCAGGCTGTCGGTGTGAGCAATAATTCTACTCTCAAGTTCACATTCATCGACTGGCGGATGGAAACAGGTCCAACTTCTGGGCAGATCCATCAGGACTTCAGACGTGGCTATGAGGCATGAAGCAACCTCTGTTCCTCCGGAAGTACCCGGTGCTGACTTTCTGGGGTGGGATGCCGGTGGAGGAATGCCTCCTGCTTTCGGTCCCTCTCAGAGTGACAAGCCGAGGGGGCAGAGCTCAGCAGGAGCCCTGCATACACCGCTCTCTCAGCGGGAAAGAACGGGATAATGATTTTTTTTTTTTTTTTTTTAAAAAAATACCTTTTCCAGCTCTGAAGAAATTAATGTGTTCCCAGTGGCAATGGGGCTGAAAGCTGCCTGCAACCAGACTCACAGTGGGAAATGTCCCCCGGCTTTCAAAATGCATCCGAGCTATCCCACCGGCATCCCAAGGCTGTTGCTGGTTTTCATTCTGTAGAGCGGCCTTGGTAAGTTTGGTCCAAAAGAGGTCCCCTTCAGAGGTCTGAGTGTTCGTGACAGCCAGCCAGTGCCCTGCAGACCACTTGCTTAGGGGTGTCAGCCTCCTGCTTCTGCAGCCATAGCCTGGTCTTAGTTTTTGCGCTGGCTGTGGGGATGCATGAGGCGACGGTGGCGTTTGGGGCTGCTTATCTTCAGATCTGGCTGTGACGAGCAGTCCTGCTGGCTCCCCCGCCGCTCTCCTTCCCAGACACTGTGTTTTGAGGAATGGTAGAAGTCCTACAGTGGTAGGAGAGCTGTTTTCCCCAGACCCTGCAGCGAGCCTCACTCATTCTGGGCTAGGAAGGAGTCTAGCAGGGATTCAACCAAGCGAAGTCGTTACTTCTGTTTTTTAAAGGACTTGGGAATGAGCAATTTTTCAGGATCCACGCACGGCCTCTGGTCCAGTTCTCCCACACCTCATCTTACATCATAACAAACGGACAACTGCTGGACCACTTGTACGCGGTATCAGTGTTTGCAGCTTCACTGGCGAGGGGTTTAGTCCATGGTGAAGAGTGCTTGAGGCTGACGTGCAGAATGGTGACTTCTCCAACCCATGGCACTGGCAGTGGACTTCCACTCAGATTTGTGGGATCCCTCTCCCCCTTTCAGGCTGTCAACCCTTGGAACCCTTGGCTCTGTCCATGTGCTTGGACAGCTCTTGTCCTCTTGCAAAGGGGTGTTGATCCTTTGGCTTGTTGGTGCTGGTCAGCGGCTACCATTGCTGCCCTCTCCTAGCGAATGGATGACAGGAGGCATCATCGTGGTTGAAGAGGACTTCTAGACGTGCCCTGTCAGCCAACGAGGAGATTGCTTGGTACATCCTGATTCCGTCACCACTGTCAAGGCACGAGGACACCAGGCTTGAGGACTTTGGCCATCCACCTGATGCCTTATGTGACGCTACCTTTGTCCCAGCCTCATCGTCTCTGACCTGCAGCAGGGTTGAAAGCCACCTGCTCTGCTTTTGAAATGAAAATAAAGTGCAGCTGAGTGGTTACAGCACAAGCTGGACTTGAGACACGTCTGTCTCAGCCCGGCTAACAGCTCACACAGTGACTGTGGGTGTTATTCTCCTCCCACAACCCATCCTACCAACACCCGGAGGTCCCTGTTTGTAAAGACAGACTGCGCTTGGCTGCCTTGCTTGAGAGCTCCTGTGAGCAAGACGTCCCCCATCCCCTGCAGCATTGTTTGGATGCATGGCAGTTGGGGGTATCACCCTTTGCAGGGTGGCTGCCGCATCTGATGAGTGCGGAGGCTTTGCAGAGCTCACGGGTAGATTTTACAATCTGTTCATCCCGAGTATGGTGCACAGGTCTGCCTGTTCCTTGCAGGAAGGTAGCATCAGGTCACTTCTCTTTCCATCATGCTGGAAAGCAAACTCACTTTGCTTAAGACCGGAAACAATCTTTTGGGTGAAGAATGAGGCAAAAATAAATGAAAATGTAGTTCCTCCTTAAGTGACAGAGAAGGTGCATTCAGACACCAACTCCTTGCCCTCCTGTTTGCGTAGTGGAGGGGCACAAACTCTGTGATGTCTTCCAGGCAGGTGGAGCCCAGCTTTTGGGCTGAGGCAGTGCAGGAACTGATGCACAGTGGTGCAGGAGCATCCCTGAAGCATCAGTGGTAACCCAGGACACTAATCTGGGGACTCCTGGGCAGCAGAATGCCCCTCCCCTGATTACATTGGGCCTGGGTTAAATTTCCCCCAGCTGTGCCAACACCTGGCAGCTGGGAGTTTCGACCCACAGCCCTCTCAGTGTGGAGCGAGCAGCATAGGCGTGGGCACAGGGACCTCTTCTGTATCTTGGCCGAACACATGTCCTGGGGCTCCTTATCTCATGTCTGGGTGGAGACAGTGCCGGAGAGCGCTGTGGGCTGCGTGCTCTGCAGGACGCTGGCTCTCCTCCCTCTTCTCGGAGCACGTGAGCTTTGAGCAACACAGGCACGGAGGATTTAGCTGTGACTAAATGTGATAAGTGGGTCCCATCCCCATAAAAACCATAGGGAAAGCCAGCAGCGTCACTCCGCAGCTCGGCAGGGTGTTAACTGTCCAACCTCCTTGTTCTCCGTAGTCCTCACCCAGTGAAACCCATCAGCGCCGCGGTGCAAGAGGTCTCCAGCGAGAAGAAGCAGCAGCACAGGTCCAGCCTGACGACCGCTCTGAGCAATGGCCTGGAGAAGCTGAAGACTGTCACCACGAGCAGTGTCCAGCCTGTGGCCCCATCCTCTCACCCGGAGAAAACAGACTCAAAGAAGTTAAAGGTAGGAACCTACCGCTGAGGTGAGAGCTGCGTTCACATCTGCTTGAGATGTCCTGTAGTTGGTGAGAGAGGTGCGGAAAGCTGGTGTTGGGGGAGGTAGAATGAGGTCCTGCCACAGTGTGAGCAGAACGATGTGGATTAACCCCGACATCTTTTATCCTGATTGCCCAGCCTCCCACTGGCCTCCCTTCCTCCATGACCTGGCCTCTGGAGCTTCTCACCCCGTCGTTCTTCTCCCATTGCTTGCTTTGGTTTGGGGGTTTTGTTGTACAATGTGTGAGCGAATGCCTGGTTATCCGCAAGACGTGAAAGATGGAGGATGTGATAGCTGCCTGACTGAAGGCCTGAAGGATTTTTTTTTTTCTCCTGACAGAGGCAGAGGGAAGGTGCTTCCTGGAGCCTAGCTCAAACGCCGCTTGCCTGGCTGTATTTTAAATGCTGGCATGTTGAAGCAAGCAAAATACCTGTGTGATATGTCTGAGGGCACAGTCTCACAGGACTGCCTTCTCCTTCCCTTTGTCTACTGCCGCTCTGTTAGCCTCCCCAACTCGGCGTATAAAATGCTGCTGCTGGGGTTCACCTGAGTGGACTTCCCCAGGGCTGTTGTCCTCTGGGAGCTCCTGAGGGGTCTTTCAGCTCTTAATTTGCTTCTTCTGCCATCATTCAGGCCTGCTGCTGGAGAACTGGGGAAGGGGGAAGCCCCAGAGAGGGAGAGTAGCTAATGGCAGGCCTCATTACGCTGGGCTAATGGGCTCCATTGTGCCCATGCCCTTAGCTTCTAACTGTCGGGGGAAAGAGGTTTGACACAGTCTTTGAGGAAACCCTGTTAAATTGATTCACTCAGCTGGTGGAAGCGCTTGGCAGTCACCTCTCGCTGTATGGAGAGGGCAGCATTGGCCTGGTTGTCTGGGCAGTCGATCTGTCTCCAGTATTTTTGGGCAACTGCATGGCATGTGGGAAAGCTGCTTTGTAAAGACACAACGTGATAGTTGTACAATGTCTCAGGCTCATCAGGTCAGATCTGGAAAGAAGGCAGACGTAGAAAATACTGATTGCTTTGGTTGTTGCTCCACCTTGCAAACGCTAAAGGGAGCAGTGGTTTTCATTTGACTCGCTGAACGTTCCTCTTGGTTTCTGCCACAGGATCCCACCGCACTGGACCAGTCAGCCAAGTATTATCACTTGACCCACGATGAACTCATCCAGCTCCTGCTGCAGAAAGAGAAGGAGCTGAGCAAGAAGGAGGAGTACATCCATGAACTGGAGAACTACATTGACCAGCTGCTGGTGCGCATCATGGAACAGTCTCCCACACTCCTCCAGATCCCACTGGGGGAAACCAAGACCAAGTAACCTCTCCCCAGAGACCAGCATCACTTGTCTAGAGCACTTCTCCAATAAACACGCTGCAAACATCCCTGCACTCCCCCCTCCTCTTACAAGAGGGCTCCAGTGGCTTCTGTTCGCAGAGTTTAGCAGGAAAGGTATCTGCTCCTTCCCAGCCCAAGCTTATCCCAGCTCTGGCTCCAGGGAGCTGTAGGGTGGTGGGCTGTCATCCACCCTATGGGGAGGAGCAGAGCCCTCCGCACGAGGCAGATGCCTCCTTAGGTTCCTGTCATTACGACCAAGTGGCCTCTTCTCAGGCGCTCATCCTGCCAATGCTTTAAGTGGTCCGTGGACATCTGAGAGCTGGAAACCAACCACCTCGCCCATATCTTCATCCTGCTACTGCTGCTCTTCTGCCCACACTCTTCCACATCTCTCTTCTCTGAAGTGGTGTACCCTGGCTGATGGATGGTGTTAAATTGGTTGATGACATCGGGGATGCTTAAACTCAGGAAGGGTCTACCAGCACGTTACTGTCCGCTGAGCCTGCTCAGCAGGGAAGCTAGGGGAAGGGGCTACTGTTGGATGCCTCTTTCCCTTCCTGCCCCATATGGCGTACCCCCAAATGAAGGGTCTCCATCTGAAGAGCCAGCTCCAAGTTGTGCCAGTACCTGATTGTACGGGAGATGCTACACAAAGTGACCGCGCCGGAGTCAGAGGCCGTAAAGGACTCAAGCCGACGTCGCTGCCTGACTGCGAGTGGTGTCGATTCCGTCGCCGTGTGCATGCGGAGTCTTGACGCTGCCTCAGTTACCCGGCGCAAAACTGAACTTGCAATATGGAAGAAGGGCCAGCGATGGTTTGTGTGCCATCTGTACTGCAGGAGATCTCACACACCACCCAACCTGTCAGCGGGCTGCCAGTGTGCCCTGGGGGGGACTCCTGTATGTATAAACCACAGCTGAATTTTCTACTCAGCATTACACTCCCCCTTTCCTGCATCCACAGGAATTGCTTTCCACTGGCTGCTCCCCACCTTTGACTTTGCCTCGTCTTTCTCCATGCAACAGGAAAATGCCATCGGGACCGAAGCTTGTGTGCAGAGAAGGATGTCTGACCGCCCAGCCGCCTCTATGCATGACATCCTGCTGGGTCAGGCATCCGTCAAACGCTCTCTGTCAAACCTAGCAATTCAGTAACTGTCACAGACCCCCTTCAAGCCAGTATTAGTGCCCAACACCGCTCAAATTGTGTCACATCTACATGCCAGTGTCAGGTCTCTGGCAGCTGGGGCCCACCCTTAGGCGTTGTAGGCCAGCTCTCGCGGAGTTGAATGCTTCTTGCTGCTACCTGTGGAGCGACTGTCTAAAGGCCTCTGATTTACGCAGTTTAACAACCGTAGATGATGTTAGCCTGAGGCTGGTGAGCGATGCTCCTGGCCGCAGCGGAGCACAGTGCAGCTTTTGATTTGGAGATGCTGTGGAAGCGTATAGAAAGGATGTTGCTCTGTCTCGTTCTGCCAGGATTTTGGCTAGAGAAGGCGCCCGTGCAGGCGGAGGGTCTGTTGGCGTGGGACTTGAGCTGTCTTGACATGTAAGGCGTCTTCTCTCTCCTGTACATCTCCCAGAGTTACTGGATTCTTTTAAAGCCTTCATGTTGTTTTTTACTCATGTTGTTTTTACCTTACTTGCTTCAATGTATACCATGACTTTGAAAAATCGTGCCTTTTGCAATAGAACAGTAGCAGTTTCCTACCAAAAAAGGCTCTGAAATCCAATTCTCAGTTCAGCGCAACCCATCTTGGGCAGCTTTCTCTTCTGTGTTCGCCTGCTAATCTGAACTAGGTGAGTTTAGCTTTAAACGCAGGCAGCAGAGCCTTCCCATCCCTGCGTGCAGGTTGCTTTTGGTCTTTGGCAGGAGCGCTGCACGGGCAGCTCGCATGACGTGGGAGGGAGCGATATTAGGAGATGACACTGGGAGAAGAGCAGGCCAAATGTTCCAAGACAAAGTACAGCTGGATAAAGACAGTTTTTGGGTCATGCTGAAAGCCTGAGGTTGGAGAAGTAGGCTGTCAGAGTAAGAGGTATCGGGTGAAGAGGAGATTTGGTGTTGCTGTCATTGACAATGTTTGGTCATGTCCAGCCTGTAGACCATCGTAGGAGAAGGCTGATTTCTTACCTGGGAAGAGCGCGGCTACCAGCCTTTAGTTCCTGCCTGCCTTTGCCCTTAGCAGGGAGCAATCTGGGGTTTCGCGCTTCTCCACCTGCATCTTCATGTTCCTCCTCCCTCTGTGTGTCTCAGGTGTGGGGACTTTGTTTCTGGCATAAGATGTGAGGATCTGAGGGAGGGTGTTTCTCTCTCCTTATAGAAAAGTACCAGAAACTTCTCTCTGCCTGTATCATCAAAAGATCCCGTGGCCTGGGAGCCGGGTTCCCTTTCTAGGTGGATATCTCTTGTGGAGAAGCCCTCCCTTTTATCTGAAAGCGTACAGGGAGGAGTTGTGGACAGGTAGAAAGCAGTCCAGCGTCCGAAGAGCAGGGCCGACCGGCCGGGATGCTGGGCGGTGAAGGCTTACGTCAGGAGGGCATTAGCAAGGGGGAAGCATAGAGCTGAAATCTCACACCGGCTCTCCGCTCCCTGAAAAACAGCTGCTTCCTGGGATTTCTCCCCTGTCAGCGATCGGCGTTGTAGGTGCTCCCCACACACAAGTGCCAATGTTTTTAAGGAGCTTGCTGCAGCTCCTCCCTGCCTTCGCGCCCTCCTCTTCCATTGCATTTCACCACCTCCCTAATCCCCCCTCTGCCTTAGTCAGCTCTGCCGGTTTTTTTTTTTCCCTCTCTCCAAAGCTTGAATGTTTTGCACTTTATATATTCAAGTTAATCTCAGAGCTACGGCAGGCCGTGTCGGGTGTACGGCCTTTTCAGCAATACGTGCTTCCTCCCGTCACCTGCCTCCGTTGCAGCGCAGCGACACGGTCCCCGAACCCGCAGGAGCCCGCGCCGCCTCGGGGGAGGCTGGAGCAAGCGGGGCTAAAACGCTCTTGCCTTGACTTTGTGGTAGCAGAACATCTCCAAAGGCCGAGGCGGGGGTACGGCGCGGGTACCTTGGCGTCGCACGTGAGACGGGCGGCTACGGAAAAAGCCAAGCGTTGACGACAGCCCTGATGTTTCGTGTCTGTCTTTCAGCATTTAAGAGTCCACAGGTAGCTACGAATGACGACTTGTGCTTAGGAAAAGGCACCTTAAAGATGCTTCTGTCTTCGTTCTCTGTTTCTCCACCCCGCCATCCTGCAAATGTGGGTTTTTTCCCCCCCACCACACAGTTTTTATTCTCTGCATAAGAGCAAGCAAGCTTGCCTGCACCACGCAACAGCACTGAAGCCGGAGTCTGTATAATTTTTTTGTTAAAGCCTCAAAGTTACCAGAGGGTGTTTGAGGACTTAGGTGTTTTCTCGTAGAGAGGTGGATGAGAAAAAGAAGCAGGGGAAATGTTCTCAAGTTGCTCATGTCCCAAAGCTCCATATTTAGCGATTTATTTGCAAAAACCGTGAGGCGAGCAGCACTTCTGGACAGCGTGCAGGGTAACGCTCCGAGGTCTGTCGCTCTTCGCCGAACCAAGCGGACGAAAGGGCTCTGATGGGCCAGCAGCAGCTTTTCACTGGTTCTGTTTTAAACACAGCCATAACCATCGCTCTGTATTTTTGCCTGTCTTTCTCTTGCCACGCTCAAGCCGTTTCACAAGGTCTTCCACAGGGTGCTGTTGCTTGCAGCTGTGCTCTGCTTTTGTTGTCAGCCCGCACCTGGGTTTCTTGCTTTTAAAGAACTCTGGCCAAGTGATTTATTTTCGCCTTGACTGGCCCTTCTGGCCCAGAGTCATGGGCCAGAAGAACCGCCAAGGTATATCCTGAAACTGGAACAAACCTGAAGGGATGTGGATATTGAATGAAGTGTCACGTAGACTCAGCCTTACGACTTGTCTGCGAAGGAACTGCCGTGTGTTTTGTGTTATAAAAGTGGGGTGTAAAAAAATAACATCCCAAAACGGGAGAGATAAAGGTCGGGGGTTTTGGAGTGGTTGATTTCCCTGTACTTCTTGTACGCAGGAAGTGGGTTCTGTGTGTTTCATGTTTTAATAGTTGCAACGAATGTTTATAAAGAGCTTGTTATTTACGTTTTAAGCACTTTAAAAAAAAAAATAAAAGTTGTTCAAGCTGTTCCTAGATACGTCCGATTTATTGACAACAGCGTCTGTGCCGATAGCACTTGGACAGTGAGTGACATTTATCTGTTTATTTTCTGAAGTAGGATGGCGGTGTCCAACTTCTCCAGCAGCTTTTCCAGCATCATTAACGGTCCCCGAGCAGCCGCTGCTGTGCGCTGGCTGCGGGGGGTGGCAGTGCTGCAGGGTTACCTTCGCGTTCCTCTCCGAATATTGCCCCTGCCTCAGTGGATCGGCGTGCCCGAGGGGGCGTAAGCTCCTCTGAGCTTTCTTGCGTGCGCCTTATGATCGTGTTGAGCGCTGAGCGACCGCAGCAGCTTGGCTCGGGTGGCCGCACCACCCTGGGGGATCGGATCTGCCTGCAGCTCCTGTACTGCTCACCGTTGACTTTGCCCCTGCGTAGCAGGAGGGTAAAGGTTGTTATTGCATTCCTGAGGATTTGTGGAAAATCAGCAGCTGAGCAGACGGGGAGAGACCCCGCCGCAGCGTGCTGGAGAAAGAAGGAGCTCGTGGTGCGTGGTAGACACCGGAGAGCTGGTGCCTGGGGAGGAAACCCGGCTTCCTCAGTGCCGCCGCCCTCAGGAACATGCAGCTTTTACCCACATTTCGTGGGCATAAAGCACTCGTGTTTCTCCCTCTGCGTGCAGCAGAGCTTGCTTGGCGCGGGGCTGATCCCCAGCCGAGACCTTCGCCTCCAGCTCCTCTGCCCTAATCCCACCCACCTGTTTTACCGCACAGCTTTTTTTTTCTTCCTTCTCAAGGTCTGCTTCTTTCTTCATTCATGCCCTTTCCTTCAAAAAAATTAACTCCCCTTAAGCTTCGGTAAATGACTTTGCTGCTCCAACAGAAGAGTTTCGTTAGCTCTAATCCCGGTTTATTTTTCACCCAGCTGGACCGCAGGCCGTTATCGAACTCAGCACCTGTCTGAGGGATCACATCTGGAATCCATCAAGTCAGAAAAAAATAAAAAAAGAAGGATTTTAAGACCTTAGCCCTGCTAAAACTGCCGTAACGTGATTATATCGGGTGTCTCTGCCTGCCTGAAAGCTTAAGCGCAGGCTCAGGACTGATGCAAATAGTTCCCATCCCTGCAGGAAGAACTGGCTGGGTTTGTTGTTTGAAGCCTGAGTTTTGCTGCCCGCCCCAAGTTTTCTTAAAATCTGGCTTTACAGATGGAAGCCGACAAGAAATGTTCCTGCGACTTTCTCCCCGAGCCAGCAGGCAGCCCAGCCCTGCGCCCAGCTGGCACGTGTGGGGTGGCCGTCTGAGACCCCCCAAATCTCCCTCGGTTTCTAGAGGAGTTTGCTCGATGGCTGGGGGGCTTGTTCCTCCCCCCACCAAAATGGAAAGAAACGTCAGCGTTGACTTAACAGTCGTCGATCTGGGGAAGCAAAACCTCCCCCCCCACCCCCCGCCTTCTTCCCCAAACCAGGGAAACGTGAGTTGTCAGTCTAAATGGATCTGGTTAGATTGATATCAGCCAAAGAATTGATATTCTTTTCTGGTATTTAACCAAAAAAGTGATAGTCTTATGTCACTCCAAATGTGGGTTTAGATAAACAGATTCTCTCCCCTCTGTTGTTACAAAACATTTAGTGTGTCAACATTAGGGATTGTATCAATTATCTGGCTCTAGCTGTAATGCGAGGGAGGGGGATTTCCCTTCTCTAGAGACGGAGGGATTTGGGTTATCATCCATATTTACTGGAGAGATTTTGCTGCGATGTGAAGAACAGGATGAAACCTTTAGAAAAAGAAGAGTTGCCTTGTAAAGCATTAGTCCCAGCAAAATTTTATTTTTCCTTTTAAGACGGTGTTAGGGCTCCAGACAGTGTTGTTCGACCCTGACGCAAACCCGAACGATGCGCTGTTCTTCAGGATAAAGCTCAGCATCGTACCACAAGCGGAGGGATGAGAAGGGCAGCGGTAAAATGTAGCTGCAAGAGCTGTGGTTGTGCTGAGGGGGATGTCAAAAGGAGGTTTAAGCCACGTGAAACCTGCCTGCTGCTCCACTGAAAGACGGGCTTAATTAAAGTAAGCAAACCATTAACTCCGAGGACATGGTACAAGGACAGCAGTGGGTACGCACCAGTAAGCAGGATTTGTTGTTGGACCCAATCTTTGCTCATCATCTCTCCGTTCCTGGGGAGAGTCGTGTTTTCATGCTCGCACACAAGGCGGCAGGGAGAGGGCAAAGGGAGAGGCGCCGCTGGCAGCCAGCAGCCTGTAACCCCGAGGGAGCAGGCTGGTGCAGCGCAGGAGGGAACAACTTGATTTTAACAGTATCTCTAAGGGAAAAGGAACAAGAAATGAGAAAATGTAATTTTTCTGTTCTGGCAGAAGCTCGTTCCTCGTGGGGTAAGTGCTTCGTACACGACCAGAGGTATCGTACTTGTGGCAGGCTCAGCGCCAGGCGCCTTCTCTGTCCCTTTTCTACCCGAAGCTGCAGGAGATTTGAGATTCAGTGAAGGGGATCAGTGGTGAATTAGCCTAAAAACAGAAATTGGTTTTGCAGATGGAAAGAGAGCAGAAGAAAAATCAGCATCATATCCACGAAGCAGAACAGCAGCACCCCCACAGCAAAACGTTGTGATGTCCCTATTTTTCCCTGTGTAGCAAAAAATAAGGGATTTTTTTCCCCCCAGGTATATTGTTTAATTCCTCCTTAGATGGAGAATCTGTTTCTGACATGCTCTGTAATCTCTTGCCTTTACTTCTGCTGTGCCAAGCCTTCCTCTTATACCCTTCTGCCTTCCCTGCTTCATCCCCATCTTGTGTCTGTTTGCTGGCCCCTTGCTCTTCCTCGGAGAATTGATCCTAATCCTCCAAACAATTTCAGCGGCATTTGAAGGGGCAGACACTTCTTATTCCACTAATCTAGAGAAGAGGATTCTGGAGATCGCTTCATACTCACCCCTTCTGCCCCCAGCCCTGCACGACCTTGCCTTTATCTCTGGAAATCATAAAGCTGAGGAAGCGGACAAATAAGTCTGCATCAAAGTAAGCTTATTATTTCCAGGTTTCTTATTCTTTATTTCTAATCACATATTTTAAAGGTCAATAGCAATTCTTAGGCTCCCATCAAAGTAAGAATATGTATTTCCACAAGAAAATGATGGAATCTGAGTGTTTTTCAGAAGATTTTGGGCTTTCACCTTTGTGTTATTATTTGCTCAGACAATTTCAGAATTAAGGCAAACGTATGCTTTCCACGTCACGTTCCTGCACACCCTCTATCACCACCTGTATTCTGGCTGCTGGGTTGGTGTCACTGAGAAAACAGCATTTGCGTTCAAAAAAGGAAGAATGTTTCGGAGCGAGTCCCTCGCGAAGTGGTCAGAAACATGTGCCATGAGGCATATGCGCTTTTAGGGCAGGAATCATAGAATCATGGCATGGGTTTTGGGTTGGAAGGGACCTTTAGAGGCCATCCAGTCCAACTCTGTGCCGTGAGCAGGGACATCCCCAGCCAGATCAGGTTGCTCAGAGCCCCGTCCAACCTGGCCTGGAATATTTCCAGGGCATCGACCACCTCTCTGGGCAACCTGGTCCGGTGTCTCAACACTCTCATTGTAAAGAAGGATTTCTTCCTTATGTCCAGTTTAAATCTCCCCTCCTTTAGTTTAAAACCATCACCCCTTGTCCTGTCACAACAGGCCTTGCTAAAGAGACTGTCCCCATCTTTCCTATAGCCCCCCTTTAAGCACTGAAAGGCCGCAATAAGGTCTCCCGCAGCCTTCTCTTCTCCAGGCTGAACAACCCCAGCTCTCTCAGCCTGCCCTCGCAGCAGAGCTGCTCCAGCCCTCGGATCATTTCTGTGGCCCCCTCTGGCCCCGCTCCAACAGGCCCGTGTCCGTCCCGTGCTGAGGACCCCAGAGCTGGACGCAGCACTGCAGGGGGGTCTCACCAGAGCGGAGCCGAGGGGCAGAATCCCCTCCCTCGCCCCCTGCCCACGGTGCTGGGGATGCAGCCCAGGACGCAGTTGGCTTTCTGGGCTGCGAGCGCACATTGCCGGGTCATGGGCAGCTTTTCGTCCCCCAGCACCCCCGCAGTCCTTCTCTGCAGGGCTGCTCTCCATCCCTCCATCCCCCAGCCTGTATTGATAGCGGGGATTGCCCCGACCCAGGTGCAGGACCTTGCACTTGGCCTTGTTGAACCTCAAGAGGTTCTTTTGTCACCAAAATCGGGAATAAACCTCTTAACACCAACGTAGCATTAAGAACCAGGCAACGTCTTCATTGCAGCGCTGGATGCACGGGGGATCCTTCCGCCTAACATGCACCTACTGGAGTTCATTTTTTGACATTTCTACGTGACAGTTAACACACCACGCCTATCTAATACATAATCATTGACCTGACTGAGCATCCTCTTCTTCCATTGGTCTGTATCTTCTCTGCTTAAATTTAAAGCTACGGTGTGATTTTAATGCACTGCACATGCTCAAGAGGAATGTGTGTGTGTGGGGTACTCCTTTCGTCCCTCAGTTGCGTTGGTGGTTGTAATCTCCCCCCCTCGGAATTACATTTCCTCCGGTTCCTGTGACTCGCTGGTGTCATTGTTTCATGGTTGTGGCATCCCTCGATCCTCCTTGCAGGACAATGTTTCTGTCTGTTATCGGTCCTTAAATCTTCTCAGCTCAGGAAGCTTGAATTCCTTTCACAAGTTGGCTCAGTGAGTCATATTTCCCAGGATGTGGGTTTAAGCTAATAATGGCTTAAGCTGCAAGTTTAACCCTTTGGTTATTTACAACACCCCTGTGCCCCAAGGGGGCCCCTGGTCACCCCCACGTTGTCCCCACAGCCCCCCAGCACCCCAAGAATTCCCCTGGCACCAGGAAACAGGGGAGCAGATGGCGGCAGCCTCCTGGCTCTGCTGAGCCCCATGTCAACTGGCGGGATGCGGCCAGCCGGGGCTCCCCACCGTGCCAGTTCCAGGCATGTCACGATGCTGCTGGAGGCAGCTGCAGGGTCCCCGGGGGTGTGCGTGAGGCTGGAACCTTCTGTCTTTTAGCTTTTGTTCAAGGTATCGCTTTAACCTTAACTTCCAATGTTCATGAGGAAGAACGGAACTCTGTCACCCAGGCACGGCCGGTAGACTCGGGCATTCCTGTTAGTTGCTAAATTTAATTGTTATTTCACGAAAAGGAGAACAGACGAGGACAAGTGGCAACAGAGGTGGGGGAGAGACCCACACATGCTGTGCACAGCTCCCGCAGAGCCCTGACGCCAGGCAGGACTGCCCCGTGCAGGAGGCCCTGCTCTACCCCAGCCCTTTGGCCGCTCCCTGAGGGTCTCACGCTCCTCTCAAGGGCCAGGGGAGCCACAGATGGGGCGGGGGCACCTCGTACAGCCCCCCCCGACCCGAGGCGGGCCCCTCTCCCTGCCGACCCCCGCTCCCTCCCGGGGCTCCCCCTTACGTTCCCGCCAAACTACATTTCCCGTCGTGCCCCGCTGCGGACTCCATTTCCCACAGTGCACCGCGCCGCCGCGCCCGCTCCCATTGGCTGGCCGAGCCGTCCCGGCGCCCCCCCCCTCCGCTGGCGGACTACATTTCCCAGCGTGCACCGCGGCAGCTGCGGTGG
>WEKW01025047.1:83943-112837 GCA_013389905.1 Sula dactylatra | reverse complement strand
TTTTTTTCCAAAAGTGGTGATGAAAGAAGGAAGCACTGAAATAGTCCTGTCTGCTGGCAGACAAGCAGTTGGCCCTAGGTGACCTTGCACCATGAAGTGCCTTCTGGTATCTGAGAAAAGGACGTTTTGGCCGTCATCTCCTGGCAAGTCCATAGCACAGTGTCTGCTACTTGTCCGGGTTAATTTTCTTGGTTCCTAGCCTAGCCTGTATATTCAGACTTTTTTTTTTTCCCCAGGAAGAAGGCTAGGAGGATAAAGCAATTTTGCTTCTTGAAGAAAGACTTCAGAAAGCCCCAAGATTTTTTCATACAGACCTTTTAAGTTTCATTGGGCTGGAAAAGCACTTCTTCCCTTGCTGGGTTGCAGCATTTCTGGTTGGTTTTGCGTGTATCTGTACCTAAATATATGAAAGTTGGCCATAAGCTTTTGAAGGATTGGTCAGCAGCTCTGCATGGTATAAATAGCTTTTTTTATTTGTATGTTTTTTGCTCTGGACCTTACCGTGCAGTTCCATGGGAGCCTGTGTGAGGGCTGTTGTCCCAACCCCACTTGAATGGTCCGGTCCTTGCCCTGGGGCTTGCTTGACTGCGGAAGGAACAGGTTCAGGCAACACCACCACCTGAAAACGAATCCCTCATTTAAGGATTAGACTTTTGGCCCTCTTAGCTCCCTGATCAGACGGCTGCAGCATTGGGCGAGTGTCAGCGCTGGCCCAGGGCAGGAGAGGAGGAGGGGGCGTGGGAACAGGATTGCGGCAGGCTGGGTTTGAGCTGCTGAAACGTGTCTTTAGCTGGGCGTCGCTGAGGTTGCACCAGGCAAGGGTCAGAGCAGGAGACCAGCGCCGAGCCAAATGAACAGCGACCCTGGACTGTGAGACCAGCTTCCTGAGAGCCTCTGCAGCTTTGCAAATTTAAATCTGTACTTCTAAAATAATATTTACATCAGGCACATTTGAACTTACGGTCTCATTCCCCCTTCCTTGTGCCTTGTACTGTCATTTACACCCTTGTAAAGTGGGTGTAAAATACTGATGTTCTATTTAATTCTATTTAATACTGTTTTTCTCACTGTGAAATGCATATCACAACAATGAAGGCAGTGGAGACCACTTAAATTTAAAAATTCCCCCCTTTTGTTCTTGCTTCAACCATGTACTTACAACTGCTCTGAATTCTCTTCTTGCTGTTCAGCCCTGAGCAAGTGCAGAAGGATGGGCAGTGGGAGAGGGACGATGGTACGTGGGAGCGCTCGGGATAACATGACGAAGGACCAAATGAGTCATGCGTTAGTCATGTCACTCCCTGCACCACTGGCAAGCATTGGGCAGTAGCGATGTGGAGGACAGTGGCACCTGCAGAGCTCTTTATATTGAAAATAAAAGTAAGGCAGCAAAATGTCAAGCTCGCAAAAGCTAGGAAGTACCAGAATTAGTGTTAATTAAATCAATGCTAATTAAAAACCACCGGGCTTTTTTTCTGAAGTTATGTGAAGCTATTCTGTTTAGTTGTGGGTTTTTTCTTTTTTTAGTGCAGAACATGGGAAAATAACAGCAGAGAGTTTTGTAAGCAGCTGAGAACGGAGTGTTGCAACACGAGGTGGTGGACAGCAGTGTTGCTGGAAACTGCCATTAGGGAGGGATTTCTGCCTGAATAAGTAGGCAGTATTACTGGTATTTCTCTGTGCTCGATGGATTCAGCAGAGAAGAACTAGCATGTTTCATAAAATTATGCCAGGCTGTGATTAAATGCCATTCTCGCTGCTTTATCCATATTCCAGTCCTTTA
This sequence comes from Sula dactylatra, assembly GCA_013389905.1. NCBI lineage: Eukaryota > Metazoa > Chordata > Aves > Suliformes > Sulidae > Sula > Sula dactylatra. Next base: position 111,054 of record WEKW01025047.1, on the reverse strand, counting down.
TTTATAGCACGCTTCTGCATGACAAATGCAAAAAGAGGTTTGCCTGCACGTGGCTGAGAGCTCCCAGGGCAAAGGGGTTCCAATATTCAAGAGCACTTGGAGGTCTGTGACCTGTGTCCCTTCTGCATCCGCGATGGGCTGCAAATTCCTGGTGTAAATTCTGCTGGGGAGAAGTCACGGGAGAGAGCAGCTGCTGGACCGGGCTGTCCTGTGCCCATTTGGCCTTGCTGATGTCCAGATGAGAATGTAGGCTGCACTGAGGCAGCTCTGGCACTCAGCCTGCATCTGCGTCCAGATGAAAGAATCCAGACTTATGTTTGAGTGATGATGTACATGTATCCTGAGTGCTCTTAATATATCAATATTTCATGATCCGGTGCCTTGGGCTTGCCTAAATTCAGGTTTTTTGTAAATACTGAGTCAAAACTGCTCTCCGTTCCTTTGGAGCTGCCCATGATCTTTCCAGCCTATTTCACAGACACCTTCCCCTTTCTTTCAGACTCTGTCCCAGTTCTCTGGATCCCTTTCTGGTCCTTCAGACATTTCTGCTGCTCCTGATGAAGGCATTGTCACCAGCTTTCACACAGCATTATCCCTATGCATGCACACCCAGATTGGATTTTTCCAAATATGCAACTAAGATCAAGCCCAAGCCATGAAGTTATGGTTTCTTTTACATATGCTAAGGCTCACAGTCCAACTTCTGCTTTGTGTTTGTGTAGGGACTGGCACAATGAAACCCAGCCCTACTTCAGTGTCTGGTCAGTTCTGCAATAAATGTAAGACATAAAACGGGGTTTGTACTTAGTCTCATCTTTTACCTTTCTCATTCTTCCTATCAAGGAGAAAACTACTTGTTCCTTGTTGAGACTTTAAACTCTTTGTAGAGCATTTGAAAATATAATTTCATACCATTTTTCCAGCAGCGTTGGGTTGCAAGTGTTGGGTGCTGGTTCACAGCCGGCTGGACATGAGCCAGCGTGTGCCCTGGTGGGCAAGAAGGCCAACAGCATCCTGGCTTGTGTCAGCACTAGTGTGGGCAGCAGGAGCAGGGCAGGGATGGTGCCCCTGTGCTCGGCACTGGGGAGGCCGCCCCTCGAATGCTGGGTTCAGTTTTGGGCCCCTCGGGACAAGAAGGACATGGAGGTGCTGGAGCGTGTCCAGAGAAGGGCAACGGAGCTGGGGAAGGGTCTGGAGAACAAGTGTGATGGGGAGCGGCTGAGGGAGCTGGGGGGGTTTGGTCTGGAGAAGAGGAGGCTGAGGGGAGACCTTATCGCTCTCTGCAAGTGCCTGAAAGGAGGTTGTGGTGAGGTGGGGGTCGGTCTCTTCTCCCAAGGAACAAGTGATAGGAGGCGAGGAAATGGCCTGAAGCTGCGCCAGGGGAGGTTTAGATTGGATAGGAGGAAAAATGTCTTTAGTGCAAGAGTGGTCAGGGACTGGAAGAGGCTGCCCAGAGAGGTGGTGGAGTCACCATCCCTGGGGGGGTTCAAACACCGTGTAGACGTGGCACCTGGGGACCTGGTTTCGGAGGCCTGGGGGTGTTGGGATGGCGGTTGGACCTGATGATCCTAGAGGTCTTTTCCAACCTTAATGATTCTATGAGGAGTTTCTTCACGCTAGTCTCTTCCCAAAATCAGGGCGCCTGTGATGCTGCTGGCCCTTCGAGATGGGTGCTAGTGGGAATGAGGACAAGCAGCGTAGGGATGGTGTCAAAGTCATTGCAGGGTGGGAATTCCTTTGACAGCATTGCTCGGTGTGGGAGGTCTGGAGCAGCGCCGTTGGGTTTTTGTGGCCTGAGGCATCTCCCAGGAGTCCCACAGGGAGCGTTAGAGCAGGCGATGTGTCTTTTTTGAGGCAAAAGTAAAGGGTATTTTAGCAGCTTAATAGTGTCACTTTATTAAAGCATCTATATTGGCATCCTGTTCATAGCGACACTGCTGTTAGCAGGGTCGAAGTCCTCATCTTTTCCTTTCAGACTTCCGGTTACAAATTACCAGTGAATAGCTTCTATATTACTTCTTTTTAGTTACTATAGTTCTGCAGAGGAGATAAAACCTTTCTCTGCAGCAGGTGAAAGGCAATTTCTAACTGAACACATTTTGGTTGTTTTCCTGTCTTCCAGACTTCATTTTATGGCAGATTCAGGCACTTCTTGGACATCATTGATCCACGCACTCTCTTTGTTACTGAGGTAATGTATACGTGCCTTGTTTTCTGGAAGTACTGTTTATTAAACATGTTTGGATTAAAACCAATTTCTTCTGTGAGCAGCAGAAGTAATGAAGCCAGGTTTCCAGTGGATTTGTGTCTCACAGTTGATTTATTGCCTAACTGAGCTCTGCTAAATCCGTAGCAGAAACTTGCTCTTTATTAGACATCGGTAAATCCACACCTGTCAGTCCCCCATCTCCCTCTAATAACTGGTGAGACTCCGTACTGGTTTCAGTCAAACTTGCCAGTGATGCTGCCTTCTCAGAAGGAAAATTCCTGCAAGGAAAAAATGCAGGTAAGTAGATGAGAGAGCAAATATTAATGCTTTGTGGAGGAAATGAGCTGCGGAGTGAGCTGGGTGGGCTCACACCGCGGTTTTCAGTGGCTGCACCCAAGATGATCTTTTCCAAGGAAGGTGCTATAGTTTTTCCTTAGTTATTACCCTGTTTGTAACAGGCTTTTGGGTTTCTGGCCCGTTTATATTTCATTTACTGTTGTCCAGCATTACTGCATTTCCCTGCTTTCCTAAAATATTGAGCTAATATTTGTGGGGAATCCTGTAGAAGAAATATTTCTACTGGTGATCTTGAATTCTGCCTGTTGGCCATAAAACGTAGGGCTTTGCTTTCAGTGAAGGGCAGCTGCCTTTTCATTTTTCTTTTTTCTTGTCTGTGTTCTCTTTTCTCTTTTTAATTTTTTTTTTTGAGGTGGAGTAGCATAAGATGAAAATATATGTGCAAACAATTCTGAAAACGCAGGGAGCTGAACTGCTTGCTGTGGGTAGTGGTGAACTGAGTCCAGTTCCTTACACACTGTGATGGCAGGGGGGGAAAAAGACCTGATGCAACTTTAAATAATCTTTTCCTTCTAAATCAACTAGCTCTTTTCAAAAACATAAGGCTAAGATGTATCGTGTCGTTCATTTTGAGTACCTTTTGGATGTGTGCCCAAGAGAACCACAGACAATAAAGCAGCTGTTCTCACACCGTCACATTGAAGATTGTACTTTCCTTTGTAAAAGCACAGGTTCAGATCAAGTCTGAGATTAGTTTAGAAAAGCCACCAACCTTGATATGGAGCTCAGCCTGGAGAGGCAACCTGCTAGCAAAAGAACGTCGCAATTCCAGAGGGACTGCTAGCCATCACCATGTCATGATAAAAGGGAATGAAAATCACAATATTACCTGAGGTTGCAGTGCACTTTGCAGATGCTAGAGCTGCTGTTTAAAGAGGATGTAAGCATGTATGCCAGAATAAAAACAATACTACACATTAAAGGCGTGGTGCTGCTCTCACCTTAGCAGAGATTTAGCCTGCAGCGCGTGTTGGAGTGTGTTTGACCGTGTGGGGAACTTCCAGTGTGTGTTTGTGGTGGTGCGGAGGCTGTCGTATGTAGTTTGTGAGTTCTCTTTATATATTTTCATTATTTTGATTCTGAAATTCATAAATGGGTGCAAAGGGCCTTCACTACCTAACGATAATTTTTGGAGGGAAGGAGAGGAAACTTCGCATGCAGAAGGGACTGGGATGTTGGAGAAGGGAGACTGTCTTTGGCCGTTTTTGTCATGCACCAAGAATGCTAGTTAAACACCTAAAGATGGTGAGGAAACTGAGGCTCAGAAATATATGGATCCAAAAAAACATTGAAAGACCTCTCTGTCATCAGGCTAATTAGCACTAGAATTAGTGCTGGTATTTGGTAGGTTTCCATAAGCGTGTGCTTTCCAGCCTGCTGCTCTGGGGCACAATGTCTGGGACAGGATGTGCTTGGGGTATTTGACGATGAACACGGATCCTGGGCTCAGGCAGCTGCACCAGGAGGTCCTGAGCTGAGGTCGCTTGGAAGAGAACTACTTCTGGTAGGACAGAAGAAACAAGTGATTCTGCTCATCTTTTTGGTGGATTTTGTTATGCCTCAGCTTGTTTTGTTTTCCTCTTTTTGGAGGAAAATTTTGGTGGGTGGAGTCATCCATCCAGTTCTGTTTAGTTAAGATGTCTCTTCCTTTGGGAATATTTCCATGTTCTAATAATAATTCTTACCTCCCTGAAATCTCCATTTAAACCTACAGTGTGTGTATGTATGTAGTTTATTTTTTTTAAGCTGGGTAACCCACTATGCATAATGCAAGACCAAACTATTACTTTTTACAGAGGCATTCATACAGAAAAAAGAAAGAATTCTCAAAACTACTTCTTGTGTATCTCCAAAGGGGGGGGGATATGGGTGAACTTGGTTGAGTTAGTGATTCTGCTTTTTGCAGTTGCAAAACAGGTTTAAGAAGAACGCACTGTATTCCCATTTGGGATGGAGTGGGCACTTTCACACTATGGTTATGGTAGTATAATGAAAATTTAAATTGAGCACTATAACTCAGTCTGGTTTCGCTATGTAACCAAAACCTGTAATTCTGTCTACTCATTTTGTTACATCCAGCAACAAGCAGTGCTGGTTCCAGAACAGGTATTTTAGGTTCCTGAAAGGCTCGCTTTTCCACTTCTTTGTGAACTTCTTACTTTTTTAAGGGCTGAATCTCTTCTGCCCTTGAGGGCAATTATCTTGCTTGTCATGCTCCACTGAATGTAGAGGGAGTCTAGACTCTTGGGTAAGCTATCTGTGAGCTGGGTACCTGCTCTGAACGTTGAGACGATCCCTCCTGTGGCTCAGCCGCATGCTCTTCTACCTTCCCATTGTCCCTTATTCAAATTGTTAGAAGTTTTTTGAAGAGGCTGGTAAGGTCGGGGGTACAGAGTGGTCAGCTGGTGTAACCTAATTTTTTCCAGACACATTTTGATGAGGTTCTTCTAAGAAGTTGAGACTTAGGGGGGTAAAAGAGCAAAATCTGGGTGGCCCATTTTTATCCTGGAGACAGCTGTCAAGATCTGAGTGCTTCAAGCAATTCTGGACCCCAAACTGAGTGTCAACAAACGAGGGAGGTCTGGTGTTCTCCTAGGGGGCCTAATAAGCATGGGTCTGAACTTCATGGTCTTCGGGAATGGCTTGGTGGCCGACCAAGGAAGGAAATGTCCTCCGTCCATTTTCTTTGGGAGTTTGAATTATATGATAGTGATGCTTCAGTAGACCTTCTGTCGTGCATTTCGTGAAGTCTACATGAGCTCTCTTTACCTAGAGAAGTGTCTTGGCAAAACAGATGTGAACACCTGGGGTCACAGGAAGCGCTTCTCATAGCACAAAAACTGCTTTGTCGATTGACCTTCTTGCTGTGCTCTGTGTATCTGATCTTGTGCTTGGAAATACTTTGTATGTACGTGTAAGTAAAGGCTGCTTGGTTTCATTTGATAATTTAGGTGGCAAATTAAGATCTAAAAAGGGTTTGATGAGAAAGCAGCCGTTTGTGGAGAGTTCCTTCCCGCTGACAGATGGCTGCATCTTTCAGGCCCGGGGTTCTCGGGGAACAAATAAATTGCTGTTTGTCTTGGAGTAGCTCTCTAGCAAATGGAAAAAAAAAAAAAAAGAGATAAATGAGTCTCTAATGAGAATGGAGGTTAATCCCGTGGAAAATGCTGGGAAATGTAATAATATTTTTTTTCTGCATCCTTTTTTTAATTCCTGTGTGTTACATCATTGCATCCTACTGGTGGCTGTGTTTTGAGGAAGGATGAAGTGATCCCTTTGAGTGGAGGAAACCAAGCACAGTGATACCAAGGATAATTAGTCTCAGTGACAATCCTCTCTTACTCATTTATTTTTTGAATAAAGCAAATTCTTAACACAGTTAAAAACTTCCTTGTCTTTTAGAGGTTCTTAAGCCTTAATCCTCAAGGGATGCATACCGAGTACTGGATTATGTTGTAGCTGTACTTCGCAGTCTGTGAACTCTCAAAAAGAAAGCATGTGCTTGTGCGAGGCACGTGGCAGGGGCGGTTGGAAGCCAGTTGCTCCAGTTTTATCTTTAGTGGGTTCTGGTAGAATTCTTATCTGTATCAAACCTACCTACCAATTTTACTTGCTTTCTGAGTGCATATGATATTGAAACAAGGTACGGACCTTGTGTCAATATTGCATGTAACCTCTAAAGAGGAGGTTTTCTTGTGTACTAATTTGTATAATTACTGGTTTTCTAACAAAATAATTTTTTTGGCAGCTGCAAATTTGCAAACTTTTCCAGTAAGTAGGAAATGTGTCATTTCAGAGGTCAAGCCCAACAAGTCCTGTTGCTGAGACCATGAGAAACCCTTCAGTGGGTGTAATGCTTATTTTCGAAATGTGTGAGGTTAAAATGATTGGAATAATACTTTTAATTGCTCTGTAATTAAGGTCCATTGGGAGAAGCAGTAGGGACCAGCAGATACTTTGATAAGGCTAACTTATCCCATCTGACATTAGCCTGGACAGACTGTTAATGCTCTGTGGGAAGCTCTTCATGGAGAAAGCTGTGGATCTGATAATAATTCAAAGCAAAAGTGAAATAAGAATTAAACTGAGCTCAAAGGGGCTGTATGTTATCTGCTTTTGCTTTATCTCATTGTTCAAAGCATAAATCTGCAGAGCGCTGAGCATCTTGCATTCCCATATTTGGGTTTAAAATGGAAGCAGGATTAGATGTATGTTATTTATATGAACGATACCTTCTTACTCAGCAGATTGACTGTCTGTGTTTATTCAGTGTCACATCTGCTGGCTCTACTTGAACAAAAAGTTTCTGGCTCCTGTTGTCTGTCACTGTAGATCCAATACAATAGGGCCAGCTGGAGTCAAGTCTGCCGTATGTATCATCCATAGAGTAGTGAGACAAAATCGGAAACTGTTGAGTGGCTGATGGCAAGGCACAGCTGGATTTCCGTATCCCACGTTGAATTCGTGGTGCTGGTGGCCAGAGGACTCTTGATTTGGACCGTGCCAGTAAGTCATCGGTGGTCCGAACCTGAAACCAGTGAAACTCGCAGGCGTACAGCAGATCATCACTGGGCTAATCTGGCCTCAAACCCCCGATACAAGCCCCGTACAAGCAGAATGAGGTGCAAACTGTTCCAGCATGCCCTGTCCCATCGGCAGATTTTCTCTTAAAAGCCTCGAATGCAAAACTTGACTCTTTTTCTGTTGATTCTGTAACCGTAATGTTGTAGTGTTACTGGCATCATGACTGTTATTACGGTCTGTATGTGCACATATGGGTTTCTGGAGGCAGCTCTAAGCCATGTGTAGGCATCAGTTGAGATCCAAGAGAAGACAAGGCACAGATCTTTCAGAAGGAAACAGCGTGCCCTTGAGCAAGGCGGACAAGGTGAAAAATCAGAACAAGGGTTCACATGCTGGATGGAGGTGTCTGATGCATGTACATGTGTGCAGTCATCTATGGGACCCAACGCAATTGTCCTCTATCCTGCCAGGGTGCTGGAGTGATGGCCATGAAGGACTCACGGTGCCAACGAAGGATTACTGGAGGTGGCCATCAGCTCAGCGTGATATGGGCTATTGTCCTGCTGGCACCTCTGGTTTTGTTCTTTCTCCTCCTTTCTTTGGCATGCCAGACTAAGGCCTTAATTACGTGGTCCTTCAGCAACTGTTTCTACAAAGACTGAAACATTCTGCTGATGTAGTCCTGCAAGAGTACTCCAGGCAACAACCTTCTGAGTCAACGCCTCTTGGCTTGAGTCAGGGCAGAACAGGTTACATTAGCTCTTTGCACTAAAACCTTTGGGTTAAATCTAAGCCTGTTTGTTCAAACTGAGTCAAGTAGCGGTTCTTGGCTGTGCAGCCAGCTGATGTGGCTTGTGCCGTGCAGCTGAGTGCTCTTCCTCTCCAAAAGGTGCCTGCTGGCAACTGTCCTGGCCCATGGTAACTCCCAAACTGTGACCGGGAATCACTTGGCCGAGGGCTGGATGGTCCGAATCAAAACTATGCCAGAGATCATGCTGATGTAGGCTCATGCCCGGGCTCGGACTTGTCTAGCAGCACAGCCATAACCATAAAACCCAGGCTCAGGGATCAGTGGTAGCCTGTTGCATACCTCTCACAGGCTTAGTGAACTGAGCTGTATTTCAAAAACCGGGTGTTTTCCAGCTGTGCGCAGCATGAGGCAATGATTGGGCCTTTTTCCAAAGACTCATTGCTGTTGGGTAGTGTTTCCCAGGTGGATGTGGCTTAGGCTGCTGTGGTGGAGCACCAAGTGTGGAGTTTGTGCTCCTGAATCGCTGAGCACAGTAGATCTCTGGCACTGCTTCTGGGCTTAGGTTTGTAAGAACATCCTTCGGGTGCAGATGGTCTGTCTAGCACCCTATTGTGAGAGCTGAGACCCCATCATCCACCACGAGAAGTGCTCTAGTTTTTATGAGAAAAGGGGTATGAAAGAAATGATACACTAGTAAAAACTGTGGTTGCATTTTTTTTTAAGTGATGCTGTAAAACCTCAAGTGACACTTCATCCTACAGATAGCAGTAGAGAAATCAAGCAACAATAAATATTGAAACAGTAGCACAACCTTGTAGACACCTCTTTTTTCCCTGTTAAAATGGAAATGAAGTGTAATCTTAGACATTATCAACTATGATAATAATGCGAAATATCATAATCCTGCGAAAAGCCAGGGAGTGGAGCTGGTTGGCGTTTGGAGCTGTTGCATGCTGTAAAGTTATTTCCTTTTTTTTGGAGGCTCTGGTTAAAAGGGCGTGCTTGACTTTTCTAGAAGGGATAAAAGGCAACCATGTACTTTCCCTAAGGAAATTTTGAGGCTGTGGGTTGTTCGCTAAAACTACCTGAACACCTCCAAGCCACGTGAAAGGCATCTTCTTAATGTGGCCCTTGCATCTAACACTTTTGTTCGCTTTCTGTACCACTCTTTTGTCCACCTCGGGAACCATCAGCAGTGTTGGTCCAGGACTCTTTTCTTTGAGAAAGTTCCTCTCTCTCCCCATGGAGCTGAAAGAGGAAATTCATGAAGACTGCAATTATAAAAGCAAAATCGGGCTTTTTTGTTTTCTGTTTGTTACCATACTAAACAAGATGGGATCTGGCCAGGGTTGTTATAGTAACTACTAAGATTTCCTCAAGAGAAGGAGAAAAAAATAGAACACAGACCCATTCATCTATTACTTCCAGTTTTTCATTCAGAGTTACATGCTGTTCTGTGTAGATAATTTGCAAGACACACAGTGTAGGTAATTTCAGCGACAAAAACACATTCCTATAATGAGCACAAATGGCTCTCCAGAATGTTGTGCTGGCACTCCTGGGTTATTTTCTAGCTTTGGAGGCAAGAAGGGTTGTCTTCCCTGGATCTGCAGTCATTAGTCGTTCAGCTGTTTGGCTTTTCACCTCTGGATTATCAGGCTATAGAAAATATTATACAATTCTATTTTTTTTTATACTCATGCCAGGTAATCACTTTTTCCTAATACAATATTTTTAAACAACCATGAGGCCAATAGGGCAAGGAGCTATCAAGAACAACTTCAAGAAGCTCAAGTCCTGTTGTGATCTTGTATGACCACTTTTCTTCACAGGTTGGAAATGCCTGAAGCAGCTTAGAAATCCTGTTTGTTTCTCATGCCTGCAGTGCTTCATAGTTCTGCAGTGATCAACCAACACTCTTTAACTGGTCATTCTTGTACTTGGTCGTTCCAGCCACAGAGCCCTGAGGGTCTTGCAGAAATTTGAGCCTGCCCAGAAGAGCATGGCCACATGTCTGTGCTGTTGGATTTCATCCCATGTGTCTGTTTCTCAAGGTCAGCTTTTCTTCTGTATGAGGTCTTCAGCCCTTCTGGAGGAACAGTCCATCACCCAGTGCTGCATCACCTAAAAATCATCTTAAAATCATAGGATAGGGTGATAAAATACCATCCTAATTCATAACTCTTCCTTTTTGTCCAATGTCAAGAGGGCTTGGCCGAAATAATAAGGACTCATTTCTCTGTCTGGGATATTGGATAGACATGGAAAAGTATGACTGGTGACCGGCCTTATCCATGGAAGTATTCAGGGTGTACTTAGTTACGCTCCAAAAGAATGCAAAGTCCTTGCAGGCAAGGACTCACGTATTCACTCTATCACTTGCGTATTATTTTTTATTAAGATAAGTTTGAATTTTAAGACAGATTTAGCATATGTATCCATAACGGAAGGAGGCTAAAAGTTGATACACAAATTTTTGTTGCTATATACAGCTTGTCTGTTATGTCTTCTTGGATGATGGCAGTTTGGTTTAAGCAAGCAGCCGGAAGAGAAATCCACTGAAGATCACTAAATCCACAGAAACCTCATCTGCCTTGGCTGAAAGCAGTGGGAGGCTGGGAAGGTGCTTAGGGGAGACATTATTTCTGCTTGCCTTCTTGCTTTTCCCTGCGCACCTGCTTGGGGCCACTGTTGGAGAAGGTTTGCGCTGGGCGGTTGTTTTTTCTGAACCAGTAATGAAAGTTTTTCTATATTAAGTCATTCTCTGATTTTGGGGGTAAGGCACAGCGTTTCCGCAGCCAGCTTTTTAGGTGAAATGGGTGATTGCCTAGCCTTTGAGGAAGGGGGGAGATTCCTGAACACACTCAGTCATCCTTCATCTTCAACACTCTGTAAAATTTGCAAAAAACTGATGAATATAGTTTTCTGATCTTCCTAATTGCCCAGTAAAAATGGCGACAGAAGAGCAAAAGAAAGTGCTTGCATCTAGCACTAAAATATAGTCCAGTTTTGGCCTTCACCATCTTACTCCGAGGTCCTTCATGCTCTCAACATAGCCTTGTCCCCTTTGGGATGAGGAATGAATGCGCCAGCAGTCGAGGATGATGCCAAAATCTGTGAGTGGATCTAAGTCCCATCTGGTAAGAGAAAAGCCAGAGCAGCTCTGGGAAGTCCCAAGCAAGTGGCTTAGTGCAGTGTGATAAGAACGATCAGCAGCTTTTTCTGCAGGGGCACATCAGGTATGGAGCATGGGACAGGCTGAGTCAGAGGGAGCCAATTTCAGGACATACAGAAATACGGCAGAAACCAAAAAATGTATCACTTGTTACATGTGTAGTGACACAGGGCTGTGAACTTCAGGCTGGTAGCACTTGACCTCAGCATTAGCCCCCAACAAGAACAAGCCCCATCTCTGAGCCCACATTTTGTCAAGAATATATAGTTTTTTGCAGAGTTCGTTCCTATCTGATGCTAAGCCTCATTTGGCGTCTTTGTACCGACTCTCCACTTCTGCTGAGTAGCTGCTAATTAATGTGAGAATATCTAAAATATATAAAATACCAGGGCTGGAAATAATGTGGTGCTGATGATGTGAGCTCAGCCAGTGTAAAAACGGTCGTGGATCCGATCCCAACCCGCTTGCTGTGCAAAGTGAAGGAATTGCCGCTATTCCATATGTCCTGTGTGTTGAATGTTTTAAGGACAATAGTCATTCATTAATTGCCGCTTTCAGGTTGGCGTAAGTGCTGGCGCTTCCAAGGAAACAACAAAGTAATCTTTGATGTTTGCATGAAAGGGAGAAAAGTGGTTTCCCTGCAACCGATCCCATGGATGTGAGCTTGTAATGAGCTCAGGGACGCTCGCCTTATTTACAGGAGGGTTGTGAGAGCGGAGCCTGCAGTGACGACGAGGAGCCTTGACCCGATTACACTACAACCACAGGGCTTTAGATGAGCCGCCATCACACTACATGTTATTTTAGACAAAATATTCTGTATTTATGAAATGTCCTCTGGCCCTAATATTAGAAAAGCTGCCAAAACAACATAGCTAGTGCAGAAATGTCAAACTGAAGTCGATGTTACTCATCTGGATGACAGATAACCTGCAGGAGGCTTTGGAAAATGTTTAGCTGAGTGATTTGTTTGGCTTCAAATATTTGGGAGCCATTACTCGGTGATCTGGTGCTTTTTGCAGGCTTGGATAAGCAAATGTAACACCACTGAAGTTGCCCTTTATATCCTGATTTGTTCCTCTTTAGCTTGGACTAATCAAAGAATCTTTCTACCTGTCTACTTCTGCCCTGTGGTATTATTATTTCAAGAAGTATATATGTATTGTATAGAGTGTGTATACATATACACTCTGTATAATATAGTGTGTATATATGCACACAATATATGTATATTTCTTGAAATTATTATCTCTAGTTCTTGAAAGTGTTATATATATATATATAAACTTTGCTTCAACTGCAGAACACTTTTTTTATATTTCTATATATATGTATATATGAATAACTGTACTGGGAGTAAATTGATGATTCTGACAGGCTGGTAGCATGGCTTAATGCCCTTGTGATCCCCTGAACACAAGAAATGTATTTATTCTTCTACTTTATCACAATGTGGGGAAGATCTTTATTAACACGTGCATGTATTTGAATCGCTAGCGATAGCTGGATTCTAACTTTAACTGCACTGATGACTGACTTTGGTATTTTTAGAGAGAATCAGTTGCGAAAACCCCGTCTGAATGAGTGCGTAACAGATGCCTTGAAAAAGCAGCACAGGTCAGCGGTTCAGCATAGTGGCACTCTGAGATCTGTCTTAAGTATAGGAAGATGTCATGGTATTTCACATAAATTAACTCAATTTGAACTTCACTGCGCAGTTACAAAGCGGTGCTGTTACGTTGCCTTGTGTGCTGTTAAACGCTAGGTCCAGTGGAGCTGCTCTTCTTTATATGGCTGTGCTGAGGTCGGGCTAAAACTTGCTGTGTTGGAACTTTTTAGTGGGTGCTGAGTTCTTAGTGGTGATGCTTAATATGTGCAGGCTTCTACCTTGTTCTTCCTGTGCCTCCCCAGTACAGGCATTGGGAGAGGGTGCTGGGCCAAAGTCAGGTCTTCAGTCTAAGTGGTTTCCCTGTTGACATCTCTGGGAGATATTTGTCTGAGAGTTGGCCTGGAGTGATACCAGTGTCTGAGATGGGTGTTCTCCGTTGCACCCAAATCTATCTGGTTTTGTCTTAAACTATTTTCTGCCTTTAAGTGAGAACTCATTCATCTCAAAGGTTTATCAAATCTCTGGTACCACGCTGAAGACTCTCAAGTTTTTATGATGTCTTCTATAGATGCATTGCGAGGGGGAGTTTTTTGTATTTTCTCTTCTGTTTCTTCCTCTGTACCACTTCTGTAGTTAGATTCAAAACAGCAGGGCTCTGCCAACTGGCAAAACAAGTGTCCATGCATCCTTTTTTATATCATAGGGGTAAAAGGACCCATCATAAGGTTTGCACGAAAGAAGATATAATTCTATAACTTAAATTCATTGCCTTCAATAAAACAATTCAGTGCAGAACGAATGTTGCAGACCACGCTACTGTTTTATTTGCAGAGCCGTCTGAAGGAAGCTGTGCAGTTGTTGGAGGATTACAAGCATGGGACTTTGCCCCCAGGAGTCACTAACAAAGAGGTAAGAGGAAAAAGCTTTTTGTTAAATTTCTACTTCTTCCTGCAGTCTAAAGGAGGAGGGAGTGAGGCGGCATTTTAGACTGTGCTACAGTCAAATGCACCACTGAAGGGCTTTTTTGGTGTTTCTATTGGTAAAATCCCGTGCCGGCTCTGTTCAGTTGATTGCTGACTTCTGCAATGTCCCTTCTTGTCCCTTGCAGCTAAACTACTGGTGTATTATAGTGAATTTGGGTTGTTCTGAAGTTCCCACATTATAAATGTTGCTGAACAGACGGAAGTGAGGGCAAGGAGCTTGCAGTACAAGCATACAAGTTTTTTATTTAGAATAAGTAGAAAATTTGGGGTTTCCGACTTGCAGAGTTACTGATTACCTTTGACCAACACTATTGCTTTCCTTTCCCTTGCAAAGTGTGCTTGCGATTTTAAAAAAAATAAAAAAAATAATTTTCATTTTTTGAGCTGAAGGAAACCTTGCTGTCAGTCCTGTAGGTTCTTGTACCAGCAACTGCGGTGCATCAGCTCCCTCTCTTACTGTGTTCCTGTTGGTTATAATAATTGCCATTCCTTCACTGAAATAAATGTTGTTTGGGCTATATATAATGCCCTGGATGTCCTCATGTTGTAGATTATACTGTCAGTAGTGGTACTTTTTGCTGGGTGACGTTCCTACTGTTGGGATGGAAGCTGAAGGAGGTTGTAGAAACCCCACTGATGAGAAGGTCTTAGCAGAGCTTAGGCAGTTGCTGAGAAAAGGGTCGGTTTTGGTAGAACTTGATTCTGCTTGGGGACGAGGGATGGACTGGGTAATCTCTCCAAGACCCTGTCAGTCCTGTTTTCTGGACTTTTGTCTGATATTCATCTATATGAACACATGAAACTTGTAGAAGCAGAGATGAGTGCTGCAGAGGGGCTAGACTGCTTTTTGAGCCCTTTACCTCCAAACCAGTAGCATGAAACAAGGATCATCAATCTTCCAGTGGGTATTATCTCAAACTCTTTTCCTGATCTTTCCGTGTGCGGACACTTGACCGTAACACCAACACAGGGGCTTTTTTTCCAGTGCGTGTTTGTGCATCTAGCACAAAAGACTTCAGTTCTACGTAATTTAATGTAATATAAAGAACAGCATGAATTGATTGGCAGACCTGCTTCAGGAGCTATGAGAAGTGGCCGTGCCGAAGGACCGGTGCACCTCTCAAGTAAACAGCGATGGAAGTGGTAGAGAGCTCTTCTCCCACGCCCTGTAGGTCAAATAACCTCATTTTTTTTTTTTTTCCTGTTCATGTGTGATAATTTCTTCTCATGAAAGACAACTAGAGCAGGTAAATGAAGAAAATTGAGATTTGCATTCACTTTCAAAGGTGCCTACTTGGGTGGTGGGTGCTCTGTTGGGAAGCAGGCATGGCTTCAACAAAAAATAAATGGGAAATATCCCCTCCCTGCGTGATATGCAGTACGAGGCATTGCTCTCCTGGTCTTTTGATGTCACTGCATTCTTTCAAACATAATCTGATGGTAAGAAAAAAAGAAGCTGGGGTTGAGGAAAGGAGAAAAGCAAAGAATGATGCAGCAGCAGATGACTCAGTTCCCATCTGCCTTCAGGCAGATGAAATACAACTCATTCGCTGTGGCAAACCACGCAGACTTTTGACCTACATTTTGGGTTTGCATAGTGACAAACCTAGGATATACCCAGAGTTCATTCAGAATTGCTTTTAGAGAGAGCAAACAAAAGTATTGCGCTTCTTGTTTCCCTCAGTCGTGACAACATATGCAGGAGGTGAACCTTGTTATGCAAGTTGGAGGGATTTGAGTGTAAAATAAAGGTATGGGGTGGAGGAGGAGAGAGAAAATGATGCCAAAAATGCCTTTCCTAGAGAAATGTTAGCACATCAGTGTAAAAAATATTTTTTTGTAGTAAAATCTTGACACGGTTCACTTAGATCACAGTGTCCATTATGTTAGAGGGGTTTATGTAGTTTTGCTGACTGTAGGATAAAGTCAGCCTGGGGTGGAATTGCAACATGTGCTTGTTATTGTATTTAACTATGCTTTGCTGCATTAATTAACCCAAACCCCAGGGGGAGGTGAGCAAGCCCTGAGTCGATACCACCAAGACTGTGAGACTCGAATGTTCACTCAGGATACCGCAACCACTCTAAAAAGGGTAAAGGTGGAAGGGACCTGAAAGCACATGACAATCAGTGTGCTCAGGCTGCTGCGGGACAGGAGCAACCACAATTATGAAGTAGCCGAAGCTGCCTTGTTAACCTGGAGAAAGGATTCATAAAGGCAGCAGGTCCTTCTTCACTCCTGGAGTTGGCTGGTTGTAATGAAACGGGAATTTGAGCTAGCAGGGGTGAATTGGGCAAGAAAAGCATCAAATGCTGTTTGGCACTCTTCAGCCATCTGGGTGAAGGTGAATGGGAACTTCTGACTGGGTTAATTGGGAGCTTCCCCGTGTGGCATGGTGGGCTGGCTGGCTCTTGGGCCATGATGTTCCTCGAGGGACACCTGAAAACCCTGAGTCCCTTTTGTCTGAAAGCTCTTCTTCTCCCAAGCTTGCTCTTGAGTGGACTTGAATAAACTACTTGCTTGCATATGGTTGCAGTGAAGCTGGTGAAAATCTTCAGAATGTGGTTGTTGATTATCTCTTGTGAGAGCATCATTATCGCCAAATGGATGAATATCTTTATCCTCTCAAGCAGAGCCACCAATTTAGAAGCAAACTTCTGTAGGAGGGCGTTACTTTGCAGTTTTAAGCTGTGGATTTGAAAACTGCAATTAATCATTGCACACGCGGATATCCTTATGTGCTTTTCTCTTTGCACCAAAGGTGATGTTTGTAGTCTTTTATTGGCATTGGTTGTTCCCCCAGGGCATCTTCTTGTCGTGCAGCTCACGTGGTGGGCCTTTGTGTTTACTGCTGTGCTGCAGTCACAAAATAATGCTGAACTTTCAGCTTTGCCAACGATGACCATTTCTACCAAAGAACTAAAAGGTCCAGATGATCTGTATGAAAACGGTGTTTCACTGAATGCTGAGGCTGTGGTGACACCAGGCCTTGGGTACCTCCCATACGGATCAGCTAAATACTCTCCTTTCCTTCTCTGAGATGGAGAGGAAGTTCTAACAGTAAATCTGATGGAAACAGGGCTGTGGCTGCTGTTTCGGCGTGGAAGACATAGGGCTGGATGCAGCTCTCAGTGTGTGCCACAAAACTTGCACTCTGAGCATCGGTTGTTTTCTAACTCTGAGGGCAGAGGAGAAGATGGAGGGGAACGTGCAGGGAGATCTGGGTAGCTGGCAAGCTTGCCAGAGCTGAATTAAATACGAGTGTGCCAGATATATACAGCTGTAAGTGTCTCATTAATTACTGGTGCATTTGCAGAACATATGATGTGCTGGTTGATTGCTTTGGGGGAGGGGAAGCATCTCACTTGCATAGATATCACCCCAAATTTTCTACTGGTGAGCCAAAGATGCCTGGAGAATACATTTTTGCTTTCCTCAAGCTAAGTTTTACCATTTTTATGGCTTTTCAGTGCACTGCTACCTGCAAGATGGACTCTGGCTACAAGGCATTAACAATTTGCAGTTGTTCTAGTGCTAATTCAGGAAAGCGATTTGATGCAGCTCTGGAGAGGTGCCCACTTTGTGGCTCATGTGCACGGGTTGGTGTTGGAATAAAAGACTGAGCTGTCTGATGTTTTACGTAGCTGATAACTGAGTGTCTCACACACCTCTGATGCACTGATGAAGTTGCCACATGCTGGCAGAAGACCAGCAGATGAGAGGTAATTTGATTTTTGACTGATTTTTTTTTTTTTTTTTTTACCCCTCTTTGACTGTGAACAGAGCTAATCACCTTATTCACTGTGGGCACGAAGTGTATACTGGAGTAATGACTTGGCTCATCTGACGTGGTAATGCAGTTGTATCTGAGTGAGGCTAATTTCGCTATTATTACTCGTCAAAAAGGCTGGGTAGAACTTCCTGTGATGCTCAGGAGAGAAGCACTCAGCTTTATCTTCTTTGTGTAAGAGCTGATTCAGGTTTGGTTGCTAAAGCTCCTTGGAGATGAGATTGCTACCCTTATAACAGGGTCTTCAGGCATGGATTGGGTATGGCATGTGCATAGAAGAGATGCCTGAATGGTCTTCTAGGCTTCATAATCAGAATTAAAATCATGATCACCTTAGAAGCCTTTAAAAATAACAGTTTGGGTAGAGTTTTAATGCATTAGCTTTCTAAGAACCCAACACCCCCCCCAAATATCATCTCTGAGATCAAGAAGACAAGTTGTTTTGACAGAGTTGTTTCACTAATCTCCTGACTGATCCACTTTTGTGGTACAGCGCGTTTGACAGTGTTCAAATTCCATTTTTTTCCCTCATTCAGAATTTCATGGTTCTCATGAAAGATGGCAGGCAGTAGCTGAAAGCATAACAACAGCTCAGCATAATCTATATCGCTTGCTGAAATGGTTTCACCACATGAAAAATGGAAAATACAAAAGCCTAAAGCTATGTAACGTCAAGCATCTCCTCCTCACTTATCTTCTTGACAGGATTCTTGTACAGCGAGTCTTTCTCTTCTGCATTTTCAGAGCAGATTTTTGAAAATGAGCTGAAACAGAACAATTATGGACTATCTAAAGAAAAAAAAACCTCTGAAGAGCCATAATCATCTAAAGAAAAAAACTCTGAAGAGCCATAATCGTACTTTGCTCCAGTTCCCCATGACCGTCTCTAAGCCAGTTTCCAGAATAAATGCTGCTTCGCTGCAGTGACTCTCTATGAGATGATTCATGGACACCAACACTGCCAACACCTACTTCTCCTTCCACTTTCAGGTCTCTCACACTCATCCAGTAGCTCTTGTACTTGCTCTTGAACTGGAGTGATTTCACCGCTCGGGAAAACGACCATTAACTCAAGGTGGTAAAAACCTATTTCTTGGGTGTCATTAGCAAGAATGAAGAATTGATCTCTTAACTGTCAATAGCTGCTAGACTGCTGATAGCTTTTTATTGAGGGAAACTGTAGGGTTTTTTCCTACGTTAGAAAAATGTTTTAAAACCATGATTTTTATCATAGGTGTATCAATTATATACTCAGCAAAACAGAGGACTGATAGCTGCTTGATAAGTATTTACTCAGTGCTATGTACTGGAGCAAAAAACCATGCTCCAGTCTCCATTTCTTCGGCTTAGCTTATCTACCCAACTTTTTCTTCGAACATTTAAGAGCCAGACTTGTTTTTTATTAGATATGAAGTTGAGCGTTTCACATTCCACTTATTAAAATCCCACCAACCAAAATCATTCTGTGTAGTGGAAACACCCCACTCTGTGACTAAGCCCCCGCTCTGGCAGGCTCTTATGATTTCATAATTTTTCTCTAAATAAAAAGATATTATTGGTAATGCAACCATTTAGAGTGTATTTCTGTTCTCTTGGTCGTTTGGGTTAGATATTTTAACAAGATTGGAGAACATGCTTGGAGAACAAACTCCCTGAAGGCTTTGGGGAGGTTTGGTCTTCTGGTGGGGGATTTTGGGTGGTTGCGTGTCTCTGCGTTGGGCGATTGAACTCCACAGATCCAGAAGTGTTTGAGAGAAGAAACAGCTCTTTCTTACAATGGTTTAGAAGTACAAATTTTTTCTGTGAAAACTTCAAGAGAACTGGTGAGTTTAGTAAACTTCCTGTTGTTTGGTTCTATGCGGTGACCACATCCATCGACGGCCTTCATTTGGCTCCTTCCGCAGAGGGTAAGTGCGTTTGAAGTGCCGGAGTGTCATCTGATGGTGTGTATCCCCTTTCATCTCCTGGTCTGGGAGGAAGCTAAAAAGTAGTGGGATCCTTAGAAGTGGGGGGAAGAAAGGAAATGTGTAGGATTCGTGTTGATGGGAGAAACTGGTTCGGTTGTCATTTATGTCCCATCTTTTTCCAGCTCCATGGTACTGTTGTATTATTGTCCTTCTATGAGGGTTTCTTCGTCTTGTCTGTTCTTTGTAATTTGTGCTCCTCATTTAAGTCATCTCTCATTATACTTAAGCAACCTTTTTAGCTTGCATTCCTTACAGACTGCTCCGTGGCAAGAGAGAGATGTATTAAAAGGCCCAACTGCTGCAAGCTGTTTTTAATGACGGTTTCTGCCGGTGGCTCCTGGGGTTGGCAGAATCCGGCCCTTTGCACGAAGCTCCGGTGGCTGGTGCGATCTGCGAGTGGGTAGGTGAAAATGACACACACAAGTGCACTGGGAGCCAATTTGCAGCAGAAGGTATAGACTGTAACATATCCAATTCTAAACAGGGCAGGCAATTCCCCAAACTGCCTCCTGGAGGGAATCTCCGCTGGAGTAAAAAGGTTTCATTTGAGGGAATACTTTCTCCTATAAAAACAGGGGTGGTAGAATATCAGCCTGATAAACAAGGATGAAGAGCCAGCTTGCTTAAAAGCGGACGTTTTCTCTAGCTTGGGAGGGCTGGTGCTGAGGTTTAGCCTCAAACCAAAAGGCTGTACCAGCTGCAGGGCATAATGATGTGGCTTTTGTCCTTTATCCTCAGGCTTCTTTCACTAATTTGTAGGATTGCATCTGTGTCCTCTGTGTGTGTGAGTCCCTTTCCCAACCTGTCCAACAGACCAGCACAGATTGGAGGAACAGATTGATGCTGGCATGTCAGCAGTGGTAAAAGTTAAGAGAAGCAGCACTCGGCGGCTATCAGATACAGAGAGATTTAAATCACTCCCGGTTTACGACACAGCTGTTTTTTAGTGTGTGATTTTTGTGCGCAGTGCTGCAGAAATGTGCCTGGGCAGAAAAGCCTTCTAAAACATTGATGAACCTCAGATGTGGACAAAGATATTCAGGCACCGAGGATCTGCCTTGGAAGGACTGCAGTAAGGTATCAGTGCTGGGGAGGTTTCATTATGAACTTCAGGCTTCTCTTGTCTTTCAGTTCTTCCCCCCAGATGCCTTATATTTTTATTTTCTTTGCCAGAATTCCCTGCGCTAATTCCATGCTTGAACTACGCAGCTGGTATTCCCAGCAAAACGCGTCCTTTCCGTGGTGCGCTGAATCATTTTTGCCTTTGAAATTGGGGTAGAAATAGCTGCTGAGCTGTCAGCCTAATATCACTTCCCTAATATCACAGCCTAGGCTGCCGCTGTTCAATATTTGGAGCGATATTAGGCTGATGAGCAAGTTAGGATCAGAGCCCTGCTTTGCCCCGTTTGTAGATTCGTACCACTCTGTCCTAAAAACTTAGTATCTAAACAGAAAGTAGAATGCAGTGTAAGAAATACGGCAAGGAAGGTTCATTGTCCTCTTCTACCCCCTCTCTGTCCCTTCGGTCCTGATCTCAGGCTGGCACCCCAGCTTCTCCCTGTGGTCCTGCCAGCAGAGAGAGGTAAAGAGCCACAGAATAGCAGAAGTGTCTGAGGGTGCTTCGAGTGCCTTGAACGAGGACTTGCAAGAGCAAATTATGCTTTTTCTGTGCAAGGTTTTTATTTTTTAATGCCAGCATGGGGCCAATAAGAGGTTTAAAAACTTGTATAATTAACTAAAAGCAAGCCTTGTACATATGTGGCCGTTAGTCTTACAGAGATGACTCTGTCCTTAAATGTGCACCCACAATAAAGATGGTACCTATTAAATTTATCATTCCCTGAACTTTATATGTGAACTGGTACAAATTTGTTCTGTGCCCAGAATATTGCAAGGGAAAGTGCGATGCCATGGCAGCGTGAGCTGATCTAAGTCAGCACTGCCATGTCTCTGCCTCCTCTCCTCCCGGCCATGTGTTCCCACCTCCTTGCTGGCTTGCACTGGCACAGCTGGTTCAGAAAGCTGATCTTAATAAAAACTAAAGCTCCCTTCCCCCACTCCCAAAATGCTTCATTTTTTGACTTGAGCAGCTCCCTGTATTTTCTGTCTGCTCTACGTTGCCTGTACAATGTCGGGGATGGAGTGCATGCCTGGGATGGGGGGGATGGTGGGGCTGCTGTACCATAAACATACCAGCTCGAGCTGTTGAAGAGGAGATAAGTCTGTGATGGAGGCAGGGAATTATTCCAGGTTTCATAAGACCAAGACTAAACATCTTGAGCTGTGGATCTTTTGCTGACTAAAATCCTTGTAGCTGCGAGACACCAGGTGTTTAGATTTTTGATCCATCCGGATCTTCCTCTTTGTCTGCTGTAGGATCATAGGCTAATTCAGGCTGGAGGGGACCTCAGGAGGTCATCTAGTCCAGCATCGGTCCCCAGATTTACTGTTGGAAATCTGTCTGTTCATTTGACTGTATGTTTACTTCTACGTGCATGTTAAGCTGCATCAATATCTATTTGTTAGAAAACAAGATATCAACGAGACAGCTCTATTAACCAATTTTGTACCGCTAGAAACTCCACCCTGAAGGCTTCATCCCTTCAGCATAAGGGGATGGTTGGAGGAAAAAAAAAATTAAAAATAAACCCAAACTGAATGATCTGTAGTGAGAGGAAAAATGCAGCTTTTTGAAATTGTCCCTTGGAGACAGACACTTGCTATTCTCCAGCCAGCCCCTTCCTGCGAGCGTTGGCGGAGCATGAACTGTGGTGTGTCAGTTGTGACTTCTCACTCTTCAGCCTTTCCAAATGCAGTTTTGGCAACTTGCTGTTTTGAAACTGTTTCATTTCTTCCCCATTAGTATCAGTGAAGTGAAAAGAGGCTCACCAGCTTAATGGGCATATATTTATTACTGTGTTCTTCCTTCAATCATGTTAGCAGCGGGAAGAGCCCCTCATGCTGTCCCAGACACAGCAGAGAACAATGAATCTATCAGAGTCTAAACAGCATCCCTTTTGGACAATAATAGCTTTTCTTAACAGTGTTGATGAAGAGCGAAGAGGTCCATTTGCAGTAAACTGTACTTTTTTTTTCCTTCTGTTCTCTTGCAGGATACGATAAAATGTAGATATATCGGTTGTCCTGCTGCTCCCTTTTCTTTGCGACAAAGTGGCCCGTTTGCTGGTCCAAGGGCTGAACTTGGACCTTCTTTCTTCTGCAATCTAAATATTCTTTGTGACGCTGAGATGGTCTAAGATGGATCAGACATTGTAGGCATCATTTCCAGACTGTTAGAGGACAAAAGCCACCTAGGGAGCTTGGGCAGAAACGTCGTAGGTTAACGCACCTTAAAGAAACCATGCTAAATGCTCCTGTTGATGCTCTTGCTTGGTTACAAACCGCCTTGGCTTCATCTCATCATCTGAGGATTAAGCGAATTTATCTAAATTCACGTCTAGGTTACAAATCAAATTAGATTCGCAAGCTCTGTATGGCTAAAATAAGCTGAAACAAATCTGATCTTGAGCAACCTAGTTGGATTAGCAAGCCTGGTTTCCAAAGCTGTGCTTTAAACCATGTAATGGCATCTAAGTCCTTCTGCAACCCTGGTGCAAGTAATGGTTTTCTGTGAGTGCTTCTTACTCTGCTTAAGTCTTCCCAGTAGAATGCTGTGAGGATTAATTAGTTAATGTTTATTGAGCGCTGCAAAGCTGGAAAGTGTTATTTAAGTGCTATCTTTTTTTATCAGTCGGGACTTGATTCTGTTTCCACCTACACTTGGTTTTGTATCTGTGTAAATCTGTGTATTACACTGGAATTGCTTGTGGTTCCCCATCCGGTTCCCAACACTGAGGCGCTTGCCTTGCCATGCTGCGGTGCAGGCAGGTATCTAAGCTGATGCTCTTCAACATCTGGATTTGTTCGAAGGCTTTGTGGTTCTGCAGACGGGCAGCAGCTCGTGGCGCTGTGACTCAGCAATGCTTAGGATGGGGAAGGAGTTTTCCACTGGCATCCAAGAGCAGTGGCTTCTGGTGCCTCTCCTGCTGAGTTATTTCAGTGCCAGGTGCAGGGCAGAAAATGTATAGATACCCTTTGTGATTTATCCCACATGTTTGAGTTTTATCTCCTTAGGGCTAAAACCTTTTTAATGCAAAGATTATTGGGAGCAGGGTTGTAAAAGGTCCATTAGTGAGATTTTCTACTGAGGAGCAAGTGTAGACAGTGGTTTATGTTACCTTGTTTTCCATGTTTATTAGTAAAAATCATCGAGTCATTAAGGTTGGAAAAGACCTCTAGAATCATCAAGTCCAACCCTCAGCCCAACACCCCCAGACCTCCTAAACCATGTCCCCAAGTGCCACATCTACATGGTTTTTGAACCCCCCCAGGGATGGTGACTCCACCACCTCTCTGGGCAGCCTCTTCCAGTGCCTGACCACTCTTGCACTAAAGACATTTTCCCTAATCTCCAATCTAAACCTCCTCTGGCGCAGCTTGAGGCCATTTCCTCGCATCCTATCGCTTGTTCCTTGGGAGAAGAGACCGACCCCCCACCTCACCACAACCTCCTTTCGGGTAGTTGTAGAAAGCGATAAGCCAAACATCAGATTCTAGATATATTAGCAGGTACGGTTAGGCATACCTGCCAGGTTTACAGGCATTCAGCTGACATTAAATGTGGAACCAAAAGGTCTGGGATTCCACCATTGTAAATCTATAAATCTTGCTGAAAGCATTTGGCCCTAACTGAATGCTTTGGCTGGAGCTTTGTCTCTACGTTAAATATCACTTTTCAAGAAGTGGGATTTTGGGACTGAAGCTGGAGAGAAGTAGGAGAAAGCCACTCAGATCATGAGCGATCACACTCCTGGGGGAGAAAGTACAGGTGGGGAGCGAAGCGGAACATGTTGTAACTCTGTCAGGCTGCACCAAACTGCCTTGAGTTTGGCACTGGTGTTTAGTTTTATTGAAATACTAGAAACAGATGGATACTTACTTACTTGCTGAGAGGTTCTGGGGATGCTGCCTGGAGTGGACTGACCGCCATAAATGCCTTTAATAACTAGGAAGGCAGTAGGGAAATGTGGTGCTGCAAGAGAGGATGATGTGTTGGAGAGTGCAGTGCAGTGCAGTGGGCACTTGGGAGATCTTAATCCATAACCATGTAAACTTAAAAACAATAAAAAAATCTCAGAAGCATAGTGAAATAAAAGTGAAATAATATTGATGAGAAGCACCTGTTGCCTGGGATGGACCTCCTATTTCAGCAAGTGGGGCTTTGTTGGCGAGGCCATGGATGGATGTTCTTTTCTAGTTGCATTTGCTGCAGACTCTACCTTCTTGCCAAAAGGGCTGCGAGGAGCAATTTCAACTGGAAATGTCCCACGGTACTGCTGGCAAAAGGGATCATGCGAGTTTTCCAGTATGTTTAACCTTATAATGAAGATTAATATGATCTAACCCTGCTGATGGGGTGTGCTGGAGTTGCTGATGAGCGCTTCTGGTTCAAGCCGGTGGCCCTGGGGAAGGACCAGATCTGCTCAGCTAGATTTGTGGGAGATCTGTTTGGAAAAGGTGTAGCACTTAAGTCTGGGATTCCTAAATGTTCTGATATAAAATCTTCAACTTTCATCAAATTCCCACTGGAATCCAAAGAAACTGTGTCTTTGCAAGCTGTGCTGAAGCTGGTACAAGCTACAGGTGCTTGATGCTTTGGGATTTTTTTACATCTTGAGCCAAACCCAGTTTGAGCCAGAACTAATCATGTAGGTCCCATCTTAAACTCAACAGAGAGAAGGAAGCACTGCAAGAGTGCAGGTTGTCCAGCCTGTACTGGTCATCTAGTTGTGATGAGTCGAACTGCCTGTCTTCTGCCCCCTGACATAAAGGAAATCCAGAGAATTTGCTGCAGTAGGTATTTATTATGTTGTAGATCTCTGTTACAGGGAATGAGTCCCACCTCTGGTGTCTTACTCTGGCTATTTGACTACCAGTTACGGGATCTAGAATGAAGTTAAAACTCGTTCAGAGTCATCACTATCACTTGACATGAATGCGATGCCAGATCCCTCTTGCTGGTCTGAAGTGTTCCTCAGTGACTTTTCCAAGCACAGTAACTTATGCCTTTTGAACAAGGTTTTCTTTTTTCTTGCCTTTCCTTTTTTTCCTCTGGTTTTGTATCATTTAAGCAATTGGGATTATTGGAAAGCGCAGCCGGTTTTGGAGGCTGTCCCTCCAAATGGCCACGCACATGAAAGCAGCTGCTCTTCTTCAGAATGAGCTTTGCTGCATCACGTGTTCCACTCCCGACACCCAATATTTGGAATTCAGTGTAGGACAGATAATCTGAGCTTTGCTTTAATAAACCTTGCGACTCCTGGAGTGTGAAACTACTGGCAATTTCTGATGGGGTGCAAACTCCAGGCTGTTACCTTATTAAAATCAAGATTTCATGGGTGCAGGCGGGGTCTCGTGAAAGGGTGAGAACCTTCCTGATGGAGCAGGAAGGGGACGAGCAGATTTTGAGATGGAACTCTGTCTCTGCTTGACTGGAGAGATGAACTAAATGAACTAAAAATACTCATTCTTCTGAGGATTTCCTCTTTGACCTTGTCTTTACTAGCGGAATTTTGCAAACTGTTGTGAGTGATGATGGTGCAAAATCTAACACAGGTAGACCACTTACTCTTTGCAGAACTTAAACTGCAGTGTTTTCTCTTACACGTAGGGCTCATCTACTGTGTGACTCTTCATTAGCTCTTTGAAAATATCTGTGCCATGCCATTATGCATGTTTAATGTGCAGTTAATCAGTAAGAGCTTTCCTCTGTAGAGTTATTCATGACGTGGCATATCCAGAGCATGCACCCGTGGATTTCAAATCATTTCAATGTCTACTAATTTATGAGTTGCTGGAGCGTGTCCAGAGAAGGGCAACGGAGCTGGGGAAGGGTCTGGAGAACAAGTGTGATGGGGAGCGGCTGAGGGAGTTGGGGGGGTTTGGTCTGGAGAAGAGGAGGCTGAGGGGAGACCTTATCGCTCTCTGCAAGTGCCTGAAAGGAGGTTGTGGTGAGGTGGGGTCGGTCTCTTCTCCCAAGGAACAAGCGATAGGACGTGAGGAAATGGCCTCAAGCTGCGCCAGGGCAGGTTTAGATTGGATATGAGGAAAAATGTCTTTGCTGCAAGAGTGGTCAGGGACTGGAAGAGGCTGCCCAGAGAGGTGGTGGAGTCACCATCCCTGGGGGGGTTCAAACACCATGTAGACGTGGCACTTGGGGACCTGGTTTAGGAGGTCTGGAGGTGTTGGGTTGGTGGCTGGACTTGATGATTCTAGAGGTCTTTTCCAACCTTTATGATTCTATGATTCTTTGATGGTGCAAGGGACTCAGATCCTGTTGGCGCATACAGTCGAGGGACGGAAGCGTTAAGTGCATCTGTTACAGCTCCCCGACATCAGATCTGCCTTTGTGTCTCCATTGACTGCAGGGAGGTGGTTGCTGGCAATGCAAGGGAGTAGGTGGTGTGAATCTGTCAATGCCCTCCTGACCTTAGACACCCGAGGCCCATCTCAGCGAGGCAGTAGGCGGTGTGGGTACTGCCAGCTGCACTTGTGTGGGGTGGAGCTGGCCGCTTCTCTTAGCAGCGTTGGAGCCAGCTGTAACAAGGGCGAACAACTGGTAAACATGGTTTTCTAATCTAGGTGAAATTTTGTGCGGGGGGGGGGGGAGGGGGGGGGGGAAATCCC
>WEKW01025047.1:56548-83876 GCA_013389905.1 Sula dactylatra | reverse complement strand
GGGGGGGGGGGGGGGAAGGGGGGAGAGAAATCCCATCTTTGAGTCCAGAACCATGAAATCTTACTGTATTTAGTAGGAGGGAAGTTAATCCCTTAAGAGTAATTGGTACCTTGTGTACTGGTTTTATAGTGGCAGGTGTTAGCTAATAGATTTGGGCTGGAGATATTATTTAAATAACTACTTTTTTTGGAAAGCTATCTCTAAGCTGCGATTCTGCTACTAAATAAGGAATGCTAATGAATGTCCCATCAACCAAAGGCCATATCTATTCCCTGAGAGTTATTCCAATTTCTAGCTCCTTACTGCAGTTTTGGTTCTCTTTAGGTCGTGGCAGTCTTTGATACCCTTCCTTAAACTTCAAAAGCATGTAATGTTTCTGTATAACTGAGTTCAGTTCCCGAGTTCAGGGTTTTAAAGCTATCGGCTGTAGATGGTGAGCAAAGCAGTGAGTATCTCTTCCTGAAAAAACTGTAGAAAAAACAGAATCCTGGGAAGGGTGGATGTAAATCTGATCCATGAGTCCAGTGTCCCAGTGCTGGGACCACTTGCAAATGGTCCTGGAGCCGATTCCTCCACAACCATGGAGGACATCTCCGTGAAGCAGAGCCTGATCTGTCCTGGTGGAAGGTTGCAATGGCCACAGGCTGGACAAACTTGTTCATCGCTGCCTGCTTAGGTTACTGGGTGGATAGTGGAATATGTTAACAGCGCTCCAACGCTCCTGCCCTCTTGTCCTCCAGGCTTCTTAGGTGTAAACCCATGTACGAGCAGGTTTGGTTCTTGCACCCAAATTTGAATGGTGGCAAAAACCCTGTGTAGCTTTGAGCCAGTGATGTACAGCAAAGCTAATGTAAAGGAAGATCACCTATTATAGGAGACCCACCCAGTACAGGCTGACTATGTATAGAGATCATGGACCTAAAGCTAACATAAATTGAGCACCAATCTGGAGTTGTTCCATGTGCTCTGGTGAAGGTGCTTTGGATTCACGCTACTGCAAATGAGATCAGAATCTGGCTGCTTCCTGAAGGTGGCCGGAGAGAGCGTGAATGAAATCCCCAGAAAAATAGAGACTTGCTCTCAGAAACGAGCCCCCCAGCTGGCAAGACTCGTCAGAGTACTGGAGCTATTGAAAAATGCTGCAGACAGAAAATGAATTAGAGGATAAAAAAGTGAAAATGAGCTGGCAGAATCTTTAGGTGACTCATCAGGTGCATCTTGTAAAGTCTTTTTCTGAGAAGTAATGAAATCGCATGTTCTAACAATATTTGCACTGCAGCAGGAAAATGCATAAATATTGGGATCAATTAATGAAATTAGATAATTTGACCAAAAAAGCCATAGCGCTGGCTCAGAAACCATCCCTCTTCCTTTTTGCTAGTCTTGGTGCTCACAGTTGGAGAGGAAAACCCTATGGTTTCATTTCATATCTAAGATGCAGGGTCTGCTTGGAGGCCCGTAACTAGCTGTGTTCCCCAGGGCTCTGTGCTGGGGCCAGTCCTGTTCAACATATTCATCGATGGCCTGGACGGAGGGACAGGTTGTACTCTCAGCAAGTTCCCTGATGATACCGAACTGGGAGGAGTGGCTGATACACCAGAAGGCTGTGCTGCCATCCAGCCAGACCTGGCCAGGCTGGAGAGGTGGGCCCAGGGGAACCTCATGGAATTCAACAAGAGCAAGTGTCGGGTCCTGCCCCTGGGGAGGAACAACCCCCCGCACCAGCACAGGTTGGGGCCGACCTGATGGAAAGGGGCTCTGCTGAGAAGGCCCTGGCAGTGCTGGTGGGCAGCAGGTGACCATGAGCCAGCACCGTGCCCGTGTGGGCAAGAAGGGCAGCAGTGTCCTGGGGTGCATTGAGAGGAGTGTGGCCAGCAGGTCGAGGGAGGTTATCCTGCCCCTCTGCTCTGCCCTGGTGAGGCCACATCTGGAGTGCTGCGTCCAGCTCTGGGCTGCCCAGGTCAAGAAGGACAGGGAACTGCTGGAGAGAGTCCATTGGAGAGCTACGGAGATGGTCAGGGGCCTGGAGCATCTCCCTTATGAGGAAAGGCTGAGAGACCTGGGCTTGTTCAGCCTGGAGAAGAGAAGGCTGAGGGGGGATCTCATCAGTGCTTATAAATATCTGAACGGTGGGTGTCAAGGGGATGGGGCTGGACTCTTTTCAGTGGTGCCCAACGACAGGACCAGGGGCAATGGGCACAAGTTGGAACACGGGAAGTTCCACCTGAATATGAGGAAAAACCCCTTTCCCGTGAGGGTGCCGGAGCAGTGGCACAGGCTGCCCAGAGAGGCTGTGGGGTCTCCTTCCCTGCAGACATCCAAACCCACCTGGACGTGGTGCTGTGCCCCTGCTCTGGGTGTGCCTGCTGGAGCAGGGGGTTGGACGGGATGATCTCCAGAGGTCCCTTCCAACCCCTACCGTTCTGTGAGTCTGTGACATGTGAGACCTGGGCAGCCACAGGGTTACTGGGATGCTTTGCGTAGTCACCTGCAGCTCGGGGACTTCCACTTTCACCCCATGGAAGTTCTCAAGCTGGTGGGCAGGCAGGTGCAGAAAAGCCCTGGACGCTGTCTGGGCATGCAGCCTCCCACCCTTTGGATTTTAGGATTAGTGAGGTTAGACACATCCCGTTTCTGCCAACCACAAAGATTGTCTCTTTGTGTCCCTCAACTTCTGTTTTTCAACTGTAAAATGGGGAATAATGATTTTCCTTAAAAAGGGAAGTTTTCCTCAGGAAAGAGCCTTGTGGAATATGTGCATCAGCCTGTGACATTTAGATATTCCAGTAACTCATCGTGGGCAGTGGAGTTCACCACGGAGCTTCAATTCTGGAGTGTGAGCTGAATTTGGAGTGAAATACTGGGGTTGCTGGTATCAGTCGGTCAGTTGATGCTATTTGTAATAGTGTAATTACCTTATTTCTATGGTTTTTTAATGGATTTGTATTTGGGGAAGCCACCAAACCTCGGTTGAAGAAGAATGGCAGAATGAGGCTTAATTTATACCATAATAATGATAAAATCATTAAGTGTGAACGTCGTATTGCAGAATATCTGCAAGGCACTTAGGTAGTTATTCTGGTGGGTAATCACGAGCTCTCCAAGCAAAAAGAGCTATCGCCGTCTTCGGATTTATCAACAGCAAGAGCAGAACTCATCAGGTTAGCCTACCCTTGGTTTGGCACTGGTACAAGTGTTGTTGGAATAATTTGCCTGGTTTCTGGCGTCCTCGATTCAAGAGGATGTTGACAAATTGGAAAGATGTAAAAGAGCCACGAGGGTGGTTAAAAGATTGGCAAACGCGCCTTGCCAACGAAACAGCCAGTCTCCTGGCTCGGATGAATTTTATTTTTTTTTTCTTGAAGCAAAGGTTAAAGGGTGCCTTTAGCAGCTCCAAGTACCTGCGTGAAGAACAAAAATAGACAGTGCTGGAGGCTGTCAGACAGAGGTGTAACACAAGCCAGTGCCTGGAAGTTGAAGCCAGACTTGAGCTGAACAGAACAGTTCTTAATAGTAAAAGCAATTGATCTGTTGTGATATTTTATAGGAGTCCTGGTTTTTCATTCTTCTCTAGGACTATATACATCAGAATGGGGATTTTTTTTTTTTTTTTTTAAGATTATAATTTGCATTTAGGTGTAATTCATGGAGGAAAACCCTCTGGCTTTATTAAGCAGTGGGCAAACTATGGGTTTATGTATATGCCAGAGCACCTCTTGATATGTTGTGTACCTACTTGTTAGCTCTACCTGCAGCTCATGTACGATGCTTCTTCCTCAGTGCTCATAGATCTCTCCTGTCTGAGACAGCTTTGTGGTGTTTTGCTGCTGCTGAATTACAGTCACTAAATAACAGGCACTCGTGAGAGTTTTAAAGAAGATTTTTCCTCTTCACGAGCATTTTTCGGTGCATTTCCCTTGTGAAAAATGACAATCAGTGGTGGTTCATTCTGAATTCAGGTTTTATTTGAAGAGATACTTCTTGTATTTGCCTGCAGGGCTTGCTCCACCTTTGTTCCCCAGCAAGCCTCGATTTCCGCAGGAAGCTCGTCCAAGGAGAGGCTGTGCTAAATTTACCTTGAGACCTACGTGCGACAGAGTTACTGAGATAATTCTCGATTTGTAAAGCTTAGAGCAGAGCGTGAAGTCTGGTTGTTGTTAGTCTTTCTTGCCATTCAATCATAAGAAAGACTATCTTCTCTGCCTTGCTGGTCTTACTGTTACTGGCCACACAGATTTGAAGGAGCTCGGTGTGTGTAAAGGATCTTTAAATACATTCTGGAAGGATGCAGAAAATGAGTCTGTTTTAAAGCAGTCCCTCGTGTTCGTTTACTATAGCAGCTAAAAGATTAATATTTGGGGCTTGGTATAAAAGTACACTGCTCATTTTTTTAAATGCAATATTTTCTTTTATTTTTCTAGCTGTGGGGAGCTCAAAAAATAAAGCAGGTAATGCGCTTTTTTATATTTCACTATTATTTTCAACTATTGCTGCTTTTTTCCTTTTTGCTAAACGATGCTGTCCTCTTCTCCATTATTGACTTTGCCAGTTGCTGTTTTGTCTTGCCACAGAAATGTAAATGCAGAGAACACTGTTGCCACCAAAGAGTCTGATTTTTTTTTTTATTTATATATTTTGATGTCTTCATTTTCTCCTTCCTGTCTAGTCAAGAGATTTCTTGTCTCCAGTCTTTTGCAAATAGTTTGACAGTTCTTTGGTAAGGCTTGTAACTGTGTCGTACCTTCCTCCTCTGCAGTCCCAGATCACTTGGGGATTGATTTTTCACCTCCAACCAGTTAATGCCAGTGCAACCTCCTGGGCTCATTGCAAAATTTGGTAAAAATGGGCCAAGTGAGCTTTTTGGGTGTTTATTGGTAAAACAGATTTAGGATTTCCATGGAGGCTGGGCAGTCCACAGCCACCAGCGTTGGCTGAGAAGCTGCAGATAAGTTGAATTACGTATTCAACACATAAAGGTTGAATTACCTGGCAAATCCAAATCCCATGGCATGTGAGGGGATATTTTTTTAGGTGACCGTTATAGTGACAACCAGAGTGGGCCATACATGCATGTTTTTATCCCGACTCAGCCGAATCCTGAAGCAGCATTCAGGCTTCCTACAATGTTTTCCCTTTTCCCCTCCTAAATCTGCATTTCCCCCCCCCGGGGTTAAGGTACAGCAGTGGGTGGCCTTTGGGGACATTACAGTACTGAGAAAGAGCCACTTTTTATATTTTAGGTTAAATTATTTACTTTTAAATTATTAACTTATGCTAAATTATTTAAGGAGAGGGGAAAGCAGCAATAGGAGAAGGTTTTCTGGGGGCTGCGAAACAATAACTGCCTTTGGTCAGAGCTGCAAGAGCAAGGAAGGTGCTCAGATGCATGAAGTCCTCTGGTACTCTCTGGCTGAAGGTGCTATTTGTAGAGGCTGAGTGCTGGCTTCACTGCGCCTTGCCAACTGCTGCTGTGCCTTCACTGTCTGTTTGCTGACTGTTTTACAGGCCATCATCCATCCCGATACAAACGAGACCATCTTCATGCCTTTCCGAATGTCAGGTATAGTATGTCCCGATCAGACAATCATTAATTTTACTAGGATTTTGTATAAAATGTTATTTTGTTTTTCTCCTGTTTTTGAATTGCATCTTGTCAACAGTAAGACCAAGATCAGAAAGTAATTCAGATGCCTAAATCCCTTTTCAATCAGGGAAAATTAGGATCCTAAGTGCCTATGCGAGTTCTAGTGCTTAATAT
Organism: Sula dactylatra; assembly: GCA_013389905.1. Lineage (NCBI taxonomy): Eukaryota > Metazoa > Chordata > Aves > Suliformes > Sulidae > Sula > Sula dactylatra. The sequence continues at coordinate 78,118 of WEKW01025047.1, read as the reverse complement.
TTTCCTTTCCTTCAGATATGTTAATGTGGACTCAAGCTAATGTCTTCTCTGGCATTTTTGAGGTATCCGTCACTATAATGGGCATTTTGATTTTGTAGTAAAGAGTGAAGCTTGATGCCCAACAAGCAGCGTAGGGGTTTATTCTCCAGGAGAGAATGGGATGAGCCCTGTTTTTCCGTGTGCGGTGGTACCTAATAGCCATGCAATTGGGAGCCCAGGAAGGATCAGCTTGTCTGTGGCTTAACCGGGCTGCTTAATTATTAAATTGTTACCTCCTCCTTGCCATTTTGGGGTGTCCCTCTGCCATGCACAGGTCCATAGCTACCTCTGCGGTGGGTTGAATAGCAGCTTTCCTGAGGATGCAAGTGCAGCCTTGGTCCTTTCCCAAAGGACCAATTTCCATCAATAGGACCTTTTCCGTATTTTGAGGGGGGAACATCTTCACCTGATTACTGGGCTCAGGGGAAAAATAACAGGGTTGGTCGGTTTTGTTCTCCAGTTCTTTGAAGAAGGATGATGTTGAGGGTGAAGTGGAGGGGAGAAGAGCCAGGACCCACTGCTTTGCTGCCTTGTTCTGTATTTTTTTTTTTTATTTTTCTTCCTCTCAGGTCTTTGCTCTTTCCACTGTAAATTGGATCCATGAGGCTTAATTCAGTAATATTGGTAAAATGCTCTGAGACCTTCTAGTGGAAGTCATAGAGATGAATTATAATTAGCACAAAAATTGGCAGGCTTAGCAGGGGAAAAATGTGAAGCGTTTGACTTTTTGTGGCGCTCAATAAAATTTGGGGTAAAGGCTTATCTCTAATATAGAGAACTTTAACTTACACCTATGATTAAAATAGTCCCCCTCTCCTCCATGATGCACATATACTTTCTTCAGCCTATACCCTGTTCCTTTTTCTACTGACCTAGAAATAAATGAGCTCTCCTGGTATAAAATCACTAGCAGAGAGGTTGATAAAAGCAGATGGTGAAAGAGGGAGGTCCCATCTATGGTGGCATGGTCCTGCTCCTTAACTGGCATGGGCTCGGCAGCTTGTTAGATGGCTTCATGAGCACCTTCAACATGCTATTCTGGTGGGACCAGGCTCAACAAGAGGGGAAGGGGCACAGAACGTTGGAGGGTTTTCTCCTGGGTTAGTGAGGGTGGGCTGTGGGAGGGTCTGATGAGCAACAGAGCTGGCACGAGGGAGGGAACAGATTGTGTGACTGAGCCTGGGAAGGGGGGCAGGATCTCCCCCTTCCCGTGGCAGCAAGCCACTAGGTCAGCTCAGTTAGCACCACCGCAGCAGCATCCAGCTTCTCCTGGTCCGGACCGTGCAGCTCCTGGTTTGAGCTGTCATCCCTTCGCTTCTGCTGATTTGAGTTTTTGCTGGCTGCCTAGCCCAGCTCAACACGATGCCCTCTGAAGTGCTAATACTATGTACTGGCGCAGACTGGATTTACTGGAGTAAGCTTTAGGGTCTAGCTGTTGTAAGTTTCAGGGAAACTCTCAAATTGCAACCCAAGAAAAGCAAATAGAGGATGGGAAGGAGATTGGGCAAAAATCAGGAGGCTGCTCTAGTTGATGCTTGGTGCATCAGGTGTAGGTCCACAGATGTCCCTGTGGTGGTACGGAGCCGGTGGAAGAGAGTCCAGCCCATCGTGCCAGGTGTGGCTTCTACCCTAAACTGGTAGATGTCTTAGATGTGATTTTTTTTTTTTCCATCCCTAAACTGCGTATTAAAATGCATGCTTTTTTTTTTTTTTTTAATAGGTTACATTCCCTTTGGAACACCCATCGTAAGTATTTTAACATCTCTCCCTGCTTTGTTGGCAAGTACCAAGAAACGCAATTTTTAGCACCAAATTCCACCTTACCTCCACAGAACACGTTCGCACAGGGTTCCCACCTTTCCCATCGCATGTTAGCGAGGGCTTTGTCGTGTAAAGCCTGCCCTACGGACATTGGTATTTATCTGTTTAACGTTGTTCATCCAGCCCCCTGCAATGTCTTCAGCTTTATCTTTCCCTTCTGGAAAGGGAAGACCAAGATGAGCTCATTGCCTGCAAAATGCAACTTCTGCAACTCTCAGATTTCATCTTTGGACACTTTTTTTTTTTTTTTTTTTTCATTTGCATGTTTTACAAGTCTCTTCCCAAACGTGACGAGCTACAGCACGGCGAGGCCAGTATCGTGCGCTCTTGTCTCGATTAATTAAAACAGCGAGTGCTTTCCGTGGGGTGTTTTTAGTTTGTACTTACTATTGTGAAATTTTTAAGCATTTGGGTGCTCTCGACAGCAAAAGCCAGAAGGGAGATAATTCTGCCTGTCTTCCTAATGATGAAACCTCAGCTCATCTTCAGGAACAGGAACGATTAATTAACTCCATTTTATGAATGGGGAAACTGAGGCACGCAGTTTTGCCCAAAATCACCCCAAGTTGGTGCCAGAAGTTAGTTGGTCCTCCTAGTGACCAGCTCTTGGCTCAGCTTATTAGATCACGCATATTAAAATGGTTGAAGGAGCAAAATCTGCTAAATTTAATCTTCCTAAACCCAGTAGACTGTGGCGTAGTACTTAAAGGTAACGATCCTTTCCCAAACGGTGATAGCGGGGTTGCTAGCACCTAAAAGCAGAAATCATCGCGGCTGTTGCTATTTGTTGTTACGCGTAAGGGTTTGGTGGTAAGTTTGTATGGGGCATTTTAAAAGAAAAGGTTAAACAAAAATGAGTTAACGATCAAATTGACAATGAAATCGGCCCAAATCCAGAGCTGTCAGAGGAGCCGAGAGCTGTCAGATGAGCCCAATTTCACTAGCTGTAAAGGATAAACTGGAACCTCTTGTCATTTAAAAAAAAAAAAAAAAACCCAAACGTTTCAAATGTTAAAATTAAAATGTAACATTTATGCCAATCGATCTGTGAAATTTAGTGACAAAATTGGCAGCCTGCTCTAGCATAAAAACAGTTTGAGTCTTGCATTTCACATAGGGGGATGGGATTTCCTCAAGAGAGACTTAATGTGCCTGTGGTGGGCTCTGGCTGAGCGAGCGTGGCTGTCCTTGCCCGCAGAGCAGTGCCGGCGTGCCGTTGCACCCGCGCTAATTGTCCCGGTGTTCGGGGGTCAGTTAAACTCCCTGCATAGATTCCGGCAGAGACGTGATCAGAGTATGTATTAACAGGTTTGCTGCCTATCAGTCAATACACGATGCTGCCTATATACGTGATTTTTTTTTCCTCCTATAGCTAATGCAAAATAATTCAGTATGGTTTAGCTCATTGTGAAAGAGATTAAGGTCTTGCTGAAAATAATTGTTTCTTTTCTGGCTGAAGCAGCTTCTCCCCTGACACAAGCAAATCCTGTGGCTGTTTGTTCTTTCCCTGAGTTGCAATCGTTTGCTTTTCTTTTTCGCCTCCGTCCATCCTTTCCGCGCTTTATGGTTTGACCCCAGAATCAGTTGCAGTGGCAGAGTGGGAACAGGATGGAATATATGTAAGTGTAGGGAGAGTTTGTATTTGCCCAGCTAGATTTCAGCCCAGGAGGGAGCAAATCCAGCCGCTCGCATTATCTCTCTTTGCTGTAGGGGTGAGATGTGCAAGGCAGCTGCTGGGCTGTAGCCTTTTACCCTGGGTTTGTGTTTCATCCCAGGGATGAAGGGCTCCAAGGAGGAAGATTTATCTGCATTTAGGAAATTCAGCCCAAGACTTGGGCAGTGAGGACGGAGCAAAAGCCGTGCTGCTGTTCCCAGCTGCCACCCACAGCTTTAAGCACCTTATTTTCCCCAGCCATTTAAAAATAGGGGGGGCTTGTTGAGGTTTCGAAGCGCATAGAGAAGACCCGGGTGTCAATATGGGGTTGCACATGACTCTCGCTGATACACAAGGCAGGACTTGGGGCTTGCAAGAGGAAAGCTTGTAATGCAAACGCGGCACGAGGCTGCTCAGAGCTGACAGATGTCCGAGCGGCAGCTTTAGCCCTGGCTTTGGGGGCTCGAAGGGCCGTTCACACCTGATAGGCAATTAAATTTCGTAGCTGGTACTGTTCTAGTGTTTAGAAGCTTTTTTTATTTTGTTTTCCTTCTTAGTTATTTTTTCCCCTGACAGTAATTAAAAGTGAAACTGTACATTTCTTGACAGACTCTTGCACATATGGAGAGTTTGCATTTAAACGTGCCTCTTTCAGTCATACAGATTTTGGGTGCTCTTTTTTATTTATTTATTTTCCTCTTATTTTTCTCGGCCCTCAGCTTCAGCTGACAACGTAAGTAGCTGCCTGCAGTCTTCCCTCTCCTCCAGAGCCTCATTAGCCTGCTGGCTTCAGGGGCGTAAGTCAGTCCTGGGGTGAGGAAGTTCATTGCCTGTTGAATTTGTTTGGCTAAGACCGGCAACAGAATAATTAATGACAAGATCCGCATATTGAATGGGAGCGGTAAATTAGTGTAACTTGCACAGATTGGCGCTCGGCCAGCGTACAAAGTAGCTGTAACTTCACGAAAGGCTGTAGGAGGAAAGGAGGAGGAGGAGAAAGGAAAGATGTAAATTAAATCAGGCCTCCCAACCCTATTACCCTTTTGTTTGTTGTTATTTCTCTCTTACGTCCTTAAGCATAGAAGTTGCCTCCTCTTCAACTGATGCTGCTGCAGATGTGCAGAGATGGCTTTAGTTTATCCCTCCTTGCGTCAGGCTCTCTGTGATCTAACAGGGAAGTTTTCTTTCTTCTCAGCTTCTGTGGGGATAAACTTAAAGAAAATGGTGCAGGAGACGGTCTGAGCATGGAAATGAACTCACAGCCTTCTTGCCCAGATGTCTCAGGATGTTCCAGTTCACTTGCGTGTCCTGAAAAGAAATGTATTTGGAATTAAATGGAGTCGTTCAGTCTTTATGCTCTTAGCAAAGATGCAAGTGTGATTTTGCAGCAAGAAGCCCATCTTCTTCAGAAATTATTGGATATTTAAGGTGCAGGACAGGAGAAAGGGACAGTAACATTAGGAAGTATCTCATCTTACCTGTTTCTTACTCAAGAACTCATCTTCCTGTCCATGTTTGTTGGGTTTATTGTTGAGTCCCCTTGCTTTGCATCCCTTTACTCTTCTTCAACTTCTTACACTTTAAGAGGAGAAATTACCATAAAAAAAGGTAGGAAGGAGTCTGGCAGTGCTGTGTTTTGTGTAAGAGATGAGGCCTTTAAAGAATTGCAGAGGGCATGCCTATGAGGTATATTGAGACGTCCCAAGGATGCTCACAGGACTGTATAGGCAACATATGCATGTGTGGCCTTGGGTGCTGTGATGGGTGACCTTGCAAAGCCTGTGGCATCTCTCATTCATGCAGGCAGCACCTGGCCAGATGTGCTGGGACAGGCTGCCATGAGCCTCTGGGAGATGGCGATCCTCAGCCTGAGCTCGTAACCCAAGCAGGAGTTTTTGCAGCTCAGAGTATGAGACATCAACAATTCTCTTAAATCAAAATTCAGGCTCCTAAACAGGAGCACATATGCTTCCAGGTGCCACTCCTGTCTTCAGATGTTCAAATCGGATTTCTTTCATGTGCTTGAAACAGTGAATGTTCCAAAGGAAAATAAGAACCCCCCCAACAGTAACAACTTTGCACTCTTGTATTCATGCAATGTTTGTGTTATCCTCCAGAAACACCTGGATTAAAGAATGGTTATATTTTAGTGGGCTTACCTTTGGACAGTATCTGCTGCCAGACTCTTTTCAAGGTGCGTTGCAAGCAATAATGAGAGATTCAAAGCTTTCACGGGCAGCTGCATTACCCAGTTTCACCACTGGAAAACTGAGAGACAATAGGCTGAAGGGAAGTTCAATAACTATAATGAAATAAAGCCATAAATTAAGATAATTTATTCAAGTCATCAGAAATAAAATTGCTGTTTGCATGCCTAGAAGAGCGCTGAGAGCAAACCAACGATGCGTTTGCTAATGAGAAAAATCTCTTCTCTTGCAGGTTGTTGGTCTTCTCTTGCCCAACCAGACGCTGGCATCCACTGTGTTTTGGCAGGTAACACCCGTGTGAATGGGTGGAGAATGTGATGGAAAGGGAAACAGCGGTTGACTTGTGTCTAGAGGACAAACCTATGCACGTGGCTTTTCTGTGCTGGCAGTGCTTTAGTTAATGGGGAGATGATATGGCTGGATATAATTAGGGAAAGGTTTGGTAGGTCCATAAGGGGTTATGAGCAAACTATTGGGCCCTCTTTCCAGTGCCCAGCTATTTATGCTAGTGCAAAGGAGATGCAAAATAGCCCAGGATCTCAAAATCGGCTTTTTGGACCCAGTTTGTATAGGTGTAAATGCTTGCATAGTGTGTACTTGCATGAAAACGTAGGTCCTTAAGCTCACACATCTGCTGTTTTAAAGACACCTTGTCAAGTAGTTGGGACCTTCCTTGGTGAATTCCCGTTGGAAGTGCACTGTGTGTGCAGGGCTGGGGGCAAGGGTGGGGTCCGTGCCCAGGAATTTCAAGAATAGCTGTGCATTGCAAAGGTGAGAACCTCTGTGTTCAATGCACTACAGGGGGGTTGGGGAAGAATAAAGTGTGTGTGTGTAGGGAGGTGTTGGTGTTATTTCCCATTAAAATTCTGAGAATTAAGAGTAAGGGGAGGAAGGGTGCACGTGAATGAGTTTTATCCATAATAAACACCCCACTTAAGTATAATTTCAGCACCAACTGAAATGCAAAAACAAGTTACTTTCAGACTTATTTTTAGTTGCAAATGTCTCTTTATTGTCTACAGTGTAAGTGATGATAGAGAATTATGCGGTTAAGAAATATCAAAGCAGAATGGGATCTGCCTAGTATGTTAGAAAGACTGCAGAAACGAGAATATATTGGTACGTGCCAGTAACTTGTGATTTGGTGTATTTAGCTATAAGTTGTGCCGTGTGGCTTTACCTGCTGGGAGTGGGATAGTGGCTGGAGACATCTAGACTCATTCATATTTTTGAAGGCAATTTGCCTCACCTGTTTTTAGACATCTACAATGGGAAGAGCTGGCTTTTGGAGAAGTTACTCTTGCATGAGTGAGGAGCGAGCCAGCCCGGATAGCTGGCTTGGGATGGGTGCCTTGTGAATGGCTTACATGAGGAGCAAATATTCGCACCATCATGGCATAACTGGGAGAAATTTTTGGCTTTAAAAGGATGGAATAATCCTTTTAAAACTAGAAAGAATATTTCAAACGCAGAACCAAAACGAGCCCACTCAAGGAGGAGGTCATAGCAGGCAAGTCCGGCAGTTGTAGCCCGTCTGAGCCACTGCCGCTTGACGAGTGGTTCTCAAACTCTTCCCTCCACCACGATGGGCACAGGGGTCACCCCATTCTGAAAAATACAAGTACAAGGAGTAACAACCTAGAGAGGCATCACCCAAAAATCCCAGGAGGGTGTCAGGCGGCCATCTGGGAAGACGATGGAGTCAAGAAACGGGCAGTGGCAATGTCTTCAACCTAGAGATGGCTTAAACTCTAGATTAAGGACAATATCTGAGCAATATGTCTACATCTTTCTGAAAAGGAGGTTTATCCGGGTAAATAGCATAGGATTTAGGGACTCTGCAGATTACTGCATTAAGAAACACTGCATCCTGTAGGAACAGGCTTGTACAGTGAAGCACTTGTTGCTGATGCCCAAAATGTACATGTCTCAGGTTAGCTCTAGCCTGGTCGCTGGACCTGCTAATGTAGATATGAGCTGTGGGGGTTAAAAAAAAACCCCACATCTGGAAGATTTAGGCAGATTTCCAGCACATATTGGCAAGCTGACTTTGTAGGTTGTTTTTTTTTTTTTAATTGTTATTTAAAGAAAACAGAAAAGCAAGGTTTGCTAAGTCCAAAGTTCCATGGAGAGAGCTGGACAGCAGGAAAAACGTGCTCTTGGGCCATGAACTCTGCAATGACTGAGCTGATCCCTGTGTTTTAGTGCCTTGTTTCACTCTCTCTCCTTGCCCTCACTTCATTCCTCCTCCTCCATCTTTGTTCTGGCCACAGCTGGAGAGGAGTCCAGTTCTGAACACTCTGAACCGGGAACATAGTGTTTTGGGGATGAAAACTATCATTTTGTTTACAAAGCCAGCAGCTGCTGTGGGTAAAACCCCTTCAGGAGCGTGGTGCTACTCAACCCCAGCTGCTGCCACGCTGCTTTGGTGACAAATCCAGCTCCAAAAAGTTGTGGACAGAAATACCAGTTTAGCGGTATCCGTATCCATAAGACACCTGCTCATCTCCTGTTCCTCAGCTGAAGCCTCCTATGACCCTCTGTTTGAGAACCAAGGGGCTTAAAGTGACTGACAGAATGGCTGCTGGGCTTACTGCCACGTCTTACAGCAAGGATTTGGTGCTGACGAAAATAAAGACCAACAGCACCTAGGTGTTGCGTGGAGGTGGATTGGGGCAGGAGAAGAGTTACACGTCAAGCATACAGGGAAGCAGAGCTGCCCTCTGGGCACTGGGTGCCTTGGGATTTCTGTCCCTCACTTTGAAAGGCGTTAAATCAGATGTAGGGCATGCACGAGCCTTTGAAAAGAGGTGGCAAGTTGTGAGCAGGGCCAAAGGGAGATGAGTTTTCCTGCGGCGCTCCCACATTTATAGATTTTTATTTTTTTTTTTTTAAATTTTTGTGAAGTTATGTTTATGCCTGTCTCTTCTTGTTTCCTCTTTAGTGGTTGAATCAGAGCCACAATGCCTGCGTCAACTATGCAAACCGCAACGCGACAAAGGTGAGGAGACCCAACATATGTGGCGCATGCAGCGCGTTAGGTCTGTTTTGACATGGAAACATAAGTCTTGTCTCTTCGCTGTTAATAGAAACTCCGGAGTCGGCACTGTGATGAATTTATAGATTGGCCATTCTCCTGTGTAGACTTCCATTTTAAACCTCAGCTGTAAGTGGCATGAGGATCTCAAAATCACTCGAGGCACATAAGTAACACTCCGTGCCTTTGAGCTGAACCAGTATGTTGTTCTAACTGGTATGAAATGGTTTCATTTAATCTGTAAATGAGCACAGAGCAAAATAGTATCTGGGTTTTTGGATAGCAGAAGGCGGCTCCATGATCTCGCTGCCACCTCCCAAGGACTTTATATGCGCTACCAGCAGTGGTGCTGGGAAGTGACGGGGCTGTTCCTGCTCTCTTCCATCACTTCAGCCCTCATTCATCCCATGTTGGGATGCGGGAAGCTCAAGATGGGAAGCTGAGTTGGAAACCATCCAGCTGATAGAGATAATGTTTTGAAGACAAATATTTAATGTGGAGAGTTTGGGGTTCATCACTAGTGTATAAGAATGCTAATTTTGTACCATTTGCTGAATTTCATTCACATACTTCCTTTAAGCTGCTATTATTATAATTTTCTGATGCCAATTAATTTTCCATCCCCTTTAACCTTGCTTATGAGGCTACAATTTTCCTTGCTTTTGCCGCTGCTAGATGACAGACCATGTGTCACAGAACAATATGACAAAATTAAACCTGTCTCTGGTTTAAAACAAATAAAATGAAAACAAAACAAACAAAAAAAGCTTGGTTGCATTTTAATAACCAGAAGTTTGTTTATTGAAAATATGTTTTGTTTTTCTTTCCAAAGCCTTCTCCGACATCCAAGTTCATCCAGGGCTACTTGGGAGCTGTCATAAGTGCTGTCTCAATAGCAGTGGGTAACGCTTTATATCTCTATATTTCACTACTAAGTAACTGCTCCCTTAGAGTAGTACTGCAGTGCTTTTGAGATGTTTGTTTGAATTGCCAAGCATGTTTATCTCTTAATTGACAGAATTCAGTCTGCATAACCAAAAAATATTTTAACCATGAGATGTCTCTGTCCATGCATGCCCAAACTTTTCAACAGAAGGAGACTTCTACTGCTGGTGGCTTCCAGCACGTCCTGCACCGTGGCTTTGCTGCTGGCTGAACTCAGATTATCCACACATGCATTAACGCGTGGTGAATTAGCCTAGTCCAAGTTAAAAGAGTGACTTCGAGGCTGCAGAGTGACAGTGTGACAGCTGACATGCTGAACAGAGGCAGGCTTTTGGATATATTATCTTGGTGGGTCAGCACCTTGAATTGAAAGGACCACAGTGCTTGAAATGATATCTTTTACCTGTGGACGATGTTCGAGCTGAAAACAGTGTTCAAGTCACATCTGAAGCAATCTGTAAGACAGGAGCTTTTAACGTTGCTAAATTCATGGTCTCGTGGTGCAGTCATCAGGCTTGTAGTACTCAGATTCCCCAGAAGCACAAGTTGACATCTTTAGCAGGGTCAGCTAATTCCCAAGGAGGCAGGTACATTTTTCAGAAGCAGCTTACGGAAGTTATTTCTTATGTTGGATTTTCAAATAAGCCTCTGAAACGTGTGGTTGTACCTTTTCTGCTGCAACATTAAAGATCCCACAGCAGTTTATTTTTTCCGCTGGCCAAGACTTTTCTTCCTTTTTCTCAAGCCACAGACATCCTTTCCCAGGCATTTTTTCTGCAAACAGACTGTGCCGTGGGAGGAGGTCAGCACTCAGCCTGCTCACCACCCATTTGTACTCAGGTTCCCCAACTCACCTTCAAGGAAAAAGCTTCATGGGCTTGTTTAGATTTCTTTACAAGGTAAAAATGTTTGTCTAGAGCAGGCTGCGGATCATTAGGAGAACTGTGGAGGCAGGAGCTGCTGGCTGGGAACTGGCAGTGAGCAGTTTGGCACATCATGTCCATAGTGGACAGCAGAAAGTCTGCACAAAGCCTGTCTTTGTGTTCTCCTGCAGCTGCCAGACAGCTTTGCACCAGTGGTAGCAAAGGGTGGAGAGTTGGTGAAGTGCCTTGCAGTTTTGAGTGGCAACTGTCCGTTTTATTCAATGTGCTTCTGCTTGATAGTATTGCGTGTTGCTGGCTTGGCTTGCTCACCAGTTGCCGTCCTGCTCCTCTGTGTCACCTGTATTATCCCTTCACTGCAGAATTAACCCAGACTGTGCACACAGACCAGTCTTGCGCTGGTGTGAGCTCCCACGCTTCATAACCCCATGAAGATGTGTCCGCACCAGCTCCACGCTTTTGCAGCTGAAGCACAATCTGAGTCCCCATCCCAGCAACCTCAACACTTTGGTTAGCAGCTGTCCTCTGTCTGCTGTTTCCTGGTGTAGCATGGGAGAGCTTGACTGTCATCCTTGGTCTTTGGTTCAGAATTTTTTCCACCTTGTGAATTAGTAAAGTGAAGCTCTCCAGCTTGTTGTGCTGCTGCCGCTCACGACCTGCCTTCCAACCCCCAGAGCAGATGCAGCAGAGGGATGATGACTGGTTCCGTGCTGTTGGCATTAATGCTCCTCTCCATTTTGGCAACAGGGGCACATAGAGGGCAGGAGACATGGAGAAGTGATGTTGGCAGAGTTATGTCACCCCGAGAAGCTGACAGGCTTTGGTAAGGAAACCACTTGGGCGGCGAGCGGAGATGTCCATCTTGGGACAGCTGATGCAGGTCTTCAAAATCTCTGGTTCCTCCTAGGCTGGCTCCAAGGGAGCTGAAGCAGAAAGATAGGTTCAGAGTGCAGGAGTGACCATCAGTGATTCTGTGAGGAACACTCGTTCTCTGAAGCAGTGTGAAAAGCTACACCAAGACTTGTAGACAAATGACAACAAGCCAGCCGTGGCCTGCTGTTACTGCAGGGTGGTTGTCACCGCTGGTGACGCGTGGGTGGCTCATCAGTCTGCTGATGGTAGATCAGCTCTTCGTCCCGTGGTTGGTTGTACCTCTGTTAGTTGTACTGTTTACTCCCTGGTGGTGGTGGAGCTCGTGGTCTGTACAGAGCAACAAGCTTTGAATGACAGCAGAAACTGAAACGATGCTGATTCCAGTTATCTGACCATGTAATTTGTAGGTGCATCTCCAGCAGGACCCCCAGTGCCTGGTTATCTTGCACACCTTGGCTGTCCATCACGGGAGAGCTTTAAAAGCACCACGAAGAAAGATGATGCCACAATATTCTGTACTAACAGCATTTCAAGCTTGTGCAAGAGGAAATCTTTCTTCAGTGGTGCAAATGCCGAGGGGGTGTTTCTGCCTTCATGTGTAAGTGCTACGATGGCCCCAACGGACTGGGCTTCCTCTGGGATGCCCGTAGTGTGTGCAGAGAGTACTGTGAGCTCTGTAAGAGCAGTGGTTTTGTAGCTCTGGTGCTCTGAGAATCAGAAGATTGTTACGGGGAGGCAGGATCTTTCCTTAGATCCGTCGATGTAGTTGGGGGAGCTGGGAAGGGCACCAGCCTTCATGGATACTTTCTCCTTCCTGGTGTTGGAGGGAGGTCTGCTTCCAAAGTGGAGCATGCTATGGCGCTTAGGGTGTGCAAAAATGAGATGAAGTTGCCGTACACCGATGGCCCCGTGTAGACGAGCCGTTGGGGACACTACCGATGTGTGTGTTACCGCAGAATAGCTTGTGTCCTGCTAATCCATAGCACTGCTTATTGCGTGCTCAATTCCCGAAGCAGAGCAGCCTAGGGAAAACCCTGCAGAGCAGGGAGTGATTTTTGTATTGTAAATATCTGGATTAATAACCAGCATCTCCTCGAGCAGTTTTGGTTTGGTTTTTTTTTTTTTTAAATGATGATGACAAATAATATAGAAGTAGCCCTGAAGTTCATTACGTTGGATTGTAAGGCCTCAGCCCTCATTAACTGATCTCTGCTGTCAGTTAGCAACAAATCACCTCCCAGTGTGAGCCTATTAGGACCAGATGACCTGAAAACAAGTGCCACTGCCTCCAGTGGTCTGCTGAGACCTGGTATTAATTAAAGCGAGCCCCTTCCATGTTTGCAGTTGGCAAGCAACGTGGGGAGAAGGCTCATGAAATGACAGATCAGTTGACCTGTGATTGTGCTTCCCATCGTCTTCACCCTCTGTGCCTTTATCTAACGAGAAGGACAAACAAATTGCTTTCTCACGCGTACAGAAGAGCAGATTTTGGCTTTACGTTTCTTGCAATTAAACTAGAAGTCTTAGTGAATCTTTGCAAATAACCCGATTCTTTTCCCATTGTAGAGAGAGAGAAATTGCTGGCGGAGAGAGGCGACATTTCTCTCTTAGATCCAGCACTGCATCTGGGACTCCTGATTTGCAGCCCTTTGGGATGAGTTTTGGGAAGAATCAATATTTTGTTTTTCAATATTTTTCAATATATCAGTATTTTTTTCCCCAATATTCCTTCTTTTCTCCACCTAATCCCAGCTCAACGCAATTCACAGCACAGCTTCAGGCAAGGAAAGCTATGCCAGGTCCAGAATTGTATCCCTTCTCCCATGCAGTACTCAGGTGAAGCAATCACTTGAAGTAAAGACATCAGAAGGGATAATTTTAAGACTGAGTGTGGGAACAGATCTCTTCCATCTCTAACTTCTTATGTGACACTTCTGCACCGTCTCTGCCACCGGGCAAGTGCCAAGACCTGGGCTACCTGCTCCGCACAAGCGTGCGCCTTCTCCGAGCTTCACTTGTGGCAGACAATATGTTTAGAGGAGTCTGACTACCGCTAAGTAACCTCGATTTCTGTTTTTCCTTCTGTGATTGTAGTTTATTTTTATCACATCCTCTGTACACCAGCCTCCTCCTTGCCTTTTCTTTTGATTGCTCTTGTTTCACTACTTTTCCAAACACTGAGTGGTAACTTATTTTTTATTTTAAACAATTGAGTGGATTCCTGCGATTAGGCCTTATTTTCTGATATCTGGCTGCTGTTCATGATGGTGCTGTATGAAGCGCAATTAATACCAGCTAGTTTTCCTAAGCAAGGCAAACAAAGGCAAGGAGTAGTAAAAGGACTTGAGAAAGACCAAGCATATTTTAAATTCCGCCACCCCCCCCAGTATTCTAGCACCAAGAGCTACACTGATCAGAGGGCTCGTAGTTATACAGAAACCCTTACCAGCAGACACACACATGTGCACACTCATCCTTGCTCTCTGCTAATTTTGTCACACTTTTAAAAGGTTAAAAAAAGCTATGTAATTAAAGTTATTTATTGTTAATAACTGTTTTATACATATTTTATAAACACAGGTTTCTTAGTTTTAGACCCAAACTCAATTTGCTACTGTATTGCTGATGCCTCTTGCATCTGATTCGGCTCTTCAGTACTACAGCCTTAGACTGTAACTTAGGTTTGAGGCCAGAAGCGATTCTTGCGGCTGCAACTAAATGCCTGCAGACTAAACTGGATCCAGACAAGGGCTGTGAGCAGACGCTCCCTGGTTTCTGGGTTGTCACTGGTGCTGAGACCAGCAGACTGGAGACCAGTGGTGTTAGCCCAGGTGTTGCCTCACCTGGAGCCCGTGGTGGTGAGTTGTCAGGTTTCTGAGTACGCTCTCCATCAAGCGTTTCACAGCAGTGGTGTTTTTGCCGTTGGTTTCTGTAGTCCATGGATCAGAGCTTTAAACGTCAGGTTTCCACGATCACGGCTTCAGGTTCTGCCAAGACTGGCTCCAAATCTTGCTCCTTGTGATACGGAAGACCCCGTGCAGACTCTCCAAGGGGTTTCTCTCTTCTACCAGCATCATTTGGCCATGTATCCGACATCTCCCAGTAAGCAGAGTATTGTCGCTCAGCTTGGTGACCAAGTCATTAGCTCATTGTCCATCTGTTGTCCATTCCATGTACCCTGGAGGTGCCACGGACAACGGTACTGCTGGCATGGCCCTCCCCTGTTGACGGGATGGGCTCTAATTAGACCGCAGCAAGCCTGGCAGGCATACAGAGCACGTTTTACATATGTAGGTGTATGTAACTTAACCAGGGAATGTCTATCGTGACGGCCTAGGCACAGTGGCACTGAGCTTCCCCCTTGTGATGGGGTTCTGATTCTCCCCTAATGAAAGGGGAAGCAAAAACATGCGTGTGAGATCAGGCACCTCCTAAGTGGTGGGACGGTGGGGTATTCCCCAGTTAAAAAGTAGCCAGGCTCCCTCCCTCCCCTTTCAAATATACCGGGGTTTGTAACTTCTCAGGAGGTTTTTATTAAGTGTAACTTGGGGATTTATGGTCTTGTCAGTACAGGGGCAAATAAATACGTTGTTCTCACTTAGCAACCTGAGCTAAATTCTGACAATAGTAGGTGTTTTGTCGTCTTTTGTATAAAAGATAGAGATGCAATGTCATGTAACCATGGCTGCCGGCCAGGCTGTATATTTTGTAGTGATCCATACAATTAAAATGTGCCTGCCCAGGACTTGAACATTTCCTTTTGGCTTACCTTACTGGGTAACCTTGGATTAAAAAAATCAGGCGATTAATGCCATTAATAACTTTGGTGCTGTCAGCTACTAATGACTCCCCTTGGAGTCACTGCTGGACACGGTGTACAGGAAGGTGTGTAAAGCATCTTGTCACAGGCAGATCCAGGTCTTTTCACTTTAAAAGTGCCTCCTTGTTTCCTGACCCTAAATCCTGACTCCAGACAAGCCAGTGGAGGTAGGGAACCAGTGCCAGTATGGTTTAGTGATGCTCCGGCTTACTGCATGGTCTGCACCTAGTGCTTTCACAAACTGTGAAAGTATACAGAGATAAACTTGAATATGTATAAAACCAAACTAGGCTAAAACTGGAGAGAAACAAGGTGGTTTTAACGACCTAATCTGGTTTGGTGAGGTATCCCCTGATACTTTTTTCCTTGAAAAGCTGCAAAAAAAAAGCATTCCTGCCAGTGTAGAGTTTTGTATAAATCAGTTTTAGGACCCCTGACACTCTTGATCTTGGTTTGTGGGTTCAGACACGTTTTCATCCAACAAACTACTGCAGCAGTTGGAGATGTTGCCTTCCTTCAGCTGCTTGTCGCTCCTCTTGTCCCTACAGTGGCTGTGCAGAAATGGAGCGTGTGAGTGCTTCTTAGCTTTGGGCAAAGAAAAAGGTGGCTTAGGTGAGTCTGTGGTTGCAACCAGCAGAGGCAAGGTGGAGGTTAGTCCCTCCAGCAGCTCCTGCCTGCCTGCCCACTGAAGGCTAGTGCCTCCACGAGCTTACAACAGGAGTTCAAAGAAGAAACCAGCAACAATCTGCTGAGGTTAAATGCAGCTAGGTCACTTGGACAGGAGCAAAGGGCAGAGCTCTCGCTATGGAGTAGCATATGTGCTACAGCAGCCTCCAGCACGCTGTATGGGAGCCCCTGCAGATCTTTAGGGTGCCCCGGGAGGTTGGGCTTCACTCTCAGCTCTGTTGCACGGTTGGGAAACAGAGACAGAAACTACGTGACTTGGTGTCGGGACCGATGTAGGAAGGTCTTCAAGCAGAAACTCAAATCTAGACGCTCCAGGACTCAAATTCCTGGTCTCACAGTGGGAAATCACTCCTCTCTGATGCAGGCGTCTTAGTAAGTCATCCTGGGGCAACTTTCTTCTGTACAGAAGCCTTGGTGATGTTATTTTCAAGAAAATACAGATTTTTGGGGACTCCTATAGTTACTGTAGGGTTTCTGCAGAGCTTCTGAATTCTTGAAACACTGTAATTTGTCTTTGAGATTTTTGGTTGTATTCCCACAGGGTTTATAGATTATAATTCATGCAGGAATCGCAGCCACATTTGGAACTGGTTGAGCACAGAGGTTACACAAAAATTGTAATGCCTAAGTTTTATGTTTAGCTGTCTCAAAACCAAAAAAGTTGTGTAGGATTCTAGTCAGCAAAGCCCAGTGTGGGTCTGAGAGATCAGATTAAAGCAGAGGCTGCTTCTGGACAAATGGACATTGCAAAAATGATATTTTTAAACAAGCTGGTTTTCCCCCCAAAAAAGTTAGCATTTTGCAAAATCAATGTGTTTTGTCTTGAAAACATCCCTTACAACCCAAGACATTCTCACGACCACATAGGATTTCAGCAGAAAGACCTTATTTTTCTTCTCCTAAGGAAGCTGACAGGTGAAGACTGTTCAAGCCTAAGATTATCACTGTAAAATAATATTAGTATTGTAATGGTTGTGTCACAGCCGGCTTTGGCAATACCTGCCCTTGCAGCCCTGACTCCCACAGCTCTGTGAACTGTATCGCTGATACCATTTACAAGGGATACGTTTGCTCCAAGAAGCAGGTTCAAAAATCTGCTGGGGGATGCTGGGGAGCGATAATAATAAAAAGTTACATTTACAGCTCTGTCCTTTAAAATACAGCCAGGCAATGCTTATGGGTGTCTAACCAAAGCTAGAAGGAGAATCTAAGAACTTTAATTAGATGAATTAGAGTTGGGCTGGCTCATTACACTTACGAAATTCACGAGAAATAAAGAAATAGGATCTAGACTTTTTTTTCTTTTTCCCATGTTCAGGAAGGTCAGGAGCTTGTTGGACCAAGTTTTCAGTCTCAGCTGCGTGCGACTCGGGGCAGGGAGAGCATCCTTGCATGCAGCGCTCTGGGGCAGCAACCCTGCTCTTCCCTGTGCCGCCGGTGCCACCTCCTTCCCTGCTCCCATTGCAAACTGAACTCACGCGCACACACACACACACACACATATGCAATTTTTCACTCTCCTCTCTAGGTGGAGGCGCCCCTGTGGATTTTTCTAATCCCAGCTCCTTCTTCCTGATAATTGTTTGTGAGCCATGTGGAGCGGTTGCATTGACAGCCTGCGAATTTGGTGTGATGCCCATAATCAGCTTGTGAGACGGTGCGGGAGGCCACCCACTGCCCTCAGGACTATCCACCACTTAGAGCGGTCAAGAAACGTTTAAAAGCCAGAGGAAGTCGGTGCAAAGTAGGGCGAGGGATGGGAGGGGATGGAGCATAGCCGGGTGCCTCCTTGGAGGTGAACTGTTGCGGGGAGCCAGGAGCAGAGGGAAAATCACAGTAGGTTGGAGGAGCTGGTGATAAACTTCTATTTGCTGCTTAAAGTTTTTCAGTAAAGCCCAGCTCTAAAATCTGGATACCTGCGCTCAAAAGCTCTTGTTCCTGCACCTCCTCTTCTCCAGTGATTCACAAATACCAAGTTCAGATACCAGAATACACCAGAAAAGAGTGGTATGATCACTCAGACTGGAAACCCAGGCCGGCGACTCCTCCATCAAGCCCATTGGAGCTGTAGCAGTCATTTCCCAGCCTGGAGCCTTTGGTGTAGTAGAGGCAAAGATGTGATATGCTCTGGGGAGGCACTCAATGCCCATCACCCTGCCTCTGGGCTCGGGAGTACATGGCAGCCACCAGGTCCTCACTGCCGGCTGCCTGCCGAACTCCTTGTGCTTCTCTGCAGCATTTTCTCTCTTGTTTCATTGATGCGTCTTTATTTCCAGCAAATTTTTTCTCATCCGTGTCGTTCTGTCCCAGCCCTGTAGCGCACAGATGTGGTGTCGCCTCTGTACACAATCCAGATGCATGGAAAACTCGATGTTGAAACAACAATCTCTTGTCTTGGGCATGGGCCCCCACCGCCCTCCTTTCTTCATCATCTGCCAAATTGAGTTTGTCTTATTATCAGCCTTAATCCCCTCTTTTCCTGCTCATACCTTTCCTTGTAGAAGCAATCTTGCTTCTTTCTCAAGACTACACCATTTTCTTCCACTGAAGCATCCAACTGTGAGGCTACTGCGGTCATCCCTTCTGCTGTCATCTTGGGTGTGACTCAGGTTTCCTCCCTTCCTTACTGTTGCTCCTCTCTAACTTCCTTCTCCACTTGGATTGTTACTGCTTTCCCTTCCCTTATACTCCTCCTTTCTGTTCTCCTTGACTTGGTAAAGCTCCAGTTGGTAAACAGCCCAGTTTTCTGTCTCTCTGCTTCCATCTTCACCTCTCAGCCCTAGTGAATGATTTTTTTTCTTTCCTTCTCCTAATGCTCTTTTCTTCAGTTCGGCTGTATGGGACTCATCAGATCCAGTTAGTGTTCTAATTCAGCAGTCTGATGATTTGAGGGCTGAAGGATAAGCTTTTTGGAGCCAGTCCCTCCTTCCAAGTTGACTTTCTGTGTCACTTGGAGCAGCCAGCTCCAACTGTAGTGGTCCGTGTCGCCTCAAGGCTACTGGAACCTGGGAAAGTTGAATCCCTTAAATCAGTGGAGATCTCACCAACGTAGTTACTGAAGTCTAGAGCGCTGCACAGCGATGTTGAGGTGGCATCATCTACCACCCGATGTCTACTTTGCTTGCTGGACTTCTAATATTCCTTTGTTTTATAAAAATTCCCTCTCAAAATTAAGTGAAATAACTTCTTGAACTGCTGATCTATTTACTGTTCTAGAACTGGTTTAAGAGGTGTAGGGTTAAACCTTTATCAAATGGCTCGGTCGTTGCCAGCTTCAGGGATTCAAAAGCCATCTCTCAGGCTTCAAAAATCTTAATAGTCATAAAGGAAAAAAAAAGGCAGGAATTTTTTTAAAAATTCTTTTAAAAAATTCCTGTGCTCTTAAAATTCGTATCTTGGTGGACATGAGGCCGGAACTTTTTGAGACAAGAAGGAAAAGAAAAGGCAACAGAAATCTTGGTTTATTATTACACAGTCACTCTGTGACAGTGTCTGATGGTACGGCTTCAAGTACGGCAACATCACAAACTGTCCTTCTGCTGAGATAACATTGTCGATGCTGAAAACAAAACCGGTAGCAAAATAAATAGCAGGAATTCTTGGTGTTTGAAGAAGAGGGAGGGAGGAAAGGCAGAGTGCTGCCAGAGGCATAGTAGGGCCCTGAGTAAGGTTGCTCTCCCCTTGACAGCGTTTGGCCCCGGTTTCACGTTGCGGGATGTTAGCAGCAGTCACGGTGTAATGTGTCCCCCATGCCCAGCTTTGCCTGCCTTGTCGGGATGCTCTGTCAGCCAGATCGAGGAAGTGCTCTGGAGAAAGAAACCTCAAAAAAATAGGCAATTTGAAAAAGCTGGGTTTGTCCCCTAATCTGGGGGACAGTGCAGGAATATCCCAAACCAGTACTGCACTGAAACCAGTACTGCA
The DNA here is from genome assembly GCA_013389905.1 of Sula dactylatra. Classification (NCBI taxonomy): domain Eukaryota; kingdom Metazoa; phylum Chordata; class Aves; order Suliformes; family Sulidae; genus Sula; species Sula dactylatra. Next base: position 58,233 of record WEKW01025047.1, on the reverse strand, counting down.
AATCCATGCCCGGAGCTCCCAGCTGCAAGGAGGAGCACTTATCTTGCCTGAGTTGAGACATGACCAGCGTAGATATCTTCATCTGAGCTGCATCCCTGGACTCCTTCGATGGTCAGCAGGGATGAAGGGGCACTGTTGGGGACATTTCGCATGAGCACCTGTACATGCCTGTCTTGGGAGGAGAATAAAAACCCTTAAAAAGGCTCATTTCCCTGCGCTGGGCTGCAAAGGGAGCCTCTCATCAGAGGAAGCAGTCTCAGATTGTGCCAGGGGAGGTTTAGGTTGGATATCAGGAAAAATTTCTCCACTGAAAGGGTTATCAGGGATTGGAACAGGCTGCCCAGGGGAGTGGTTGTTTAGTGGTGGGCTTGGCAGTGTTAGGTTTACAGTTGGACTTGATGATCTTAAAGGTCTTTTCCAAAGTAAATGATTCTATGATTCTACCACGTTTGGTGTGATGAATCCCACCTGACTCTTACGTGTTTGTACAGCACCAGTGTTGTAGATCCCAGATCTGTGACTCAGGCTGTAGGCAGGGTGATGATAATAATAATACTCCTGCGGTTGTTTTCTTAGTGATGAATTTGCCTCGATAGTCAGTGTTCTTTGGCTAGCTCCTAGGAATTAAACTCATTAAGCTCTCCTTGTTGATGGCCCTTTTGCTTATAGTGGTCTGAGATTGAAGAGTACCTGCTCGTTGGATGCTCTCCTTGACCTGTTTACCCTCATCCCACTTTGTGACCTGCAGGAAAGAGTTCACAGATTGGCTAAAGCAATTTCAAAACTGTAAAAAACAAACCCTCATTAGTTTCCTAAATCTAGTCCTCGTGTTGGGAATTTGGGAGATTGGATTTAAATCTATAGCAACATTTAATTTCATATTCACAGCGGGGTGGTTGCTGTAAGTGGAGGAGCGAGTTCATCTGCAGCACCAAATTGAATCTGAAAGTAAAATGCTTTTATTACCACTAGCCTCACAGCGGTGTCTCTCCCAGACTCATTTTTTCTGTTTCAAAAGCTGCTGCTCTTCCAATTCACGGTCAAATCCTTCCATCAAACCTACAAGCAGAGGCTGGAAACCCAACAAAATTTGTCATATACACAGAGGAACTGTATCCAGGCTATAAATACCCAAATCCATGGGGCAGTACCAGCAAAGCCACGCTTAAGACTGTCTTACTTTTACTCTTAAAGCCACGCATTTTGGACTGCTTTACAGTTTCTGGAAGCATTCAGATTTTGCAAATATGCATCCCGGCACTTGGAAGATGTAAGAAAAAAAAAATAAAAATCATTCAGTCATTTTTGAGGGGGAGGAAGATTAAGACAAAACCTTCGTTCTTGCCCAGACTAAGAAGAACCACCATGGTTCTCTTGGGCTCAGTGCTAGAGTCGCAGTGGCCGAGGAGAGGGGGAAGGGTTCTTGCTTGGGGTCTCAGTGAAAGCCTCGTGGGGCTCTGGAAACACTCCATGGGTTTTGAAAATGAGAACTGTACTTATGCAGGGCTTACCCAGCAGTTGTGCTTCTCAACATCTTCCTCTCAGCCTCCGAAACGACAAGATGCACTGCAGATGCATGTATAATGTAGCAGCTTGCAAAATATGTTCTCCCTGCTAGTCTTCTCTTCTCTTCTCTTCTCTTCTCTTCTCTTCTCTTCTCTTCTCTTCTCTTCTCTTCTCTTCTC
>WEKW01025047.1:9446-56396 GCA_013389905.1 Sula dactylatra | reverse complement strand
TGTCAAGGCACTAGGGGCCGTGGGAGTCTTCCCCTGGCTTGGCTGGGCTTTCGTGGAGGAGGAGACAGCCCATGGCACTGGCAGAGCCCAGGAGACTGTGCTGGCAGCACCCGAGCTGCTGCCCTTGGAGGTGATGATATCTTTGGGTTGCGATTCCCAGCAGGATCCAGAGCCCTGGCCCTGCCTGCAGCAGCATCCTCTCCTCTCCTCTCCTCTCCTCTCCACCTCTCTTTCTCTCTTTCTCTCTTTCTCTCTTTCTCTCTTTCTCTTCCCAAGCTCCCAAATCACGATCTGCTGGTGGGTTTTTGGCTTTGGCTGATATTATTTTTTTAATTTTACTGCATTTTTGGCAGACAATTTTTTGGCCAGGCATTGCTAAAGACTTGCATTTTCGGCCTCAAATTCCCAGTTCGGGGCTGTTGGGTTTTGTTTGCGCATTTGGATTATTTTGGGTGAAAAAAAGAAAATATTATAGGGGAGAGTAATTTGAAGACAGAAGTCATTCCCTGCAAATAGATTTGTTTAAGTAATAACCACAGTTCTGCTTGAAAATAATTTTGATGGAAATTCTCCGACTATCACTACTATCCAACCACGCTGAGGCTGACGAGGCAGCAACTCTCCTCCGTGCTGTTTATATTAACATACACAATGACTTAGATCCCTGCAAAGCTGCAGAGAGCTCTGCATTATTCAAGTGTTGGAGGAGGCAACAAAAAAATGATCCATGGTTATAATAAACTGCCTGCTATTTGTTGTTTCTATGAATAGCTCCTTTATAGCCTAAATGTTTGCAAGGGAGTGGGGTGGTGTAGTTTGCACAGACCCTGGGAGGAGGAATGAATTGTGTTGGGCCAACCACCACTACTGATATTTGGCTTTTTCCTAGCTGGGTGATGACCCCCAACCCTAATGATTTTGTCCTGGGTGGGGAAAATGCCAGTGAACTGGGTAAAAATTGGCATTTCCAGAAGGCCCAAACAGCGCTGCAGGGGTTTCTAGCCTGTCTTTTGGCTGGAAAGTATTTAAACCCAATGGTTGGTTTCAGCCCAACGGTTGGTTCAACCCTTTATTTAAACCCAACCGTTGGGTTCAGCCCTTTGTTGAATACAGGTTTGAACTCAACACAGCTAAACCCTGCAGTGTGCGTGGAGGTTTAGTTCTCAAATGCTTCTGCATGGAGAGGGACCCCACTCTGTCCCCATGAAGGGCTCTGCTGCTGTCTGAAAGCTGTGGCATCTGCACTGCTCCTTGTAGCTAAATGTTTCTGCTTCTCTGTTGTTTTTTTTTTTTCTGTTCAAAGGTGGGCCTTAATGTTCTGGTTCAGAGAGCAAACAAGTTTACCCCCTCCACTCGTCTCTTGATCCAGAGGTTTGTGCCATTCCCTGCTGTCGGTAAGAAATAACGCCTTTTCTCTATATTCAAAGTGTTGGCTGTAAACCTACTAGAGGCTAAAAGCCACTGGGATGGACACCTAACTCCTGCCTTCCTGCTTTACGCCGTCACTGCCGTGTCCCCTCGGTGGTGGGTCCCTGAGTCAGTGCAGACAGCGATGGGATGGTGCAAAGCAGCATTTTGGTAGGAAAATGATGCAGGGCTGCTGGCAGAGGCAGCTCATGAGGCCTTATGAAGCTGCACTTTCCACTCAAGCCATTTAAAAAACGATCATTGTCTGGTCCTTGACTGTCCAAATTCAAGAGCATTTAATTTGCAAGATCTGGTTTGAATCACATCACATTAAATCTTCAAATAAGCAGTAGTGTTAGGGGTTTTTTTTACAATAAAAATGCAATTAATGCTCCTACTCTGAATATACAGATTTCTAAGAGCCACTGATTAAAAAAAGACTGAAGTGTGTGAAGAATTAAGGCTGCTGCTGGCTTGCTGGAGCACAAAATAAACGCTTCTGCAGTTTGTCAGCTAACTGCTTGGGGTTTGAGGGAGGGGACACGCTGGACCTAGCATTTGCTGAAGCCCGTGGTTATACCGTTCAGCAAATGACGAGTCATTTTAGCTGTGAAGAAATTGCCAGTGGCATAAGGGTAATTTCGTATATATAAGCTTGTTTATTTATAAAGGCCTCAGGTTGTTGGGGCTTTTTAAAATTTTTTCTGCCAAAAAACCAGCTGCTTGCCCTGTCTGCAGAGCAGGGGGTAACAGGGGTTGTAGTCTGTAGGTTGCACTCAGGTCTTTTTTCTGAGCACTTTGCTTCTATATAGGGAACATGTGCACATTGTTATTTTTTTCCTGGAACTTTCCTGGAATATATTTTTAGAGAGTTTCAGCTTTCTTTTGATTGTTATAACCAGGAGGGCACCAGAGGTAAGCACAAGACCCAGGAGGCAGCTCTGAGGCTGGGTTTGAGTCAGAGATGCACGCGGGAAGTCTTTGCCACCGGGTTGATCTATTTTCATACCAAGGTGTAAGGAGAAAGAGGTTACACTTCTGTCGGCATTGATTGAGGGCCCATAATTAAATTGTTTAGCCTGTAATTAATTCTCTAGTTCTTATTTTATTTGTGTACTGTCATGCTTCATTATGTGCCGGGACATCAGGAATCCTCCCACTAATTGCTGGTTTGTGGTTTTGAAAGCTGCAAGTTATTAGTTTGCAGACCTGGACAAACTGTTTAATTAAGCTGCGTCTTTCCGTTGCTTTTGAACCACCAGCTCCCAGCAAAAGGGCAGAATTTCACCTTTTCTATGTGAAAAGCCAGATGCTCTTGCTCCATCACCATTAAGCAGTTTTCCCTGGCCCTTCTTTGACTCCCTCTCCCACCGACCTCAGCTGAGCTGTGCTGGTTGATAGTGGCTGGAAACTAGAGGTATGCATCAAAGCTTTATGGTCTCTCATCCGAAGGAATCATGAGAGATGGAACCTTGGGGAAGCGCAGCTCCTGCTCAGGTGAAAGACAGCCAGAGTCCCAGCAGGGATGTCAATAAAGAGTCTCGTAAAGCCTTGGGAAGCTGGAGTACGCACTGGGAAAACTGGTCTATGGGTCTTACTGCCCTCAGAGATGCTCCACATGTTGTGCCTGTCTTCTCTGGGTCGTGTAACAGTTGTCTTTGCCTGATGAACTAAACCATATCTGCAGAAGTGCTGCCTGTAGGGTGTATTTAACGTAAGTGGTTCCTCCTCGAAATCTACTTTCACCGTGGGACCCTGAGATGAGTGCAGGGCATGGGGATGTATCTGCAGGGGCCTCCAGACCTCACCTGTGATAACACAGACTGTGGCCAGTCATGAATGTACCCAGGTAGCTGGTACAAGCTCCAATTGCTCTGATCCCCACGTTGCAGCCCATAGCACTGGAGCAGGGTGCCAGGAGGTTGGACTGCACCCTCACCCTCCACCAAAGGTAATTTGTAGTAGCTGAAAATCACAGGCTGTTTGAAAAACCCTCCCCAGCCTCAGGGGACAGATCCAGCAAACCATCCTGGGTGGAAGAGCTCATAGAAATGGCCAATGCTCTGCATACGCAGTGGCTGGCTTGATGCAAGAGGGGTTTGTGCTTGATGTTGACCACCCTGGAGCAACATCTGGCTGGTGAAGTTGTTCTCCATGAAGGTTTTCAGTGCAGGAGAAGGGAAGGAGTGTGTTCTGGAGAGCTGTGATTCCTGAACTTGAACAAGAAAGGGCTTGGCCCTTTCTTGGAGGTGTAGGTGGTAAAGGATGTTAATGCCTAAGGTTATTGCGAAGAACCCAATTCACCCACTTCTTCCCAAGCACTGAGTGTGGCTAGCTGGCACGAAGGTAAGGGCTGTCACTGGTGATGGTGCGCTTTATACTGGAGATGTATGTGGCTAAAAAAAACCCTACAGAAAACCAAAAAAAAACCCAAAACCCCAAAGGTTGCGTCCCAAACCTGATCTGAAGGAGGTTAAAGCTGGTCAACAGATACCCATTAGAGGGAAGGGAGATGAGGAGGAGGAAGGATTTCTTCTCCTTGGGCTTTTTTTTTTTCGTGGGTGGAGTTAAAATAGTTAAATGTGTTTAAGTGGTGAAGGATGTATTTAGTGTGTAGAGAGTGCCCTGGTTTAGAGGGGATATTTATGTACGTGTAAAGTAGGATAGTGGGTTGCTTTTGTATCTGAAGCCAGTTTCTAATGTCACTAAGTGTTTTCACAGAAGTAGTTTCCAGGCTATATTATCTCCATTTTTTCCAAATTTTGAAAATCAAGTTGTCTACCTCTATATTTATTTATTTCTCATTCCCCTCTGTATTTGAGACTTCCATAAAATCTAAGTTTACCCATAATTAGGAGCTGTTTCTGTTTTCTCAATGTTTTACTGAATCAGAATGGGAGCAACTAAGTTGCTTGTCTCAGACAAACAGGCTGGAATCAGGTTTTGAATCTGGGGCCTGGACAATGAAACCCGAATAGGATCCAGAGACTAGGAGAAGCATCTAGCTGTGGTGGGAGCTTCAGGTCATCATGAGTTTTGCAAGAGCCTTGTGCCAGCGCATCCTGGCTTGGCCAGAGCATCTCTGCTGGTGTGTTTTTATATGTTCAGTCTTGATTGAAAGCTAGAAGGATGGGGCATGTGAGTGTTAAAAAAGGAAAAAAAAGGGGGCTAAACTTGCTTTAAATGAAATGCCTGTTTTCTTTTTTATGTTGGATTAGGGAGCTGAAGGGTTGGTAACACAGATATTTTGATAGATGGGAAGAGTGGTCCGGTAGTTTGAATATTAAAGAGAGAGACAGAGTGTGCGTGTGTGTATGTTCCTCTTATTCTCGAGTGTAAGGAGCATTTGTCACCACAAATCATCCTTGATTGCAGAGAGCTGCATTCATATAGGGCTCACCCACCCACTACCCTCAAAAAATTAGACATTTGTTATATGACATGAATTGAGATTAATTAGCGAATATTAACCCATCAAGCAGTACAGAAACACATTTTTGGAAGCAGTGGTACTTGCAGCAACAGTAGGTTTGTGTTAGTTCTGGTTGGAAAGTTTGCAACAAAATGTGGTGGCGGGGGGTTGCTGGAAAATGCCAGTTTATCAAAACCGAAACCTTTATAGGAATTAGGAGCTTTTCTTCAGAAAAAATTAAGAAGTGCCTGGGCCCTGGAGAGTTGCTGCATCTGGGAAGGATGTTCCTCAACCCCAACTCCAACACGTTACTTGAGGAACAGAATTTGGGGTCCCCTTGAAAAGGCTACAAAAGCCACAGGATGGGCAAGGGAGGGTGGTGTCAGAAAGGGTCCCGGAGCTGCCTCTGCCTCCACGGCAAATACAGGGCTGACGTTTGGGAAATGTTGAGAACCAGCATCCTCCAAAGCGCCGCTGGTTTGTGTCACAGTTCGGAAAAATATTGTTAAAGCAAACAAGCAGGTCCCTAGTAGAAAATAAGTCCACAGAGCCATTTTTCTGCTAAAACATGTGAACTAAGGGCAAATAGTCAGCAGGATCCCCTACTAATGGGATACGTGTCCATGGAAACAACCCAACCTTGTCTTATTTGATTAAAAAAAATAATTCTGTCCTCTTTAAGAGCTCAGATCTAAGCTGTCCTTCATAGCTCAGTGAAATCCCTTGCAGTGTATTTCCATCATACCTGCTAAAATCCGTTGTTTAAGAAGAATTTGCTGGCTTAGTAAGGGGAGTTAAAACCAGCTCTGCGATGTACCATCAGAAGAGGCAGCTGTCAATCAACAGTGCCTGGTTGGCCAAGACCAGCTGGTAGCCCAGTGCAGGGTCATGTTTGACCTAGTAGATCAAAATGTCAGGTGAAGAATCACTGTGGGAGTTGGGAGCATGTCCGAACACCAACATCTGGGAATACTAGTATTTCTTTGCATCAATACGTTTCTGATTGTGGCAGCAGATCCTTTTGCAAGTAAAAGAAAATTATCTTGATTATTATTCTCCTCTTAAGAAACACATCTTTGTTCTTGGTATAAGAGTGGCTCCTTGACTTGCAGAAACTTCTTGGCAGATTGATGCAAGCAAAGCTGAAGGGCTGTCACGGCAAACAGAAGCCTGCCATTTGGTATTGACCAGGGCTGTGTCGCTAATCATCTTGCTTTTCTCATCCTCAGCTAGTGCCAATATCTGCAATGTTGTCCTGATGAGGCACACCGAACTGGAAGAAGGAATTGATGTTTTGGACAATAACGGAAACATTGTCGGGTCTTCCAGAATTGCTGCAAAACACGTATGTACCTGTGATGTCCCCGGTGAACGCTCGGGTGAGCTTGTACACAACTGGCATTCAGGCTCAACGAATCCCACAGCCGTAGGAATCGATGACTTGAAAGAGCTAGAAATAGATGAGTTTTGCCAATCATGCAGGAAGAACAAAGTGGCAAATCTTAATGCCTGCTTTGTACCCACACGTGCAGTTGCGTAGCCGCAAAACTGAGCGTGCTGGTGGACACAGGCTTGTGTCACGCAGGAGAATTCGGTGGCTGACCGTGATGGTTTGGAAGGGTGCAGACTGACATCAGGAAGATCCTGTACTTCTCTGGTACATTCACAGCCTTAGGATTTCTTTGTGGAAACTTGTAAGCAGTTCATGTTGAATACGCAGCAAAGATAACTTACACCTTTTTCTAAATGAGGAAGACTTCATTTTCGAGCTGAGTAGCTTTTTAACCCTTGCCATGTCAAAGCTGTGTTAACAATTGCCAACCAAAGCTTTGTGAGGGTAGCCAGATGTCTCTATCCTCGTCCTAACACCTGGTTCATTTTCCCCTGTAACCTTCTACTCTCTGCCATCTGCCTGCAATTATTCCCTTTTCTTCCCTTCTTACATAGTTTTGTCTTCTGAGCATCATCTGATTGTCTGAGGCATGTTGTTTCCAAGTGGGCTTTAATCTGAAATGTAAAGCATGTACCGAAGCACACGCCCAGGCAGAGGAGTTAATAATATAATGCTTGGCATTTCTCTCGCTCCTTCTGTCCAAGGCTCTTAAGGCACTTCATAGACAGCAATTAATGTACGGATTTACAGTCCTCGGCAAGAAATGGGAGATCTCTAATACATCTCCATATTGTTGTTTAACAGAGAGCTTAAAACAATCTGTTGAAGGGCTTGGAGATACTTACTTGAGCCAGTTTTCCTCACATTAACTGGCTTCAGGACCCAGCTTTCCCTCTCCATCCTAATGGTCCAGGGGAAGACAGACAACACAGAAAATAAATATTAAAAGTGAAGGGACTGTAAGTGTGATTTAGGTGGAGTTTAAACATCAAATTTGGGACTTGAACTTCTGCTCAGCTGCCATCTAATCCCGATGCTTTTTCCTGAATAGCTTAGTACTGGGTTTTGTCGTGTAAAATTTGGCAGATCCTTAGTGTAACACATCTGCACCTCTCTGTGACCTTCTTCCGTTTGGAAGGAGCGAGTGCGCCCAAGCCTGTCCGTGTGCATAAGTTTCTGCATTTCCACCCAAAATCTATAGTATCCTCCACCTAGGTCTGCCGATGCCCCACATGTGGTCGCAGTGCTTGGAGCATCCCAGGTAGGTGCTGGCAAAGGTGGTTGGCAGAGGTAAATGAAGACACAGTGGTGCTCAAACACCTTGCTAGAGCACCTGTGATCTTCTCTAGGTCTCATCTCAGGGTAATTTATATGTATCGTGCTGCCAAGCTGTTCTGTTTGCTGCTTCCTGGTGAATCTTGCCAGGGAGAAAGCACCAGCGGAGGGACAACCGTAGCTCTGCAGTTGGGTGCCTTCCTGGGAGAGGAGAGCCCTGTGTGTTAACAATGCTTTGCAATAAACCACCAGTGATTAAAAAACAGAAAAAAGTCTTGGAGCAGGCAATAAGGTGCTGCGTTCCCCCAGCACGTAATTGAAATTGAAATTCAGGTAAGGGGGGAAGGGTTGAAGCTGTTGCTCAGCCCACACTGAGATACTTCACCTTACAGCATCCTCCAGGCAGCTGTTTTGCCTCTCTTTCTCCCCCCAGGCAGCACATGTCTGCGTAGGAATATGACGAGATGTTTGAGTACTTTTGGTCACATCAAGCGAAATCAGGGAAGCTATTAGATGTCTCTGTTTATTCCGCTGAATTTGTGACCAAGCATGGGCTCCAGCCCATCTTTGTAGCTACAGAGCAAAAATAGGTTGTATACAAATAGCTGATAGCAAAGTTGAAAGTGTGTGTTGATACATTCGTTCATATACGCAACAGAAGAAAGGCCAGCCAAACCATTTCTGTGCCCACGCATGGATTGCTCAGTGCAGGTACATCCTCAGATTTGTTTTAAATGCTTTGGGTTGCTTTGTTTGTTTTTCCCTTTCCAGGCACTGCTAGAAACAGCCCTGACTAGAGTGGTCCTGCCAATGCCTATACTGGTTCTACCTCCAATTATTATGTCCATACTGGAAAAGTAAGTGTTGGGTAATACAAAGAGGGGGGGCTTTTTCGAGGGGAAGGGAGATGCTCAGGAGGTGTTGTTCATTGCTATTTCTTAGCATTGGTCCATCTAAGACTTCTTTTTGCTTATCAAAATGTTCAGGTTTCAGCATTTTGGCGGTTGTTGCAGGCTCTTAAAGTGTCATATTGGTGTGGTTATTTTAAATCGTCTTGCTGACACCCCAGCAGTTTGAATAACCCTATTCTGTAGGGTCAGTGTGAGCCAAAACTCTCAGAATTCGGTGGAAAAGTGTCCGCAAGTTTTCAGTCCTCCATTTAGCAAACATTAGAGCTGCCACATGGGGTCAGACTAAAGGTCTTGGCTCGTGTTCAGCCAGTGACAGGGAGCGTAGGGACTTGCTGAGCACGCACCGCATGCAGACCACCTTGGCCACTGTTGGACTCGCTTAAGCCCTGTTTGAACACGCTTGTACTTTCTTTCAGTAATGTCCTGTGGCTTGGACTTCATCAGGAGAATATATGCTTCACATATTCTGCAGAAATTTCTTTTCCATCACTGTTTAAGCCAGAATCTCTCCTGGCAGATGTCTCTGTGGAGCATCAGTGCTAGGAGAGCGGGCAGGAAAGGGCAGGGTTATTATTTCATATCTAATTATCTCCTACCAGAGTTCTTAATAGCAAAGAAAACCCCAAATTGCCCTGTCCATTGGCCATTCTCCCACCTTGCTTTCCAGCACCTCTGCTTTTTCTTCTGCCTAGAGATGCTGTGAGCCTGTTTGGAGTTGTTGGGTGCCTGTGGCTCCTTAGGACACCCATCAGCAGCTCATTCGGTGTGAATGATCCGTGGGGTGGGGATCACCTTGCCAAGCTCTGGAGACTGATTAGTGCATTGAAAGATGGGGGTGCTAAAAGGCTTGCTACCTTTGTCCAGACAGCCAAGCTGGAAGCACTCTTTAAACAAACCTGTTGATAATGGCTGCTCTAAAGCACTCCACTGACAAAGTAAATAGCAATTAGTACAATTAGGGATTGACCCATAGCTTTGGTTAGCTCTGTTTACCCTTGTAGGAACACCCCTGGGCAATTTTCTCTCCTTAACGGAAGGGTCGGGGCTGCTTGTGTAAATTTGGACTCTGATTTTTAACATCTAAATTAAAAAATATAGCTATAATCTCAGACCCCTCTAGCACCTAAAGTCTCTCACCAAGATTGGTTCCTCCCATGGCCTGGGTGTGGGGAGAAACAGGGCAACAAACTCTGTTTTGTGAACTGTAAAGTAAGTTCTTTCAGCCCTTTTTGGCCAAAATATACTGTGTTCCTCTCTTTTTCAAAGGGACTGTGGTGGTTCCCTGCTGCAGGGCACAGTCTTGGTAACGCTTTCTGCAAGCCACTGTCTGGAGACGGCTGCTGACACAAGGACAAGGGGTAGATTCCAGTCCCCCTAATTTTGTGGAAAGCATTTGATTTTCACTTTATGCACCTCCTTGACAAAAGCTCTGCAGGCTTTTTCCTGCTCCAAGACCCTGTGTCACCCACACGGTCCCCCAGCCCGTGATCTGGTAGATCACAGGAGAGGTGCACGTGAGTGACCATGTCTTACTCTGAAGTAGCTTACTCTGGAGTAGCTTACTCAGGGCTTGCTCAAAATCCTGTGTAAGAAGAACCGGGTTTGTCACTTATCTTTGTACCCCAGCATCTTGGCAGCTTCCCTGCTTCAAATTCAGACGCGTGATTCTAGCCTTTATAATCCCATCAAAGCTGCTTTGCTGTTGTCAGTCGAGAGGACTTCTGTTTTCATCTGTCCACATGCCAGACACTTCAGAAATGCCACCGATTTGTGATGTTCTTACCACAGAGCTCTTTCTTCTCGCCTTTCTGTCGCACTGAGGCTTTGCACTGAAGTGGCTGCGTGTGTTAACCGCTGGCTTAACATGGGCACTGGTTCCAGTCTAACCATACTTTGGTGATTAGCTCATCCAGGAAAGATCACCCCAGAGGACAAACTATTTTATTTGTATAATTCAGAGGTTCTTTGCTATTCTGGTGATCAACATGAACAGTCAAAAATCTTTATGTGCAAATATTCAAAGTTTCTAGAAATCTGGTCTACAAATGATTGTCATCAACAGAAAACACTGAGGACCATCATGGGTCTTCCTAAGCATCCACAAGCTCAAATAAAACTAATAGTGAAATTTGCTTTGCCCTTGGGGGCATCATAACGTCTTGTACTGATACAATGAATTCTACTAAATGCACCTGTTCTCTGTGCAAGACTTTTCGAAACTAATTTTATCTGTCAAGCAAATGTAGGAGACATTTGAAGACAACAGGATGTCTTCAAAAAGTCATCATTTTAACTAATAGAAAGACCTACTTCAGGTTTGCAAGAGAATACTTTCCTCCCCACCACCCCCAAATGAAACTCTGTGAATATAAAAATATCTGGGCAGTGAGTTTGCCTGCCTAAATTCTGCTTAGAGCTTTGTGCCTACTGTTTCATTTTCCATCAAATATCTTTGGATTCCTGGAAGCCTGTGAGTGAGAAACAGCAGGGATAGGGAGTGGGGTGCGGTTTGGCCACGCAGCTAGAGGTGGTATCGCTGTAGGACGTGGAAGCATCCACCTGACATGGAGAGCATCCCTTTCCATAGCCGAGGGATTTGCAGTCCAGGTGTCAACTCACAGATCCTTTAAAGTCGTTACTGAAGGACACAGTCAAAGGTGAAACCTCATTTCGGAGAAAAACTTGGAGCATTTGGTGAAAAGTTTAACTTTTTAAATTTAGTAGAATTTTAGTTACACTAGGGTGTTTTTAATGGGAGTCATATCAAGGCGTGCATTATCAATTTATTTATAGAAATCCTTACAGTGTCTATAAATGAGAAAGACAAGAGTGACGGCTTATTATTTGGAGGCTGGAGATCTGGAATCAGAAGTCGCAATCTGGATCCTCTACTAAACGATTTGCATTTGGGGCTGTGGTAAAGGAGGAGAGCAATTCTCCTGCCTTGTGTTGTAGTCTGGGTGGAAGTGGGTGACAGTGCTGCAGTTGGGTGGGAGTTGCACCACCCCAGGAGCAAACTACGTGCTCTCAGCAGCGCTTTTCAGATTCAGAGAAAACCCGCTCCCTTGTTTTCATCTCGATATTCAAAAAGTTTATTTTAAGTGGCCAGTTCCTGGTCGTCGTCTTTCCACTTGGATCCAGGTCTTTCCTCTCTCTCAGCCATCTCTCCATCTGCATGTTTTAACTCCCCCAGCTGCCTCTCTCGTCTCTTGTGCCATTTTTTTCAGCTCTCTTGGCTTCTCTCGTCTCTTTGCCTGCTGTGTATTTTAACTCCCAGGGCCGCCTTCTCTGCTCTCCAAGTAATTCAATGTTACCTCCCACTGCTGAGCTCTGCAGCGCGCCATTCTTTCCCCATGTTTCATGCATTTCCTGCTGCTTGGACGCTCTGTTGAAGCAGCTAACATATAGAATCAATGTTTATTTTGAGACTACATATGCCATGCGGGGAACACGGTGTCAGTTATTTTGTGCAGATGTATTCTCATTTAAGTTTTATAAATAATATCTATGTTGGCAACTTTAATACGGAAAAATATTGGTTTCATATCGTCTATGAGACGAAGACGACTCATCTATGGGATGTAGCTGACTTTGGAGCAGACAATGGAATCTTCAATAGTACCTTCATGTCACAGAGATGTGGGGACAACTACATCCACTGCATGAAGTTGGACTTCTCATCCCTCAGACTTTTCCCTTTATTCAGATGCTTCTGTGAATCCTTTTGTCAGGTAGTTATGATGAAATTTGGGAAATGGTGGTGGTTTTCTCCCATCCATCATCCAAGACTTTTCCAGTAGTCCTTGTCCAGCTTCCGTCTCCCTGCAGAGTTGAAGCCCATCACGCAGCTGGTCTATGTGTAGACCATCCAGGTCTGTCTGTAAGTGCAACCTCAGGTCCCCCGTAGGCTGAGCTCTGTGGTGGGAGAGCCTAAATCTGGTGGTACTTGATTCACGTGGTCTGGACAAGTGGTGGACAAGCAGACAACAGCTCAGTTCACGAGCAATGTCTACTGTGGACACTTTGAACTAATAGCTGGCAGTGGAAATTGAAAAACGTAAGTTCTTCTTATCTCCTTATCCTAAAGCCTCTTCTCTACCTCACAGTATGAGCAACCTCAGAGGGTCTGAAGTGCAGCAGAAGGTCTGAGGATGGGCTCCAAGAGCTCGTGAATGTCAAGCTAGACACGAGAAGGCCTTAGAGCTGACTGTGCACTGGTTATGGCGAAGACAGAAAGCTGGAACTTGGCAATGGGCAAGAGCTGAGAGAGAAGCAGGGAGCAGAATAGTTGTGTCCATGAGAGAGGAGTGTTTCTACTCTTTCTTCATCTCCACACCATCCTGATCTTGTGGCAGAGCTGCCACAGCATGTCAGGATCCTCACGGAGCAGTTGTCAGGGCTGTTTTCATGTAAAGCTCATAAAATTAGGACGCTCCGGGCTGGATCAACATTACAGAGCTGCTCCGGCTTAACTAAGTCAGGCTAACCATGAAGAACGGATTCTCTTGATGGATAACCATTGCTCAGCCCATGGTTTTGTGGTGCTGGGAGGGTGTTTTCTTCAGCTTAAACCATGTTTTCCACTGCAGAAATGTGTGTGACGTAGGAGGCCCTCCTGGACCTCATGTCCATGGCCTTTTGCTGGAGATATTCTCCTTCTGACAGCATTTGCAGAACATTTCCTACAGGTGCTCTTCCTCCTCTGAACTGCAAAGTCTCTCCGTCCAGCTAAACCCTTGCTGAAGTTTGTTTAAACTACACAGCTGCCAGCAGTGACACCCTAAACTGCTGTGGCTGTTTCCAGAGTAAACATTGAAACTGCTCCTTTAATTATGTCAATCAAGCTCAAAAATCCCCCAACCTCACTCTGTTTGCATCTGCTGTGTCCTCTGGAGGGGGCACTGGGGCTATAGCCAAGAGCAGGAGATGCTCCTTGGCGAAGGCAGCAGTGGCCTGGCTGGACAGGACAGGAGACAGAGCTACTGGTCGCTAGAAGAGCTCAGCATTCCCAAAATGACCCAAAATGAGTGAGAAAAGCTCAGAAACACTCTCTGCAGATAGCAGGGAGACCTGACGGGCTCTCTGAAGCAGGGACGTGGTACGGTGCCAGCTCTGGGAAGTTCTCCACAGAACTGAGATCTGGGGTAGGACAACCACGCTGAAGTTTGTTTGCACATCAGAGGGATCTTTTGAACCCTGGGCTCTGGGGAGCCTAGGGTGCCTCGGGATACCCAGAGCTTCAGCCTCCAGCTTCTTACCCCGCCGGCAACCTCGGCGTCTTGCAATGTATGTATTAGCTTTGAACCTGTTTATACCAAACACTACAGAAACCCTACAGAATCTGTCAGCTGGGAGACTTTGGTTAACTCCTGTCATATTTAGTTTAGCATCTGACACCTCCTTCTAGACAAATACAGCTCTGGTTCACTGAACCTGATAACTCCTTTTTAGTACAGCAACTGACTTCCATATGGAATAAATTACAGTACCTCTTGAAAAACGCCAGAGGCAGCTGCCAAATTATGCAAAATTTAAACCACTAATGAACAATGTGATGAAAGTTGAATGAAGGTGTATTTACAAGATCTACAACACACTGTCTCTGCGGAGCAGATGTACTGTCTGTACAAGTATGCATGTCTGTGTATATACCTACGTACATGCACACTCATGCATATTGGAATGTTGTCCGTAAGGTCTAGCTGTTTTAGGTATATCCGTTAACAGTAAGCGCTACCTAGGATGAGTAAGCCAGAAGCTCCCCAGCGTGTTACTGCCTTTTTAGTATCTGCTAGGGAAATTTTATGAAGGCAAATTGCAGAAAGACTAGGCATTAGGGGGTTTGAAGGGCGGTGAAGAAACAAATCTTTAAAAAAAAGAAAAAAAATGAGAGAGGAGGAGGGAAGTATTGCAAAAATGCATGTTCTTTGCAATCCAAAGGTCGGTGTATAAACATGGATCACTTATATTAGTGAGGCAGAGCTTTGGTGCCAAAAAACTGGCTTCTAAAATTGGGAACAATAAAACATACATATAATTGCCTTCCTGCAGATTTCCAATGTGAGACCTTCTCTTGGTGCAAACTTTTCAATCCATGTTGTCTAATCTGAGCGGCAAGGTTTAGTTCACCAGAGCCTGGCCAGCCCTGTCCCGTGTACGTGGTGACAGTCTGTAAAACTACTGTTCTTGTACAAAAATAGCTTCAAGTACTTCTGCAGAATTACTGGTAGGGTAAGATGATATTTGCTCTTGTGAATATAGCAGTCTGCTTCAGAAGGTGCCAGCGGCAAAGTTGGGCTGTCGGTGGGTCTAAAGGTCCAGGCCTCCACTTGCCTGATGAAACCCCTTGGCAGAGCACACAGGACAGTGTTGTAAACTGATTCACTCTTCAACAAATGGATATTAATATTATTTATTTTTAATCTGCCATAATACTCTGCAATTAAACCCTTTGGAAACATCTAATCGTTCACTTTGGGGGAGGGGGCTAATGGGTGAAAAGAGGGGTTTTGATTGCATTTGACACCTAACAAAATGCAGCACACAATATTTAACGTAATACTCTTCCAAGATCTGTGTTGAGAGCAAAGATCCTAGGGACAGAAGAAAAGTGGACCTCTCAACTAATTGGGAGTCATTTATTCTGAACCACACAAATTTTAGAAACTGAATCCCAATTAAGACATTACACTACATGTGTTAATTAGTTCCCTCTCGTTTTTAAATCAAGCCATAACTCTTCTTAATCAGGAGGTTAGCCATTGTAATTTGAACTGGCCTGAGTTTGAAACACTCCTGGAAATCACACCTGGGGGCTGTACTGGTGATCATTTTAAATTGGTTGAGTTTTTACTTGGGTGATTATAAGGTCCCCAACAGGGCAGTAATTAAAGAGGGTGCAACTTCCAAATTAAGATGTCAGGGGTGGTATAAGCAGTGATGTCTTGGTTCTAAACTGTACTCCAGGGAGGCTTGAAGGATGCTGGTCATATGATTTTCTCAGCAAGGGCTCTCATGGATCACGACAGCTTAAGCAGGAGAGTAAGTCAGTTCCAGGAGTTGCCCCTCTGCATCCCAGGGACTAGTTATCACAGTTTATTGATGGCAATTCTTGAACGTTGCATTTGTTAAAGAGTGTGGAGCAAGGTAACCTGCTTTCCTGACACGGGCAAAATCCTTGAGGACTTCTTTTAGGTTAGATCATACTCTATGCAAAACAAAGAAGCTAAATATTGGAGAACAGAAGCTTGGCTTTCACAGCGCAAATTGATAGGATCAACTCCGTCTCGATAGCTTATTAGTGAGGAGCTGAGATTATGGAGGAGCTAAGGTTCTGGATCTTGTTTTCCTTCCCCACTTCCCCCAAACCTTCTCAAGATGAAGACAGCTTTCAGCAAGTATTGCTAGCAAAGGGCGAAGAGTCTGAATGTTCAGACACACAGACGACGTACAGCAGGGTAACAAGTTCCCACACATCAGCTGCTCCGTTATAATTCATCAGGTGCGTGTTTGTAGCCTGCAGTAAACGTGGAGTAGACGGGGGTTGGGGTAATCTGTTATCTTGTATTGGCTGCAGGCATGGGCTGCACGGGAAGATGTGCCTGCAAAATCACTTGTGCGTGGGCCAAAGCAGGCTAGCGGCGTGCCCCGATGTGGGAAGGGTTGCTTATCTTGTTTTTGGTGGGCACCTTGTGAATGGTGCGCATTGGATTATAAATGCTTTTTAAAACTGGTGATGGTAACCACAGTGATGTTTAGCGGTTAGCGTAATCTGATTGTACCTCCCTTGACCAAAAGAGAGCTCCTGTGCTATCACCCCAGTGGAAAGGCATTAATATAGCAGGACAGCAGATAAAGGATAGTAGATCTTTGCCCGCGTTTGATGGCAGGACACCGTGAGGCATCGGCGTCCTCAAGATCAGGATGGAGAGAGGAGAGATGCACGTTGGGACTAAGGCCATACCTAATGACCCAGCAGCAAATCTGCTGACTCTCCACACTGCTAATATACACTCAACATTCAAAAATATTCAAACAAAACTCACTATCAAGTTGCTGGTTTATATTCCCGGTTGTTTCACATTGGTAGAACAAAGTTGAATGACGGGTGTCCTTTTGGTGTAAATGGCTCCAGAACAAACCCCTCAAGAATTACATTTTGCCCCTTATCATTTGTAAACTGTCTGAGGTCCTGTATCCTAGAATATACTTAACATGGCACCTTCTACCAGCTAAATGTTGTCCCTGTCATTAGGTGTTAATTACATCAGAAGGGTCACTTAATGGGTCATTATCAGAACCTGACCTTGCAGGTATCTTAAAGTGTTTGCTGTTAACAAGTCTTGAACTCATAAATAACCCTGGGGACAGCAAGTGTTAAAACATCCTTATCACCCACTCCACAGATGTTTGAATTTTAACAAATTAAGTTAGTGTCAAGTTTACTACTTTATTACCCCATTAAGAAAGTCCCGTACCATGGTGTGATAGGGCTGACAAAGTTCACAATATCTCTCAAGAACCTAATTTCCTTCTGCTCACTCAACATAGTCTCCAAAGCCTTAATGCAGGTGACACCTGTGTGCGGCCAGATCACCTCATGTGTCCAGTGTGAGATGGTTTGAAATGGGGGAAGCGTGTGTGAAGTGATCCTGTTTTAATTTAGAAGAAGTGAGCACTTAGGTTGGCAGGGGCTGTGTAACCCCAGCAGAAGCAAAAGTACAGTGTGCGGGACTTGGGATCTTTTGTGAGTGAACTTGTTGATGACCTACTAAGAAGGAACCTGGACCAGTTAGGAAGAAGGGGACCAGTGGGTCTGGGTGAACACCAGTGTCCATTCTGGTGATGGCATGCAGTCACCTTGTCTATGAAACGGTCTAATGAAGCCTTTCCTTTCCAGAACATCACTCCTGAGGTCCCGTCCCCGGATGATTCTCCCAGTCCAAAGCCTTGTGTGCCTCGCTGCCTTTGGCCTGGCCCTCCCCTTGGCCATCAGTCTCTTCCCGCAGATGTCCGAGGTCAGTACGTGTCTGGTCACCGTAGTGGGATATCTCAGAGGGTCTTAGCAATGCTGCTGCTTGTTTTGCCTTCCTGGATAATGGTCTCATTCCTGTGGGGCCTCCTCTGGTTTGGATGAAGTTGGTTGCTGTCTTCTTCACTTGAACAAGTGCAGGTTCACTGGGCAAGTGCCGGTTATGTTAGTCCCTCCTGTGGCGCATGCCAGTATAGGTTAGCAACATACAGCTTTTCTATGCTTTTAACCAGTGTCTGGATCATGCGGTGGGATGTACCTTCCAAGCGAACAGAGGAAGAACTCAACAGAGGAACCTTTGTTCCACCCAGCAGACGCACCTTTTGCAGGCAGGGGATGGTCATGTGTGATCCTCCTCCTGTCCGTCGCATCTTGTTCTCCCACAGGGGTGGTGTGCTCCAGGCCTCTCCCCTGTGGAGGACGTTTGGACCGTAGAGTTATCAAAACACCAGGGATCGGGGGACAACCAGGTTGGAATACAGCAGTTTTTTAAATGTATGAGGATAATGTTCTGCCTTCTTGATTGCCAGTCAGAGGAGTGTCTCAGCTAGCACGGGGGGGGGGTGTGTGTGTGTGTGTATCTGATCCCTCTTTAGTGATACCCAGGTCAGGTCTGATCAGATCACAAGTCAAGGGATGTTGGTGTTTCTGACTGATGACTTCTGCCCTGAGACTCCAGCTGGGTTAATCTTGTCTTGTCTAGGGATGTAAGCTTACTCAGAGCTGAGCTGCACCAGGGAGAACATGGTTCAGCTCACCCTCTCCCATGACAGTGGTGTTTCCTCGGTGTTAACGTAGTGAAAACAAGTCTTCGTCCATTAAGCAAAGAGCCTGAGATACACTTTTGATGTGGATGTACTTTCCCAGAGCTTCTCTGAGGGTTTCTGCCTTCTCATCATCTAGCCTGGCTCTGGGAAGATACAGCCTGGGGGTGAACAGAGGTAAACTAGCCAAGGAAACAGGAAGAATGACTAATGAAATCACTCATGCCTAAGTTAGTTGAACAAATGGCCAAGATGTATTTTTTTTTTTTTGTAAGTCATTAATTTTGACCATTCGGTGTTTGGAGCTTATAGATTGGCAGGTTGTAAATTTGTACATTTACAGGAAGGGTCAGTATTGTAAAGTGGTAAAACCTCTATCAAACAGAGCAGGGGACTTTGCTAAAGTTCTTTTTGTGTCAACTAGAACAGTTGGCCAGAAATTGGTATCATGGTCTCTACTGGTTAATTCAATTTTTTAGGTCTGGATGGGTTTATCCACAACTTCTAGCCAGGCAATCTTGTTGTACACTTGTCTGCTAGACTGAAAAACGTGTTACAAATTTTTTGTTGTCCTTCTAGCTGTTTACAGGCTGAGATAAAACTGTCCCTTAATCTTCTCTTTAAGAAACTGAATATATCTCAATCTTGGAGTCTCTTGCTAAAAGACGTGTTTTCTGAAGCTTTAATGATTCATATGGCTCTTCCTTAAACTTTTTCTAATTAGTCAACATCCTTTTTGGAGCACTTCCATAAGAACCAGACACAGTATTCCAGTAAGAAGTTGCACAAGCACCAGTTGCAGGAGCAATGTGATTTGCCTGCTTCTACTTGAATTCATACATCCACAGAGCATGTTAGTCATTTTGGCATGAGCTCAACCTTAGCTCCTTGTCCGTCAGTTTTTTGCTGTGATCCCAAGTTCTGCTCAGAGGTTTTGGTTATGAAAGACTGAGGAGTATTTCCAGGTCTCGCAGCCATTCAAGGTACGTGCCCAGAGTATGTCCAAAGTTCCTTTTGGAAGGAGATTTGGACATAGGGCATTCCTTAAGCTCCTGTTTCCAGGGAAAGGAGCTTCACCCACCAGAAGGTAGCCATGGCCTTTCCTGGGAGGTCTCCTTTCAAGACAATCAGGGAAGCAAGACCACAGGAGGTATCACCAACCTCATTTACCCCAAAGGTGACATTGCCACCGTTCTCCCAAAATGGTGCCCCATGCCACAGGTACACTATTTGTGTCCAGAGGCAATTTTGTGTTTGACCATAGTACATTGCACATTGACTTCTTTTCCACATATCTAAAGGCCTCTGTATCAGCCACCTGGGCTCTTAATTATTTACCACTTTCCCAGACTTTGTGTCATCTCAAGACTTACGTAGCAGTCATTATGTATTTTCTCCCTTCTCACTGATGATACACATGTTTAATAGCCTTGGCCAAACCAAACCATTCTTTCAGCATAGACAGGAAACTCACCCTACAATTCTGTTTTGAAATGTATCATTTTGTACATTTGCAGCATTTTCTGTAGGCATTGCTTAGCATGGGCTTCTCTGAAATACTAAGTGCCTGCTAAGGTCAGTGGGAACTAAAGTTTTGGTACCAGAATCGGAGGTATTCAGAATTAAACACTTTGGGCTCTACAAAAATAATTATTCATTGCCTTAGTTTCTTTATCTAAAAATGAAGCTCACAAGGTCTTTTTGCCTTTTGTATTATAGCTTTGTGGGTGACAGATAATTTATAACATATAGTATCTGATTGCAGCTTGAGACATTGTGTTGATGCTAACAGCTGAATGAATTCTAGCCCACAAGGAAAATTAAGGTCTGGCTTCCTTCAAGGGATATTCAAACTGCAGGCATCGAGCAATACTGAAACCATACAGCATCACTTAAAAATGACCTTCTAAAAGCAGATGAAGTGTTATCTGCAGTGTAAACATGAATCAGTGCTGATTAGTAGATCAAACAGAATGATGTGCTCTCTGCCCACGCTTCATGTCGTTGTGGTGGTGTAGCTCATTACCTACTGGGGTCTCAGCTCCACCTAACTGGAGTTAGCTCCACGCGCAGCTGGACCTCACATCTGTTGACACCAAGGAATCAAGTTCTCCATAGCAGCCTGGTCTGGTCTGTCTTCTAGTTATGTTTGCATTCATTATAAATGTGTGAGAGTGTGCGTATGAAGGATGTTCCTCCCATTCTGCAAAATCTCATTGAGACTTTCTCAGTGGTCAGTGTCTGTGGGGATGCTCAAGTGAGCAGAGCAAGTGGTTTATCTGAAACGATCTCTCCAGAGCCGTTTCTTCACATTCTTGAATAGGAAATCTGAGTTTCCTTGCAAAGAGCATTTCTCAAAACACATCACTTCTTGGTCACTCATCACTGGTCCATGAACTTGTCAGATAACTAAGTTAATAGACTTTGAGTGTTTGAACATTGACCTCTCTATATAGGTATATGCATGTGTATATATGTATGCATGTGTGCATGTGCTTTTTCTCATAACTGCAGTAGGTGAAGCAGCTATGAACATAACATGACTAAGATAATGCTGTTGTAATGAGCACTACCCAGGGAGTAAATTATTAACAAGAAGATGTAATAGGCGTGTTCTGTTCCAAAAATATGATTAAGGTCTGAGCAGCAACCCTTTCAGGAATTGTAAATGAGCCAAATTCTGCCCTTAATCACACATTCACAGCCCTTTCTCTTCAGTCAGAGAGCAAACGCAGAAGCTGATGTGTTATTAAGTGCTAGTTTTAGCACAGGAGCTTAAATGGCCACCTTTGATCCACTCTTCTAAAGGGGCTCAAACTTACAATTAGTTTTCAAGCAGAACTGAAGCCTTGCAACAGATTTAATAAATGTGCTAGGTAAATGCAGCCACCTTATCACATCAGCTGTAGCTGTTTCAGAGTTATACCTGGTTTAAAGTAACATAAGGGAAACCAGAATTCAGCTCAGGTTGCATACAGGAACACCAATATCAACTAAATAAAAATTCTGGAGCTGAACTACCTTCATGTGCTGGGAAGGCTAATGCATCCAGATCTTCTCTTTGGTCACTATTTAGTCTAGCTAGGACCTCATACCTTCCTTGATTTTGTACAGATGGAATCCACTTTGATGTCTGCAACGGTGCTGCAGAATTACAGCTTGTTTCTAGTTGTTATGGTTTTGAAGATCACCTTATAAAAATAAAACCCTAGTGTCAGACGTAAAGACATGGGTCTTTGAGACTAAGCGCACTTAAGGTGCTGAGAAATTCACTTTTCATCCCAATATAGTGTTAACTCCGGTACCAAAATGCATCAATATGCATTAAGTAATTCACTGCTGTTAAGTTTAGGAGAAACATCTAGTTAATGCATTTAGCCCACAACCTCCAACTGCCTCCCATGCCCCCCGGGGAATCTCTTCTCTAGCTGCCTATCCTACAGCATCCCCACTGACAACTCCTACTCAGCTATGCACTGCCAATAGAAACAGCTGTGACAGTTCCAAACTGAAAATGGGACTTGTGCAAATGAAATTCAGTGTAGCAGCAAAAGAAATAACCATGGGGTTGCTCCACTGATTTTTGGTCCCTGCTCATCCAGATCATTCATTTTTCAGCATCCAAGAGGGTGCTCTTGAACTTCCAGGGTGCTGCAAACCCACCGAAACTTGCCTCAGCCCATGCCCAGTGTGCTGGATAGTGCTGATAAAGAAGGATAAACCCAGGTGAGAAATGGAGCTGAAGCAAGAGCTGATGGCAGAGAAAACCCTTCCACTAGCTATAATACACACGCCCTCACCACGGGTTAAGTTTAAAGGACCTTGGTTGCTGGTTAGGGCAAAACAAGCCATCTTCCGGAATTAGCCTGATTTCAGCTGAAAGCCTTTTCTTAAAAATAATCTTCCTTTTGGATCTCCAGGACAAGGGGAATAAACAGCCTAAAATCCAAGGCTGAGCTATTGTTTTCCAATCTGTTTTAGCCTTCATCTTGTTGGCAGGCTGCTTTAGAAAAGCAAAAGGTTAATGAGCCAATGTGCAGTGGGATTATTGCAGTAAAGATGACAGTGAACCAGTAATTACTAATTAGATGCAGTTTAACAGGAGGAACAAGTGAAATCTCCTCTTCACCAACTGTCAATAATTAGCAGATTTGGTGAGGTTGAAATGTGTCCACAGTTAAAAGGCTGATTTTTTAATGAAATGGCACTTGACAAAAGAGCTGTATGGAGGTCACAGCCATAGCCCTCGAGACGCTTCCCTATACCATACTTAGGAGGGAAATCAGATGCAAGACAGCAGGGGGTCCCCATGAAACCATTTCTCCCTTGGGATTACATTGCAAGGGGGGAGGGGAGCAGGAGGGATTCTCTGCAGTAATTTTGTCCAACTTGGATGAGAAGCAAAGGAAAGGATTTGTCAGCTGCCATGGGGGAAATCATGTTTGAGAACTGAGAAGTTCTGTGGTATTTCTTTGCTTCTGGGTCTGAGGAATGGTTTCCTGAGAGTCTGGTAACCTGAGTCTGCTGGCTCAAGTCTACACTTGGGATGGATTGTTGGCCTTGGAAGGAAATCCTCTTAGGAAAGAAGTGGCACAGGGTCCTTAAGGACTGGCAGGAGGCTGGAAGCTCAGTGGTATGTGCCTCCCAAAGACTGCAGAAGATTCAAGCTGTGCCCTGAAGCTTTGGTTTCATACTGATACACAGGTGATGCTCCACCGTTGACTTCTGAAGCATTAAGAGGTTCATCTGAGGTTCACAGACTCACAGAACGGTGGGGGTTGGAAGGGACGTCTGGGGATCATCCCATCCAACCCCCCTGCTCCAGCAGGCACACCCAGAGCAGGGGCACAGCACCGCGTCCAGGGGGGTTTGAATGTCTGCAGGGAAGGAGACCCCACAGCCTCTCTGGGCAGCCTGTTCCACTGCTCTGGCACCCTCACGGGAAAGGAGTTTTTCCTCATATTCAGGTGGAACTTCCCGTGTTCCAACTTGTGCCCATTGCCCCTGGTCCTGTTGTTGGGCACCACTGAAAAAAGTCCGGCCCCATTCCCTTGACACCCACCGTTCAGATATTTATAAGCATTGATAAGATCCCCCTCAGCCTTCTCTCCTCCAGGCTGAACAAGCCCAGGTCTCTCAGCCTTTCCTCATAAGGGAGATGCTCCAGGCCCCTGACCATCTCCGTAACTCTCCGCTGGACTCTCTCCAGCAGTTCCCTGTCCTTCTTGACCTGGGGAGCCCAGAGCTGGACGCAGCACTCCAGATGTGGCCTCACCAGGGCAGAGCAGAGGGGCAGGATAACCTCCCTCGACCTGCTGGCCACACTCCTTTAATGCACCCCAGGACACCGCTGCCCTTCTTGCCCACACGGGCACGGTGCTGGCTCATGGTCACCTGCTGCCCACCAGCACTGCCAGGGCCTTCTCAGCAGAGCCGCTCTCCATCAGGCCAGCCCCAGCCTGTCCTGGTGTGGGGGGGTTGTTCCTCCCCAGGGGCAGGACCCGACACTTGCTCTTGTTGAATTCCATGAGGTTCCCCTGGGCCCAGCTCTCCAGCCTGGCCAGGTCTGGCTGGATGGCAGCACAGCCTTCTGGTGTATCAGCCACTCCTCCCAGTTCGGTATCATCAGGGAACTTGCTGAGAGTACAACCTGTCCCTCCGTCCAGGCCATCGATGAATATGTTGAACAGGACTGGCCCCAGCACAGAGCCCTGGGGAACACGGCTAGTTACGGGCCTCCAACCAGACTCTGCCCCGTTGATCACGACCCTCTGAGCTCTGCCCTTCAGCCAGTTCTCCATCCACCTCGCTGTCCTCTCATCTAACTCACACTTCCTAAGCTTACCTGTGAGTACGTGATGGGAGTCAGCATCAAAAGCCTTGCTGAAGTCGAGGCAAACAACATCCACTGCTCTCCCTTCATCGACCCAGCCAGTCACACCATCATAGAAGGCTATCAGGTTGGTCAAGCATGATCTCCCCTTGGTGAATCCATGCTGACTACTTCTGATAACCTTTTCCTTTACAGTCCTGGAGAGGACCTCCAGAATGAACTGTCCCATCACCTTTCCGGGGATGGAGCTGAGGCTGACTGGCCTATAGTTTCCTGGGTCCTCCTTCTCACCCTTTTTGAAGACTGGAGTGACATTGGCCACCCTCCCATCCTCGGGCACCTCTCCTGTCCTCCATGACCTTTCAAAGATGATGGAGAGTGGCTTAGCGGCAGCATCCGCCAGCTCGCTCTGCACTCGTGGGTGCATCACATCGACGCCCATGGATTTGTGAGGATCCAGTTTGCCTAAATGATCTCTAACCCACTCCTCTTCAACCAGGGGGAAGTCTTCCTTTCTCCAGATTTTCCCTCTCACCTCTGGGGACTGGGATGCCTGAGGGCCGGCTTTAGCAGTAAAGACTGAAGCAAAGAAGGCATTCAGTAACTCTGCCTTCTCTTCATCCTGCGTCACCAGGGCACCCACCTCATTCAGCAACAGGCCCACAGTTTCCAGTCTTTCTTTTACTGGTGATGTATTTGAAGAAGCTCTTCCTGTTGTCCTTGGCATCCCTTGCCAGATATAGTTCCAAGCAGACCTTGGCCTTCCTCGTTGCATCTCTGCATACCCTGACAATGTTCCTATATTCCTCCCAAGTGGCCAGTCCCTTTTCCCACATACTGTGAACTTCCTTCTTCCATTTAAGTTTTTCTAGAAGCTCTTTGCTCATCCATGAGAGTCTCCTGGCTTCTTTGCTTGACTTCTTCCTCATAGGGATGCACTGATCTTGAGCTTGGAGGAAGGTATTTGAATACTGACCAGCTCTCTTGCACCATCCTACTTTCTAGAGCCCTAGCCCATGGGATTCCTCCAAGCAGGTCTTTGAAGAGGCCAAAGTTAGCTCTCCTGAAGTCCGGGGTTGTAATCCTACTTGTTGCCCTGCTTCTACCATGCAGGATCCTGAACTCCACCATCTCATGGTCACTATGTTCCTCTCCTATGCACTGATCCAGTTTCTCTTCTGGCAAAGTAACTATTGACTTAGGCAAGAGTATCTTTATTTTCCACATGAGCTTAAAATGGAGAGGTGATCTGTGTGAGCTTCTTTAATGCCCGTGAAACATTTACTTGAGCAGAAACCCTCAGGATTTATATGATACTGAGTGGTTGAATATTGATGTGGCTCAAGTAAGGCTGGAGAGAAAAGCTCTGGTATTTGGAAATGTGTTAAGCTCTGTTCTGGCCTTCAGATGAAGTATGGTGCTTAACAAGGTTTGCATCTGGCGTTCTTCAGTAAGGATGGACTCGTTCCTGTCAGAGGTTGGAGGACAAACAAGTGGCCCCTTTCAGAGCACAGTCCTGCACCTGGAAGGCAAAAGTGATGGGAGAGGAGGTCACATTTGGGGAACAGCAGAATGATACTGCCATGACTATACGCAAAGGCTGGACACAGTTGCACAAAACTTAAATGTAAGTTACTATCCCATCTTTTAGAAGAAATAATAGCCTAAGGAAATCATAAACTAAGTCTATACTTATAAACCCAGCAGGGTCCAAGCACAAGATGGGTCACTGGCCCGTGATGTCCAGTCTGGTTAATTGCCTGCATCCTGTCAAGGTCAGTTTTGGCTTCCCAGCTAATGCTGAAGGTTGCCTCCCAGGGACTGCTCCCAAAGAGTAGACCCTCCCTTTCTGGGGGGAAGAGTTTGGCCATGTAGATGCAAGTTGTGCCATACCGGTTGTCCCCTGAGCTTGAGTCTGGGTTCTGGTTCATGTTGTTTCACGCAGCTGTAGCCCTGCCTGTCCCATTGCAAATATTCAGGAAGCTGTCGTGTGATAATTTTAGTCTGGGACCTCTCTAGGTTAATTTGATTTATGACTTACAGGGTTTATTTGAGTTGAGTTTTGACATCAGAGGACCATGGCCTTAATCTTGCATTACAGGAGAGTCATGTCTTCCTCCACCACAACAGGACCATGCCTCAGCTGAGCAGTGGAAAGGCAAAGGTCTCTTCAGCCTTTGCTTTAAGTGTCTGAGACTGTTGCACACAAAGCAAAGGGGTACATCTGTCCTTCTGTACTTCTGATGGAGTCTACCCCTGCTGTCAGCCTGGGCAGGGACCTGAAGTCTGGAGACTGAAGTGTTTGTCACCAGCTCTTTCTGTGACGAATTCTTCCATGCTCCAAATCAAATCACAACCCTGGCCGTGAATCTTCATGAAGTCACCACAGCAGCTCAAAGCACCATGGGACCAGTCCCCAGTACTAGGCCATGATTTCAGCCCCAGTCTCAGTAGCTCGTGCAGAGACATGGGACCTTAGTCACGCAGGACAACAAGATCCTTACCTGTACGTCTCAAGAAGGCGACTGCACAGTAACTGCAATCTGCTGAACAGGGAGGGTTGGTCAGCGGCTGCATGCTAAGGGATGAGCAGTGAACTAGAACCCAATTCTGGGCTAACCAGCCAATTTTTTGGCAAGGTTTCGATCTCCCTTGTTTTGAGACAGGGGTGTTTTTACCATTTACTTCTCTGATGTCTTCCTTCCTTCCCTACTCTCACCAGCCCTCTCTGGTTGAGAGCATTAAGCAGAAGAGAAGGTGATGTGTTCCCAGCTTAGCCCCCTTTCTCAGCCCCTAGTTCAGGTTTTCCTTCACCTGCACCAGCTGTTGGGGCAGGGTTTGCAGACCCGGCGTGTGTTTCCCAAGGAGCCAGACTTCACACACCGCTTCCCCCTTGGCCCTACCCTTTGGCTTTCCCTTTACACCTCTGCTGCTCTCCCCCCTCACCCCCTTCGGCAGCATGGCATCTGCAGAACACCTTTCCTGTCGAAGCAACCAGGAAAAAGAAAATCACAGTAGCTTGTTTCCTGTGCTGCAGATTCCCTCAACAACTTTTAGTTTCCTTCTAATTGCATTGCACAGGAAAGCTGCTGCCCAGGAGCCCACTAGCACAGAAGAGTCAATGCATTACTGGAAGTATTTAGGTGGTCTGAGATGATTTGGCTGGATTCGTGCTTGTGCTTAGGCTTGTAGAGGGACGCGCCAGGAGCTGGAAGGGTCTTTCCAGAGGATGGTGATGAGGTGTTATCATTAACTATCACAGTAATTGTCGGTGTTACTCCTGTGCTCTCTATTTGCCCATGGACTGTTCCCAACTCATTGCAGGGCTCCTACACAGATTTTCCTGTCAGAAGCAACCTGATCTAGTGAAAGGTATCCCTGCCCATGTCAGGGGGGTTGGAACTAGATGATCTTTAAGGTCACTTCCAACCCAAACCATTCTGTGACTCTATGACTTGCTCTTGGCTGCAGAGATCTGCCCCAGTTCCTGCTCCCACCTTGAGTTTTTCTCTCTCTGCCATCATCTCCAGTGTGACACAGGCAGAAAGAAGCCCAGAGCTTTTGCTGTATTTGCTTCAGAGCTTGCAAGGTCAGACCACCCTCCATACTATGCTGCCACTTTGACTTGGAAGCTTAGAGCTTTTTGGGGAGCCCAGGCATATTCAGGGCAAGGGCATAGGCAGACTCACCTGCTCTAAACCCCCTTCTCAAGCATGACT
Organism: Sula dactylatra; assembly: GCA_013389905.1. Taxonomy (NCBI): domain Eukaryota; kingdom Metazoa; phylum Chordata; class Aves; order Suliformes; family Sulidae; genus Sula; species Sula dactylatra. The sequence continues at coordinate 28,651 of WEKW01025047.1, read as the reverse complement.
CCCAGGTGAGGGTATTCCTAAACATGTGGGGAGACTTCAGGCTTAGTAGCCCTCTCCTCTGCTTCCAGTGGTGCTTTAGCCTGAGTTGCTGAACCAACAGCCATAAGCTCCCTTCTGCTTTGGGGGAGGGCTTCAATTCAGTGTTTGATGTTTCTGCAGAGAGCTTCTAAAAACCTAACAACCCAAAAGTTCCAGATTATTCATGACTGTGACATTCTTTTTCCCCCCAAGTCATGAAAATGCCCAAATTCTCATTATTGTATTGTAACTCCTCATCACTACTGTGTGATGGTTTTTTAAGTTCTTTTTCTGGGACTGTAGCAGGAGGATAAGGAAGATGATGTGGCACGGTAATTTCCTTCTGCCCTCATGCAGCTGGATGCCACAGCAGTTCCAGATGCAAACCCATGGGTGGTAATCTCACAGAAGCAACATCTGCCTTGTCGCAGGACCACCTCCCATTTCCCAAACTCACGACATACTTTCACAGAATCATAGAATCACAGAATCATTAAGGTTAGAAAAGACCTCTAGGATCATCAAGTCCAACCCTCAGCCCAACACCCCCAGGCCTCCGAAACCATGTCCCCAAGTGCCACATCTACACGGTGTTTGAACCCCCCCAGGGATGGTGACTCCACCACCTCTCTGGGCAGCCTCTTCCAGTCCCTGACCACTCTCGCAGTGAAGACATTTTTCCTAATCTCCAGTCTAAACCTCCCCTGGTGCAGCTTGAGGCCATTTCCTCACGTCCTATCGCTTATTCCTTGAGAGAAGAGACCGACCCCACCCTCACCACAACCTCCTTTCAGGCAGTTGCAGAGAGCGATAAGGTCTCCCCTCAGCCTCCTCTTCTCCAGGCTAAACCCCCCCAGCTCCCTCAGCCACTCCTCATTTGTTGCAGTGCCCTTTTAATTCATGTCCTGGCACAACTGAAACTCCTCTTGCTGTGGAGTTGCTTACCTGAGACATGACTAGGAGAGACAGAACCAGTTTTGCAAAGCAAAAGACATTTCTGGATCAGGACATCTCCCTTTCCATGTTTTTTTTCCCCATGTCTTTCTCAAAATCAAAGCATTTCTAATGCCTACTCGCTCCCCAGTGGGCTGGGGTTGGGAGGTCTCAGTCACTTCTTCTGGGAGCAAATGTCCTTCTTTCCAAGAGAAAGAGGAAGGATCTGGTCTTCAGGGGCATCAGCTCCGCCATCACTCTTTACAAGCCCCTAGGAAACGTTGGGGTGGTTAGATTTACAACTGCTCAGCCTGTTTGCACCTCGCAGTGTAATTATTAGGTTCAATGACATCTCTTGTCTGGGGAAGGTCACGAGTGAGCAGTGCTCTGATTGATTTGGAGCCTGTGTCTTTGTTCTCACGTTCCCTGTCCGAGAGGCTTTGATTTGTGACTGAGCTGGTTTTTGAAGTCTGCTCGTGAGAGTGGTCCTTTGTTTCACGACCAGTGTTCACGGGAGTCAAAGGTGCTGAAAACTTTACAGGATCTGGCCCTAAAATCGTAACCTGGACCAGCAGAGCTTGTTCTTGCTGGGAAGCAACGGCTTGAACCGAACTGTTATTTGTGGTCATTCGAGGTGGGTGTGGGAGAAAGGACCCTTTTGTACTGCCCAGGGGCTTCAGCAGCGGTGTAAGACGGGATCTGGTTTCATGTTTATATCTCTGTCCCTGGGATACAGGTTCAAGTATGTAAACTATCTATCCTGCAAGCACAGGCTCCTGCAGGTGTGTGGGTGCTAGTGGGCATAAAAAAACATTCCTGACACCATCTCTTTTGAGGAGTCTTCACCTCCTGATGGCCATAAGCCATTAGGAGTCAAAAGAAAGAGCTGACATCCGACAACTCCGGATAAACAGCTAAACGTTAACCCTTAAAGTGGCTCAAAAAACATACTTAAAAGGCACTTTGTGGAAAGAAGCCATTTTTTTCCAGGCCTGTTAATTGCTGTCTTTCTTCAGGACACCTTTCAGCAGTACCTACTGTAAACAGAGCGGCTCCTCCCGAAGCACTTCCCCCAAGGATTCCTGCCCTGCTTGCTGGCGAGCCTGTGGAGATGTCCATCCCCACCTCCTCCTGCCCTGTGCAGTCCTCCTGCCAGGCTTTGGTTTTGCTGGTTTCTTCCTGGCCTGAAAGCCAAGACCTTTCCTCTCTTTCTGCCAGCCCACCCTGAAAATTGAGTCCCTTTTTGGTTGCCATCAGCCTCTTTACTTGGTACAACTGGGTTTGTCCCAGCTCTTCCCCGGCTGCTGCCTGGCTTACCCCTCTCTTTCTGCATAGTGTTGGACACTTTCTTTTCTGCATACTCAGAGACAGTTGTTGTAGCTCATCTGAAGCAACTGTAGCTCAGACTATTCCACGTGAGACGTTAGGGATACGAGTTAAGGAAGGAGGCTGGTTGTCCAGACTTGCCTGCTGTGAGCATGCTTGCTTACTGCAGAGAATGGCTTATTAATCACATTTCCCAAGCACAGGTATATATAATTATCTGTAATTGCTTTTTAAATCATTTGGATCTAGCAGCCTGTTTCTAGTGCGGATGTTGGTCCTTCAAGAGAAGGAAATGTGATGGAGGTTGGGATCCTGAGGAACTTGCTTAGCTTCTTTAAAGCAACAAGGGCATCCCTAAATCCTGCAATACTCATCATGCTCTTTCTTCTTAACAGCTAGAGTATTGCCAGGTTTGACATTCTCACCAAATAGCACCAAATGCTCTCTTCCTCAACAGAACTGCTGGAGGGATCCTTACCGGAACAGACCTAATAGCTCATTTCCATCAAAAGGGAAACTTGCTACATTCATAATGTCCATCTTCAAAAGCAGGATTTTTTCCTTCCAAAAGAGGAGAGATGACTCTAACTCTTTTTGTGAATGCCTTTCATTCCAGCAAAGAGCAGTGACCCTAAACCCTAAATTTTGGGGGGTTCTCAAGACTGTATTTTAGGTGGGTTGATGACTTTTCCACCCATCAGTTGGCTTGAACGTTCCCCAACAATGTCTACATCACGTAATGTGAGGCTGCTTCCTTGAGGCAAGGAAGAAGTTTCTTTTGCCCTACACGTTACAGACTGAATGCCATGAGGCTGGGAGACCTGAGGTCAGAACACTTGTGTTTCTGCTGTGGTACCAGCCTAAGACATCAAGAGCTCCTGTAGAAATTAATTTAGTGTGGCAAACTGAGTTTACCTCATGAGCACTTACCTCCTACACATGAGCAGATCTTTGTCTCCAGAGTAAAGGAGAAAAGGCATCTTGGCTCCTGCCAAGGCTTTCTGTGTGGTTCTTCACTTCATGGAAGACACGTCAAGCCATGGCCTTAGCTTCTCTCCATCACAACTTCGCTTTGATTCTTTGTTCAGTCTTGTGCCTGAGCTTCTGTGTTTCTCTGGATGAGTGGTAAGTCTGTGTTACTTGTGTCTTACCCCTTGGTCCCTTGCAGAACAAGGTGCCATGCTCACTGGGGACACAGGCTGGCACCTCCTGGATAGCAGTGACTGTGTGAAAGGAAAGAAAGCCCTTTGCCTTCCTGGATTGCTAGAGAGAACTGGAAATGTCTCTTCTCTGGAAGACAGACAGAAAGAACCTTTTTTTGATCTTGCTATTTGAAACCTTAGGGTTTCAAAGCCTTTGTTTGGTTTTGTTTTCTTTTTTTTTAAATATTTAAGGTTTCTGGTGCTGTGGACAACCCTGTTCTTTCCCAGAAGACTCAATCCCACAATTTTGCAATGACTTGGAGATGGTGTCATACAGGGGATTGACCTTTCAATCTGGTTATAAAGCTGGAAGACTTGAGAGGGTCTGAGAGCTGAGCGAGCCCAGTGCTCACCAAACCCAGCTCCTAGGAGAGGCTTTCATTCACCATGCTGACACCAGAAGGGTTCCAACGAGGAACTGGAAGGTTAGAGCTGGTATCTTACTGGTGGACTGGTTTGGGACAGTGAACGAACATGGGGGCTGGAGCACAGGAGTGGAGCGCGGCTGCTGAACTGCTCTGCTACAGGACAGGCAGGGACACGCCGAGCAGTTGAAGCTACCTTGCAGCCTTAGGTGCCTGCTGTCATATATTATTATCCCACCTGCTGACGCTGTTATCATCAGTCATTTCTAGAGCACCGGAAGCAAACATGCCGCCGGGCGAGGGGAGCTCATTGCCACATGGGCAGTCGTGCTCTGCTCCAGCCTGCTTGGGCAGTGGCCTAAAATGCCCTGTTTTCCTTCCTCCCATCTGATTAAAATGTTGGGGTTTTTTCGATATGCATATTATTCTTCTTTAGAAAAGCTGTCATACGCTAATTTGGAACTCCTGAAGCTGAAGTTAAAAACTCCCACCCTTGATCAGAGACTTACAGAATCATTTAGGTTGGAAAAGACCCTTAAGATCATCAAGTCCAACCGTTAACCCGGCACTGCCAAGTCCACCATCGAAGTGGTGGAAGTTGCTGTCCCATAACGGACCCGTAAATCCTGCAAACTCTTGCTCTTCTTGAGGGCAGTCAGTTGTTCCCATGTAAGGGTGAGGGCAGTAACATCGTAAGCCTTGTAGCTGTCTCCAAAGCAATTGTACATCTCTATCCAAACATCTGTTGAGCATGAGGAATATTCCTTCTCATCTCAATACAGAAACCTGATGGCACCCAAGGTGCTGCTGACACTTTGCATTTCATGCTTTGCTAAAAGCAGTGACGTTTTCAGGGGATGGTGCAGAGGTGTCAGCAGATGTGGCAGCGTGTGAATAGCTTGTGGCACTAACACTGTCACTGTCATACTTTATATCTAACGGATGTCATAGCAGGGTATGTGTGGTGCCTCGTTCAGACCCCTTCCAGCCTGGTCTGAGAAGAACCTCTGTTTTCTGCCCCATCCTACAGATAGCTGAAAGTAGATGCTGGTGGTCAAAGCATCCATGGCAAAAAATAGAAAAATCTTCTGAAATGGCTAACCCTCAAGAGCCAGAACAGGCAAATATTCCAACTTTCCTCCTTTTTATTGTTTCAAGGAGGGGAGAGAGACAATGAAGGTAAAATTAGTTTCAAGCAATGGTCCTTTTTACTGCTGGTTCTAGGTATGTCCAACCGGAGGTTAGACAGCAGCACTGAGATACATCTTTGGTCTAAATGTGCTGACCACAGGTCCTGTCAGCGGCAATGCATTTCTCTCCTGCACTTTAGTGTAAGCCTGGTTTGCTGTCTGCAGAGAAATGATATATCCCTAAATACTTACCGTTTGGAAACAGGGCTCTGAATTCAGAGCCGTTTATGTGAAATCCCCCACAAAACTACTACATCGCAGGGATTTAACAGGTTACCCACCCGCTAGACACATGGCAGTAGTTCCAGATTTGCAGTCAAACATGAAACTTTGCAAATTACACAGACAGCCTGATAGTTCCTTGCTTTACATATATGCTGAATTACACGTGAATCCACTTACACAGCAGTGAAAGGGTAGTATAAATCAAATGCACTCCTGAGTTTGTTCTTATCTGCTTATTCCTGAGCTGTCCTTATCTGCTATGGGCTTTGCTTTACTTCCAAGAGAGGAACCTCTTACTCCATGAGTGTGTCTGCTCTCCTGGCGTGGTGCATCAGGGGTTTCGTTGTATCCACGGTTGTAGGCTCTGATCACTTGCGTGAGGCTGTGCCATGACTTCATTAGAAATATAAGCCAGGCACTGATGGTAGTGGTTGTCTTGATGCAGGAGTACATGACAAATTTTAATCTTTTTCCTAAATAGATGGGTCCAGAACACTGGAGAAGTTTAATCTATTTGCTTGTGCAGCAGCTCCCAGCCCTCAGTGTCTTCTCCTTCCAAAGCCAGTGCCTTCCCAGTACACCTTCTGGTGATCTCTTCTCTGCCCTAGACCACACCACTGCTCACCCCAGGTTGTGTGGACATACTGTGCAGATGCACAGCCTTCAGAGCACTTGTAGCGTACATGGGCTCTGCTCAACCGGCCAGACTGCTTCCTCGGCGCAGCCCCAGCTGGAAAAGCACATCTGCCCTCCTCTCCTTGCAGCGTGGTGGCTGGGGAGCGTCGGGAAGGCTCTTAGGGAATGTCATTCTCCGGGTGCCGTTGCATACCTCGGCGTGTCAGACAAAAGGAGATGATCAAAGCAGGGATGGCGAGAAAGGAGGCTCTAACCCCTCACCGGCAAAGCGCTCGGTGCCTCCGCGCCAGCAGGTGCACAGCTCTTTGATCCCTGCATTTCAGGGGGTCCAGCCCTCCCTCCCCGCACCGACCTCGAAGTCGGCACTTCTTTGGGAAGGTGGATGGTGTCAAACCTGTGAGTGGTCTCCCACTGAGCCACGGGGCTCTCACACCCCAAGTGGGGCCAGGTTCAGACACGTCGCGACTAGTGACGGGTGGAGGGACACCCGACTGCTGGGCTGCAAGCGGCGGCGGTGGCTTCCCAGGCTCTGGTTACGTTTTGTTAACACCTTAGCCAGCATCAGGATGGAAATGGAATTGAAAAACTTGTTTCCATGTTTTTGAGGAAAGCATTTTGACTAGATATGGTGGTTTTTCTTATGAAAACTGAATAATTCTTTAAAAGAGGGGGGCCTAAAAGACTTGAGAGAAACAAAAAATGAAGATAATTGTAGCAGTCAACTCTTAGGTTCAATTTTTATGATTAATTTGACAGAAAACCTGACGAAAATCAGGTTTATCTCAAAATCATTTTCCCCAGCTTTGTGATTTGGCTAGCAAACTGAGTATCAATTATTTATGACGTTATTTGTTACCACGTATGTTAGTCATGAGACCATCTCTCAACCAGTGTGTCCAGTTTTGAGGTACATTGTTTTTTTAACTATGTAGAAAAACTGGGAAGTACTTAGAAAAAAAGCTTTAACACCAGTATTTCAAACAATAATCTGCCTTACAGAGAAGCAGCATGAGTTTTATTTATAAATTTTAATGAAGGTGATTTAATAATCTTTTAATACTTTCATGGGAATAAAATTTCTGGCAGAGTAGAGCTTCCTAGTGCAGCAAATAGACAAATGCAAAGCTGGAAATCTGAATTTAGAAAAATGCAAACCATGTGGATGGCTGATGCTCTTTGAAGCGGGATACTGAGAGGCCTGGTGGCTCCACTGTTGCTCAGACTCCTTAACCAGAGGCTGGATATCTTTTGAAAAACATCTTCTGTGATTTAAACAGAAGGTTTTTGGGTGAGATGGGGCATTTCCCAAATTCTCTTACCTGACAGGTCACCTTCAGTTGGCTGTAGGTCCATAGCATTTCCAGGAGAGACTCCTTAGCAAACACTGATTTCCTCATCTCATTCCTTAGCAAATGGATCCATGAGAGCACTTTAATTTTTTGATGTCTGGGAAAAGCTTTGGAAGGAGTTTATCTGAACAGAGGAGGAAAAAAATCTCACTGTCTTTAAATCATTCAGTATACATTTTCCAATTTTGGAAAGCCTTATAAAATTAAGCACAGGTTCAGATTTGAGGTTTTGGCCCCATCAGCATTCTTTCAACTACTGTCAGTTAAAAGAAGAAAAGAAGATCTGAAATATCTGAAAGAAGAATATTTAGGCAGTCTTACCATGGGAACACGACCATCGAAATCCCAATCAAGTTGATTTTTGACCCCAAGTAAGCATGTTAAACCAAATGTAATGAGGTTCTGCTTCTCAGCAGAGTTGCATTAGGTGACCACGGGTTGAAGGTGAGAGGAAGCCTTGGTAGACCTGTACACAGGTGCTTTCACTCCATGGTTGCACCAAGCTACCGGCAGAGGTGCCCAGTGACCATGGCATGGCTGATGAGCAGTAGCTCATCTATCGGAGGACAAAAAGCTCTTTTGCCATCATGTCTGCAAACACCGAGGACAGAGCAGGATCTGTTAACGGTGCTGGATGTGCCCCACCTCTCCATCTAGCTGTGCACAGAGCCCACCACCATGGAAGCAGCAGCTTCTGGTCCTTCACGGTGCTCCATGATGCCATTTATTAACCGTAGTCCTTGCTAAACCTCACCGAGCTTCACTAGGACTCAGTTAGCTTGGCATTGCCCTTGGCCATTGCCCTGATGTCTGATGGCCCAGGAGGAGATGGCAGAGGGCTGCTGGAAGGGCTGGGAGAGCCCTCCTGGGGTCCGAACTGGGGCCACCACCAAGCAACCTCTCTGGCACTGCCAAGGCAGTAGCAGAAGTCACAGTGACCGGCCAGATCCTCCCTTCCCCCACCTCCCAGTGCCGCATCCGTCAGTCCGCATGACCCTCCCCCTACCAAAATTGGCTGCTTTCTTCCTTCTTCTCCCCCCCCTCCCTTTTTTTTTGGCTGAGTGATGAGCTGTATGCCAAATCCATCTGCTCCTGTCTCCCCTAGCTGCCTTCCATATCATTACAGGATCCCTGGCAGCGAGCCTAGACCTATCTCTCTCCCTGCACTCTTAGGAGCACATTCCTTTCTACACCTTTTGCCGAGCTGGGATAGAAATGAGTATCAACCCCAAACAAAAAGCATCTGCTTTCTGCCTGCTTCTGCTTCACCGGACGCGCATGTACGCTACACCCGTGTCAGCAGCGAATGCAAAACACACACAACCCCCCACCTCGCCGCCCCGCATCCAACATGGGCTGACGAAACTTTGGGCGCCGGGAGCCTGCCTCACACCCTCTCCCTCTCCGTCTCCGCAGCACCAGCTGTGACCACCGCACCATTTGTTCCTCCAGCCCACGCCAGCACTCGGAGCCAGTTCTTTATCACCCCAATTAGCCTTGTCTGTGCTGATGAGAGGAGAGAGGCTTCCACTGCAAGGCAGAGACGGGGGGAAGAGCTGGCGTGTGGTGGGCACCACAAGAGGCGATTCCCTTTATGGCGGCTTTGTTCCCTGGGAGGGATAGATTTCATCGGGTCAGGAGCACAACTAAAAAGCCAGTGCTGTCATCCTGCCTGCATTACCTGGGGGATGCTGGTTTATAAACACGTGCTTGAGTAAGGTCAGGGGACACCGTTTCTTGGGGTTTTTTTTCCCTTTTTTCTTCACGCACTTGGCTCTCTCCTAAAGGGAAGCGGAGCATCCTCAGGCTGCACCGGCTCCCAGGTGTTGTGATGGGCTGTGGCTAGTGCCGGCCACATTTCTGGATGAGTTTGGAGATGCACTTTGGCTGTGTCCCCAGCGAGGATCTCCCTGCATCTACAGCAAAGTTTCCAGTAGCCTCACAGCGGGGTGAAGCAATTCCCCCTTCTCCCACTGCCTCGGTACAGTGTCTGCCATGCTGGTATGTCAGGAGACCAAGCGGCTAATGCTGCGCTGGTGCTCATGCAGCCATCAGCCTGAAAGCCTGGGGTTTTTTCCTAAACCAGCCTCTTGTAGCGCTCTCTGGAAGTGGTGCTTTTACACCGCGATTCCCTCAGTGCTGTTGTGAGCTTGCATCCCTCCTGGACTTGTCCTGGCTTCACCGCTGAAGGCCCTTTTCTGGTAGGCACCTCAGTGCTATCATCCCAGAGCCAGGAAGGGGATCTATCCTTTGCCCCAGCACAGGTAGATCTACCTCATCAGGAGGAAGAGGATGGACACAATTCAAACCCAGTCCCATGGTGGGCACTCAGTTTGAAAGGCCAAAGTCGCCCCACGTGGGGTGATGCAGGTCCCGTCAGTGTAGTGCCAAGAGGGTAGAACCTGTTCCTCAGAGCAGCCGCCGTGGCAGGCGTTCCCTGTTAGAGGGGTTCCCAGCATGGCCATGACCAAGAAGGATCCTGCCAGGGGTCTTTTTTGACGCTGAGACACAGCAAACTTGGCAAGAAACTGTGGTCCCCAGATCCATTCCACAATGCCGTGTCCAGTGGAAGGCTGGCCAAGCAGGTCCGGGATGCTGGACAGCTAGAGTAGCAGTCTGCACCAAAATAGGTGAAATTACACTTTCCATCAAAAACCCCTGAGGGATTCAAAGACTAAACTGGTACACAATAAGGTTGTGTCTCAATGTTGTCTGAATATCTGTAGCCTACCACCCAAACACTTCTCCCTGTTCTTCTGCGTTTGATTTCCCACTGAGAGGAATAAGTTACTCCTGATGCATTTGTGAACGGCTTTGCCAGTGCTGATGTGGAACACGTCCCTCCTGTACCCGCCTCCTTGGTGCAGATGCACCCCTTGGAGCTCCTGTAGCTGAGGCTCTAGAGCAGTTTTTAATATCTGCTTTATTAAAGTCAACCAGAAGGGAATCTGCAGAGACTGCTCCTGTCAAACCAGTCACCCCCCAGCAAATTTATTTCACATCTTCCCAGGCTTCAGAAAGGGACTTAAGCAAGCTCAGTGATACGCAATGCCTGTGACCGATAATATCTTCTTTCAAGATCTTCAGAGGAGTCCCTGACCACGTGTCCATCTTGCATGAGGCATTCGTTCCCTTGACCTTCTGCGCAGACATCATAACCTGTCTCTGAACTAGCACACCTCAGTCCTGTCCCTCCTAAAGCCATCCCATCTAACAGCCGCGTGTACAACCTTGCCATGAATGAAGAGCTCAGCCATGCAGGGAAAGGAGGCTGTTTCCCTCCTGGACCCATGGGAAGGAAGCTGAAAGGACCTACAAGCAATTATCTCCCCTGTCTCCTTCCACCAAGACAAGCTTAATTCAACTTAAACTATTCTTGATGGCTTTCATCTAATTTGTGCTGAAAACTTCCCACCACAGAGACACCACACCTTCCCCAAGCATTTGGTTGCAATACTTTGCTCCTTCCCACTAGGATACTCTTCCTGCTGTTCAGCTTGGATCTTACTCGATGCTTTTTGAATTGTGTCCCAAGAGAGTGCGAACAAAACATTACTCCCTTCTTCTGTGCCATAGCCTCTTGCACACGCAAATTCCACTATGCCTCCCTTGAACTTCTCTCTTCTAGACTCGGCACATCCAAGTCCTCAATGTTTCCCCATAGGCTTTGGCTTTCAGACCACTACTCTGGGGTCCACCAAGGCAGACGTGGCTTTTCTTGGAGCTCCCACCTCTCCATCCCCTACGGGAGAAGAAGGGTCTGTTGGTGGCTCTCCGTTCGCTTTCTGCAGAGACGTCCCAGAAGTAGGTTGGGTTTTCCTCTGTCCGAGCTGCCCCATGTCGCCAAGCCCTACTGACACCACTGTGGATGGTCAGGGTTGCACCACCCAATTCCAGCTCATTTTAAAGCAATTCCCACCCTGATATTTTCATACCAGTGGGTGAAACCACCCAGCCCCAATACCTCGGAGCTTTTCTTTCTGTCTCTGGAAGAAAAATAAGAAAACAATAGGAAGAAAAGCTGCGTCAGAGCCAGGCAGATCGGAGTTAATCCTCCCTCAAAATGGATCCCGTCAGTGCCGGTGTATGTGAGAATCGCCTCTCCTGCACCTTTGCTGGGTACTCTCCCCGGCACAATGCTTCACTTTGTGTTTCAGCACAGAAAGAAATGGTGAAGTTGCTAATAATGGCACTAAAAGAAAATATGCTACATCTGTTATGGATAGCAGTACAAAATTAGCTGATCACACCTCTGACACCCAAGATGTCTTCACTTAAAATACTCGTTGGCTTACTTTACATAATTTGCTGATTATATTTAAAAGAAATACAATTTTGCAATTACTGTTCTTTCTGGTGTGCTATCTATGCATCATTTTCTTTTTATGTTTATATATTTCTCCTTCATTAGTGCAGTCTGAAGGGTGATTAGATCCCTTCAAACATTTTACAGAGGTTAAACGTTGATTAAGATTTAATTATTACTGTAAATAGCTTGGAATGACATATGGTGCAAAAACCTGACATATGTGCATTTGAATAAATGAAGTGCTATTTCCCATGATGCTTCAGTAGCTGTTTAACAGCTTTGCTGAAGGGTTATGTTGCACCTCATGTTAAGATTGCTTTGATGTTATATTTTGTTGGGTTTTTGCAGCTGAAAGCTAAGAACAGTTTTTCCAGTTTTTAAAAACATTGAATATTTTAAATACCTAAATTGTTTTGCACAAATTTTTGCTAATTTGTCTAACTAGGTTAAACATTTTCAAAAGCATTTCGATTTTAACGTGGGTTCCTAGCATTGTGTCAGCAACAGCATCAATTCAATGTATAGGATTTCTAAAAGTCTGATCTTGCAAGGTGCCCTGTCCCGGTTGGAAGCGGGATCTTTGCTTGCCGCAGGGACCAGGAGCACCATGGATTCCTCCCAGGGATGCAAAGGTTCGGAGTGATTTCAGAGCAAAGGAAAGCTTCATGCAAAGCCAGCAAAAGGAAGAAATTAGGAAAGGGCTGGAGATTTTATGGAGACAGAGAAAGGGGTAGGTAAATTTTAGCTGTGATCCATCCTCGTTGGAGGATATAGAGCCCTGGTCCAGGGGACAGATGAGGGTGTGCTGTCTCCCCGTGTCACCAGGCAGCCCTTGGCTTTGCCGGGTCCCTACGTGTGCAAACCGCAGCTTTGGGAACTGGATTCCTTCTAGCACCATGCGAGGGGACCTTGGCAGGAAAAGGAAGGGATCTCTCCTCGAAAATGATGGGTGGGATCCATTTGATTCTCAGAGACACTCCATAATTCATTGAATATTGCAAGGCAGCGAGCGTGCATCATTTCATGTAATATAAGTCAATCCAAACAGGGTTGTTTTGAGACTTGAGCAGAGTAAAGCACATTAAAATGACACAGAAAAGGCATGATTGACATTATATTATTTACATATTATACTTCTCCACATTAATTTATTGATCTGTCGAGCTCCTGCTGCAGCACAACAACGCGATACCAATTCTGATCTTGCCTCCTCTTTGATTTCACAGATTGAGACATCTCGGCTGGAGCCAGAAATCGCAATGGCCACCACCAGTAAGACTGTAGTCTACAATAAAGGATTGTAAGTGGAAGCGGACAATCTCAGCCCAGAAGATTTGGGGAGGGAAAGGGGGAAACTTGAGATCCCCACTGGGAAAAAGAAAACAACAAGAGAAAACAAATAATAGAGCTCAGCGATAGTAACGTATTACCGCTCCCGGCAAACTGGGAGTAAATTAGCACTTGCAGAGAACTGACACCTCACACCAGTCAAAAAGATTAATATTAAAAGTTTTAAATTAGCAACAGGAGCAGCAAGAAAAAAACTACATTGAGACACTTTAGAGAACTAGCTAAAGAAAAATCTCAGAACTTAATAGCACTGCATGGAGGGATGTTTAACGGCGTGTTTACATGGTTATACCTAACTACATGAAAGTAGGCTTCACTGAGCAAATTTTGTTTTCAATGCAAATTAAATCTCCACACTGATGCTGCACAAAAATAATTCCATAGAGGTCAACGGGTGCATGAATGTGAAGCGCTTGATAGGGTGTTTGCTGCGTCCTGTATTGATTTCATGCCGATCCTGCCCCAGTGATCATGCGCAAAAGGAGCCTTCCGTGGTTCGACATGCAATGCTCTGTTAGCACAACGAAGGTCGTAGCTTGTGCGCTCTCCATTCCTGCCTCCTTCTTCTGCAGGCGGTCCTGGTAGCATCCTGCCATTCATTGCACTTGCAAGACTTTGTCACAGGAACCTACCGCCAGGCATATCTCCAAGGGCTTTTGCCTGGGGTTCAAGATATTGGAAAGCCAACATGCCCACACATTGAATAGGAAGGGATCTTACAGCAAAACTAAAATGGATCTGCTCAGACACGAAGGATGGGGTCTGTCCCACCTAATGTAGTCCCTCTAAAAGTAAGGTTGTTAATCTAAACTAATTGGCTAAGCTATGCTTTGCTAAGCTAGTTGTCTGAGGACATAATATGCTTTAACACTTGGTCAGCCCTGAAGTGGTCAGGCAGTTGGACTAGATGATGTAGGTCCCTTCCAACTAGAACTCTTCTCTTCTCTTCTCTTCTCTTCTCTTCTCTTCTCTTCTCTTCTCTTCTCTTCTCTTCTCTTCTCTTCTCTTCTCTTCTCTTCTCTTCTCTTCTCTTCTCTTCTCTTCTCTTCTCTTCTCTTCTCTTCTCTTCTCTTCTCTTCTCTTCTCTTCTCTTCTCTTCTCTTCTCTTCTCTTCTCTTCTCTTCTCNTCTCCTCTCCTCTCCTCTCCTCTTCCTCTCATCTTTTTCTCTTCTCTCTTTTCCTTCTTCTTCTTCTTCTTCTTCTTCTTCTTCTTCTTCTTCTTCTTCTTCTTCTTCTTCTTCTTCTTCTTCTTCTCTTCTCTATTTTTGCCAACACTTTCTGACAGCAAAGCCAACACTGTCCAAAGCCTTGTGCCAGTGCAGACGAGGACCCAAAGCAGAAGGCGGTGGGCAGGATGATTTTGCCTGGCAGCCGTGTCAAGCTGATGGCTTCGTGAGACTGCAACCTCAGTGGGGTGAACTGCCCTCTGGAGATGTCTGTCTGTCTGTCTGTCTCTTCAACTACTCCACTTTGGGGTGCTTATAGTGAGGTGGGGCGACTCCCTGCAGCGCTGCACCGAATCCTGCCCTCACATGGATTTGGGGCCATAATTTGGCTTTCTGGTATCTTGTACCCAAGGGTAAACCCTGAGTGACTCCCTGAGGACCAGAGGAGTTAATGCAGATTTTGAACATGGTCACCAGCAGAAGACCAGGCCGGCAGCAAGATCTGCCTTTGGGATCGTTGTAGGGATGGAGTCGTGGTGGTGATGGACACAGCCAAACGCACAGGCTGTCATCCTTCAAATGCCAGTTTGTTGGGGGTTTTGGGGAGGGTGGGGGGAACAGGGGAAACCAAATCGCCACTGACGCAGAATGTATTAGAAAGTTTTATTGCAATGCTTGAAATTGGAAGGCCTGAGCCCCACCGTGTGCTCCTCCACTGCTGGCTGCTCTCACTCGCTGGAGTCAGACCAGTAGGAACTGGAGTCACACAATGGTCAGGCCAGCTCAGGAAGACTGATTCGGTCCCCGCGCTGGTGTAAATCAGAAATGATTGCATGAAACAAATCAGTTTTGTGGATTTACATGCCAGCATGCAGGGGAGGAGAGGCCAGCTCCGGGCTCTCCACAGCTGCTGTTGGTGGGCCAGCTCCCAGGCCCTGACACTGGTGGAAACACAGAGTGGGTCCAGTTACGCTCATGGAGCTGTTCTGGATTTTCACCAGGGTAAAGGACAGCTGAATTTGATGCACTAGAGTTCCTCTAATGCACTAGATGAGATGAATATATTCTCTGGAGGAAGCGAGGCTGCCCCATCTGCTCTGGGTGGGATTTGGAGAGGCTGCAGGCAGGTGGCATCTGTCCTACGGACATCTTCATGGGCATCTGTCCTACGAGCAGCGCAGCACAGAATCAGGGCCCGTATTTTGCCCTGGGGGCAAGTAACTTCACGCATGAGAGGGGGGCAGACCTCCCACCCCAGGAAGGGGAGCGGGGATGCTGGCAATCCCTGAACAGCAGGCTGCTGGTGGGAACCGCAGCGGCAAGGCTTTGGAGAGCCAGCTGGGATGAGCTGTGCACCTGAAAAAGGGCCCTTTCCATTGCTGCAGGGTGTGGGAGGAGGTGAGGACCACTGTCGGATGCTGGGGATCCAGGTGCCCCCTTGCACGCACATCCACATGTGCGTGCAGTGGGGATAAAACTACTCTGAGCCTAAAACTTCAGTTTATGGCTCTGCAGAGCCCGCAGAAGTTAGGAGCCAAGCCGCATCACGTTGCACAGAGGCACAACTTGCCTTCTTCCCCCTCCTGAATGGAAATGCGAGGCTGAGACAGAAACAGCCTCTTGTGTTGACAGCGAGAAGCCTCCTGGCTCCGACGTCTGTCTGGGTGGATCATTTCCCCTTCCCCGGTGGGTTTTGTTGCTGCCTGAACCATTCTGCTGCAAAGCTGGTTCATCCCAGGTGGGTTTTTTTGGGGGGGAGAAAGAAGCGATGGAGACTGCCCTTTACCATGAGGTTTCAGAGAGCTGGAGCAAGGAGGGAGACGGCGATTTGGTTTTGCATCGTGATCACCGATCAAAGATTTCAGTGGCTGCAAGCTCCGGCTACCTGCCGGGCCTGCAGATGGAGTGAGGAATTTGCAGCACAGGAAAGGAGTCAGGGCTTTGCTGGCTCCATTTCTTTAGGAGAGAGACCCAAGAAAAAGCACGGATTGAGCAAGTTTTGCCTTGGGAAAGAGCCAATTCCCAATTTTCTCTGTGATGGGAAGCAAGTACGGATGCTTTCCCTGCGCACACATCACCTGCAGAGTTTTGGCTGCGCAGGTCGTTAATTAGCAAGAGATGCTCATCATGTTAATCCAGTGGTGCTCAATAAGAACTGCATTGGTTTGGAGGAGAGTAAACTTCGGGTTTATTAAGCCCCGCGGCTCCTGGGAATCACGAGGGCCTGATCCCACTCAAGCAGGTAGGACCAGCTTGAGGGGTGTCAGAGAAGCCGTGCTGCAAGATTATGGCTCAGCTCGAAAGCAGCTGCACAGTCGAACAAGTGACAATCAAACAGTCTAAATGAGTCTGGAGTTATCATCTTCCCGTACAAACCCCGTCAAACTTGTTTCGCTTTATGTGTCATGAAAATGGGTCTCAGTCAACTCGGCAGAGTTTGTGCTGAGAAATAAATACATCCCAGGGTCCTGAGTCAGGCATTTGCTGGTGTTTAAGAGCCGATCTCAGCCTCTGGCAGGTTGGCAACAACGTTCGCTCTCAAATTTTGTTCAAATGCAACTCAAAATGTTGGGCCCCCCACCCAAAGCACTGGGAAGATGCTCCTGCTCAGAGCTGGGAAGGGAGAGCCACCACCTCAAGGGGTTCAGTTCCCTTTTCTAACCTCTTCTGAAAGCACCTGCAGGTCTTGCGTTGCGAGGTAGCGCCTGCAGCAGCGGTGTCTAAGAGGTTGGAGACCCAAGGACTTGACCCCACATCTTCCAAACCCACGTGTGTCCCCTTCCTCCAGGCAGTCAGGAAGGTGCAGACTCATCTCTGCTGCTCTTTCCCTCGCTGTCCCCTGGCTTGGTGGCGAGCAGCACGAGGCACGTGTATGAAGAGCACGTTTTGGTGGTCCCATGGTCCCAAACTCTTGAGGAACACAAGATCGCAGTGTCCCCACGCTGGGACACTGAAACCAGCTGATGCAGCTCAGTTTTGAGCCACCACCATCCCAGCGCAGGGGGTGTTGAGATGCATTTTTATTTAAGAGCAGCAGAAAGGCTCAGCAGACACAAACCTGACCCTTATGGATCTTAAAAGACCGTTTCGCTCAGCGGCAGCTCAAGGTTGGGCTTCCTCGTGCAGCGGCTCCAGCCCCGGCTCAGCGTGGTTGCTGCCACCCGTGGTGGGACCGCCAGCGAGCACCAAAATACCACGCTCAACTCTTCCTACAGCATTAAAAAGGAAAAGCATGGAGCTGGGAAAGCGGTAGCACATTAGTACTGTTTATTAGGACAGCAAATTGTGCCAGAAAAGACTACACACAACAGCTAATGATAACATTATGTACATTCACTTAATAGCTAATTAATCTCTTCGACTTTCCTAATGTACAAAAAAGGAGCTTTCGGATTGCGAGAACAACCCAACCATTTGCATTTCTGATTTCCTATAATTGGGGAAGTGGAAGAAATGGGGAGTGAAAAACCCACCACACACATCAAGTTGTTCACCTCAGCAGATAATAATAATGAGATGATCATCTCCTGTAGTATTTAATTAGAAATGTCGCAATTAATTGATTTCTTGGATATGGTAATTAAGAAATAATGAGGACCAGGTTGCAGCAAAAGGTGCCAGCAAGTAGTTTGGAGCCTCCCCCCCGGAAGATGTGTCTGTTGACTGCTTCCTGAGCCAGCCCGGGGACAGCCCCGGGGTTGTGTCACCCATGTCCTGAACCCACCCTTAAGCTTGGGCACAGCTCAGCTCCTTCCATCTTTGCTTGTTGCTCATTTCTCTGCTCTGCAGCCCGGAGTGCGGGCAGGTGCCCATGTCCCGGCAGGATGGGCGGCACTGGCAGGCACCGGGTGGCCCCGATTGCTGCCCACGCCAGCGCCGCGCGTCGCTGGGATGCGGGATGACCCGATGCTGGACCCTGCTGCCCCAGGACAAGCGATGCTGGTAGATCTCAGGGTTATACCCATGCCATGTAGCTGAGAGATGTAGGTGTCCCCTCCGCTTCGGTCGGCTCATCTTGAAGGGCTGTGACGGAGACCCGGAGCCTGGGATGCCCTTCAGCTGCGCGGGGGCTGCCGGCGTGTTGCGGCGAGACCCCGACAGCCTTTGAGCAAAGCTTTTTAGGGTACAAATAAGCTCGGCCGAGAAGCTGGCCTGGCTCTGAGAGTGTTCCTGGTGTCTGGTGTGCAGACGGTGGGGGCTTGAAGCGGTCCCGGTGGTGGGAGATACCCACAGCCCTGGGTATCTTCCCGGGTCGCTTTAGGAAACGTCCACGTTTGCCTTTTTTTTTTTTTTCCCCCCTTTTCTAAGATTTATTTTGCCCCCAACATCCCCAGCTGCCCCTTCTCATGCGATCGCCCTCCGGCACCCGATCTGAATGCACCTTATAACCGCGTTAATGGTGGGGGAGGTGGCGGGGGGTCGCCTGCCAGCACCGGCATGTCTTCCAGCGGTCCCTCCGCGGGACCTCCGCGGGCGTACGTCCCCCGCCGCCCTCGGGCACCCTGCCGCGCGCACCGGCTCTTTTTAACCTTCTCGACAGAGTTATCGACCGCGACACTTTGTGTAACACTCTGATCCGTCTCGAATAAAAGAGTTTAAAGACTTGGCGGTGTGGTCCGACCTCCGTGCGGCCGTTTCAGGCGAAGGACGAGGCAGATGTCGGGATTTAAAGGTCTCTCTCAAACGACAAGTTTCTTATGGGCTGGTTTTAAAGGGGAGAAGCTGCCAGGGATGGGGCTTTTCCCTGCAGCACGAGGGGATTTGGGGAGGGGGCTTTCCCAACAGCAGGAATTATTATATTTGGGGAGGGGGTAT
Source organism: Sula dactylatra (assembly GCA_013389905.1). Classification (NCBI taxonomy): domain Eukaryota; kingdom Metazoa; phylum Chordata; class Aves; order Suliformes; family Sulidae; genus Sula; species Sula dactylatra. The sequence continues at coordinate 9,767 of WEKW01025047.1, read as the reverse complement.
ACATGTGTAATATAGAATACTATATATAATTATAATCTCTTATATAAAACAAGATATATAATATGTAAATNTATACACATATATATGTGGATATATTGTGTGCGTGTATATATGTGTATAAGTGCATATTTTTGTGTATATATGGTATAGCTTATATATAATTATTGTATTTGTGTGTTTATATTTTTTATATATATATAAAGTAAGTTATTGTAAGTGTTGTTTTCCCCAAACTCTGGCGAGACATGGGAAGGACGCCCAACCTTCGTCCCTCACTGCTGGGGGTCCCAGGAGTGCCCGGGCACAGGGGGGGTCCCTGCG
>WEKW01025046.1:23677-36478 GCA_013389905.1 Sula dactylatra | reverse complement strand
GTGTCCAGAGAAGGGCAACGAAGCTGGTGAAGGGTCTGGAGAACAGGTCTTATGAGGAGCGGCTGAGGGAGCTGGGGGTGTTTAGTCTGGAAAAGAGGAGTCTGAGGGGAGACCTTATCGCGCTCTACAACTACCTGACAGGAGGTTGTGGTGAGGCGAGTGTTGGTCTCTTCTCCCAAGTCGCTAGTGATAGGACAAGAGGAAATGGCCTCAAGCTGTGTCAGGGGAGGTTTAGATTGGTTATTAGGAAAAATTTCTTTACTGAAGGAGTGGTCAGGCATTGGAACAGGCTCCCCAGAGGGGTGGTGGAGTCACCATCCCTGGAGGTGTTCAAAAAATATGTAGTTGTGACAATTCAGAACATGGTTTAGGAGGCCTGGGGGTGTTGGGTTGACGGTTGATAATTTTAGAGGTCTTTTCCAACTTTAATGATTCTTTGATTCTTCAAGGAGTCTCTGTTTTTAATCCAGGTGTTACTTTCTGCATTTGTTTGGTTATTTAACAACTCTTTCACCTAACAAATGAAAATCTCTCCTTTTTGTAACTGCTCTAGATCTTCCCCTGTGAAATGTATTCTCTGCTAAACCTCTTATAAATCATTCTGTGATAACAGTTTTGGGGTGATCCCCACCAACATCTTGCATCTAAGCATACTGTATGCAAAAGGTACTCCATGGTTCTTCTATTTTTTGAGACCCACACCTTATTTTCCTTTACAGAAGGCTCACTCCTTCAGAAAAGGTAGTAAAATATCACTGATGAGGGACTCCAGAGATATTATTAGGCACCCGCAGCTGAAGAGGGAGAAAAAACAACTCCACAAAACAAGAATTAAGGAAACAAAGGCATTAAAAATAAACATGCCATAGCTTCTGCTACCAACCAACCTAGTCAATTCCATACCACTGTGCAGGCTGCTGCTGGATAATTCATAAAACCTCACAATCAAGGAAAGGAAATTCTGCACAGAAAGTAAGCTTAAAACATTATAATAATCCTGAATTTCTGCTGAGGAGATCCAGAGAAATGAATAGTGAGCAGACCTAGCCATGAGGTGTTCAGCCATTAGAGAAAGTTAATTCCTTCAACAAGGCACTTTGTCAGCTCTGACTCATCTGGAGCCAGGTTCAGCCATTTTGGAGTAATTAGGGACATTTCAGAGTAGCCTCTTCCACTCTTGCAGCTGCTCATTGGAATGGGCAGTAGCTGATAGTCTTGCAGAGCAGGTGATGAAAGAAAACAAGTGCAAGTGAAGTGGGTTCTGCTGATGACATATCCATATTAAAAACCAGAAAACTGCCCTGAAGGAGAGTGGCATTTGCATACCTCAGGCAGACCTGGAACACAGAGATAAGTGCTGTCACGGGAAGGGGTACCACTGCTTAAGGCTGGCAGGAGAACTTAAAAGGAAGTTTTTAGGTGAATGTTATTAAGTGAGGAAAGAATTACACTTAAGAATTCTGAACCTCTCAACAAAAGCAGATCAGTATTTTCAGCATAGCAGGACATTTGGGGAGGAAAAACATTTGGGTGGTATTTCATAAAGAACCTGATCTTCTTTTCTTTGTTACAAAAGGTTTGCAAGAACTATTTGCCCAACTACAGGTTAGCTCTAGTTTAACCTACCTAGACATCTGCCACCTCATGATTGTCCCACTCATAAAAAATAATGGGAAAAAAAAACCCAGAAGCTGAGCAATCAAGTTTTAGCAAACTACTCTCTTTCCCCTCACCAATTATCTTCCCTGTTATCTCTGTCCCTGATAACAGCAGAGATCTTCATATTCTCACAGCTGCTGCTCAGCAAATCCCGACCTACAATGTGCTGTTGAGAGTTTTGGTATAGGACATTTAAAAACTTAAATTAGAGACTACGATAAAGCACAGATATTCCCAGCCCATAAACTCTGGAGGGGTCTGTTGTTTGATTCGTGGGGTTTTTACATTCTTCTTTTAATTAATCTACTTATGTGCCATTTTCTTCAGACATAATGACAGAACTGTGTTTATTATAGATAGGATAGGGGAAACAGGAATTATGTCTAACCTGGACAGAATGAGAAGCAAAACTGTCATCAGGTACAGCATGACGAGTTTCAGCTTCACATTTAAAACAATTTGTATAACAGTGTAGCAAATAGACACGTTTCTCTACCTGAAAATATTTTAGAAGTATAACAGTGCATTTTCTCACAGTTTTCTCATACTCGTCACAAAAACTTAGGCTGTCTGGGAAAGGAAACATTCTAGGGCATATGACCTGTCGTTATTTTTACTAACCTCTAAAATGCCTCACTTTCTTCACTTCAAGAACGAGCGTTTTACTTCACCAACTCAGAGCTTTTCTTTAAGGAAAAAAAAAAAAGGAAAAAACCCAAGACTTCTAACTCATAATTATTAGGTTTCACATATTTCATAACAGTTGTACCAAAACATCCTAAAGAAGTAGGGGAACAGCAGAATTAGCCAGAAGGAGACACAGAAAAGTAGGATCAAAGATAACTTTAAAAAAAAAAAAGACAGAAGAGAGCAAAAATTCACAGGAGTTCTGGAAAATTCCTGTGGAGGGCCCAGTAATACAGCAAGGTCATGCTGAACAAAGGAGGACTAGGAAGATGCTAACACAGCAGACATGAGTCAGATGAAGAGATGAAAGAAGAAGATTTTTGCAGTCTATATTTGAATCAAATACCTGGAAAGTCTTTAAGATGAAGTTGGGCCTGGAGGGAATTTTGCTAAATAACTGTCCTTCAACATGTTGAACTCTGACACCTTGGCTCTTTGGATCCCAAGACCTTCATGTGCTCATGATCACATCCTTGTGCCTAAGAGTAGGAAAGAGAGGGGTGACACAGGGTCCTAAAATGTTTTCTAACTTTACATGGTTTTCAAAAGAATGAGCAAACTGCAGACATGGTGTTAAAACACTTTTCATGCTCTGATAAACCATGTAAGCAAATAGCAGTTACAATCCCCGGACCAAACTTTGTTTACTCAACATATAGAAAACATGAGAAATGAAGTATTGTTTTGCATGATGTCTGTGCACCATGTACTTCTGAAGACAACCTGGTATGCTAAGCTCCAGAGAGGACACTGATATATAACACAAAACAATTCCAGAGAGTTCTAAAGGAACAGGCAAGTGAATCTCACATGCTCAGAAATGAACAGATTAAAACCTACAAAAACAGTCTAGCAAGTAACACAGAGGGCTGGTGCCAAATCTTAGGAGTCTAGAGGCTGTGCCAAAACTTCACAACAGCAGAAAGGCCACAGGGTCTGGGAAGAGAACCCTGAAAAGAAGGACACCAGCCTACTGGCAGTATCAAAAGGCCTTTGGTGCTCCATCAGGGAGACCTTGGAAGGAAAAGCATTTTTCCTCTTGGACTAGGGCAGGCCACAGGAGGGCTGCTCACTCACAGGAAGATGTGAACAGGTTTGCTTCTCCAGCTCAATCCTTAGGAGATGTCACAGGCACTACAACACTGCTCTGATGTTTTCACAGGAAACAGCTGTTTGGTCCTTTGGCCTCTTCAGTTTTCCTTTTTATCACGAGACAGATGATATGTACAATCTGCTTGTTTTGAGCATGGGCTATGTCACTTTCTAAAGACAACACAAAGCAGAACCCTTTACAAAGAGAATACACCTTCATCCCTTGTCTCAGGAGCAGAGCCTGTTCAGGGCAAGCACCATGCTGCAAAATATGGCAGTCACATGAGAGTGAAAGTCGTCACAGCTCTGGGAACCTGCAGGTCACATAAATAAAGCGTAACACTGTCACAGAAAACCACAAACATACAGCCAGGCCTCACAGATGAAGGAAAAACCATCTCCCTTGGACTGCAGTCAACCACTCAGGGTTCACTAGAGCTCCCAGGCCTGACTCCAGATGTGGAAGCAAGAGACTCTCCTAAAGACACAGTGGGCAAGGACGAGTGAGGTGGAAATTGCTTTTGATTTTGTTCCAACTTAATCACTTAAGAGTTTTCTTTATTCTCAAAGCAAACTGTGAGTCACACCTTATCCAGATTTAAAAATTATTTGGTCTTTTGGGTGAGCTCACTGCGGGACATCTAGAGAGATCTATCTCAAAACTGTCACTCACCTGAAGTCCCACCACAGCTTTTTTGTGACAACTGAATCCAGTTCCTCCAGGTACCAGACCTGAGAAGGACTTGGTATCTAGTTCTGCAGAGGCCCTCATCAGGTCAGCTACTGGTTTTATTAGGGCAATGATGATACAAATGTTGATATACTTCTTTCAGACTTAATTTTCCAAAACTCAGTTTCCTCATGTAAATTAAAATAATGATAGTAATTATACAGAATTCAAAGCACTCTAGAATGGAGGAATAATGTGATTTTCTGTTTTCTCTGTAATGCAATAAAACTATACTTGGCTAAATAGATTGTAAAACACTCATTCTCCAATGCAAACTTTGGTTATTACCCTGCTTGCTGAATTCATACCCACAGATATTCAAGTGTTCTTTCTCCTCCCAAACATAATCTTAAACCTCAGCTCACAGCCACAAGTTAGAGCTACAGTGAATTCAGCAATCCTAAACAATAACTGCGTGGAATCAACTGACAATGAGTATTTGCATCAGGAAAAAAGGTATTCTACCAAAAGGTTTTGTTGCATCCATTAGATGAGCTACCTTTATAGAATTCCTTGGGTTTAACTACCTATTAAACATTTCTAAATGTACTAACTTTAATTCTCCTTCAAATCTTACATTTATGACTTCAGTTTTAATGGATTTTGTCACCAAGTTCTGAGTTTTGAGTATTCTGAACAGGTTCAACTAAAACTTATTTTAAGTAAACATATACGATACATTTTAAGTATGTACTTTGTTTTCTTCAAATTATACTGTTTGTTTCAATATATTATGAACTAGACTTTTTTCCTTGCTCTGCTCTTTCTGTTTGTCTCTTATGGATATAGCTGATTAAACTTTAATAACTTAAGGACAGTGTTTACATCCTCCCTGTTGAGCCCTTATGTTTGATACATTTCACAGTTGAATTTACTTCCAGTCTGCAGAGAAATGGAATTTGTGCTTCAGAATTGTCTTCTAGCATTTTCCATACTCTTTACTTTTGTACTACCACTACCGGTTATTAACAACTTTTAAAAAGAGGAATTGAATGTTTCTCCATTTTTATTTTCTCAATTGCAGGAATCATAAAAATCCTTGTTTTATTGCTCTTTGGAAGAGCATCTTTCCTACTCTGTGAGTTCTGTGCTAAACCATTCCTTTAGTCCAGAAGAAAAGGATAATTATATTAACACCGAGCTGACAACATGCAGATACTTCTCTGCTCTTTTCCAAACAATTCACTGAACAATCAGCATGTGAGGGCCACTAACAGCCCCATGACAACCAGTCACGTCAGCACTTCTTAAAGGTCAAAATTTTTCATATAGCTCAAATCAAAGCTGAGACTTTCAGTACTGCATACAGGAGTTTCATTTTTAAACACAGGCATTCAGTAAGCTAAATATCTCTGGATAAACTAGCAGGGACTGATCCCTAGCATACCAACCTTCATCTCCATCTCTCCTGCCTGACTGGACAGACAGAGAAGCTGTGGAGCATGCCTGCTCCTTGGGGAAGACTCTCTTTTGCCTGTAAAATTGAAGAGGTGTTCAAACACTATGGCTGCATCTTCAATAGCTCTGTGCTCAGCATCTTCTAGTCGAGTCCCTGAGAGCCACAGCATATGGGTCATGGGGCACAGGTCCCTCTCTTCAGAGTAGTTTGCTAAGTCTGTACAAGGACAGCTAAACTATACAGTTTGGGGAAGTGCTGAGGGCCTTCCTGGTCACACCCATACCACAAGGCATTTCTCTAACCAATCCCACTGATAACAGCTTCCATATCTAAAGATCATTTGTCAACTACTTGGTCATATTGTACCAGAGGCAGCTAATGTGTGACTGTGTTTATAGATTAATAGAGTATTTTGGACTGGAAGAATTAAGTATATTACCTCAGATTTCCTTCACGTCAGAAGTCATCCACTTACTTCTTTCATGATTCCAGAAGTACCTTATGATTGACGAAGCCCGAATTTCAGACAAGCATCTAGGCTTTTTCATCTAAACTAACGTTTGGGAAACATACACAAACATTTGTACAGTGTAGCTACATGAAACTTTGGTTCCTGAAATCACAATAGCCTGAAGGAAGAAAGTGAAAACTGGGGAGTTACCACAGGAAGGCAAAGAATCTTCTTTCTCCTACATCCTCATTAGCCTTACACGGATCACTAGCTCCAGGCCATAGCTTGTCACCTTTGAAATACTTTTTTTTTTAATACGGCTACCATCTGACAAATGGCTTCTGGACATGGACAGCTCGATCTCTGCATGCTTAGTAATTTCCATGGCAACAGGCAAGTCCATGGCAAAACTCAACAGAACAATTAGAAAGTAAATAGTAACTGGATATCTGGGATATCCAGTATTCCATATTCCACTGACAGAGGGCTTCAAAAGAAAAGGTGGATCCCTCTCTGTTACCCACCCTTCAGAAAGGTCTCATGAGAAATAATAAACAGACAGAAAAAAAGAGCTTTGGGTTCTGAGTTTCCAGCAGGGTTTATATCTTGGTCTTACGTACAGGGAAAAACAAGCATTCACACAAACACAGAATCCCACCATCTTAAAAAATGTCACTAAGACAGATCCAGAAAAGGCTGAATATCTTGCAAAGGTGAGGAACGAATTGTCTTACACTTAATCCCAAAAGCAGTATACATGCCCTTACTCCAACTCTGGCATGTGAACTCCATCAAAGAACTGGAGACAGACTTTTTGCCCATAGTCCTAACAGTTACAGAAATTAAATTGTGAAAAGGGGAAAGAGATGAAAATGAAATCTCAGTCTAGCAGCCACTCACTACTGACAGAAATGGAAGCAGGTTGAATTCTTTGTCTCTACTAACCACTAGCAATACCATGTATTCAGTGTGTCTGATTACTTAGATTTTCTGATCTTCTGGCCAGGCAACTCTCTTGCTGTACATATGTACAGTACCTCATCACCAGACATAGGGCTGGCTGATGACTAAGACAAAACATGGATATTGCTAATAATTTGCAGAAAAGCTATTCAGATACATTGTTTAAAGATTTTTAAAATGAAAGGTGCAAGCTCTGAGGCACGAGCATCTGACGAAGACTTCTTCCTGATGTATACAAAATCCAGTCAGACCAAGTGTAAGGATAGAGGAGCATTTTGCAAAATAAATACTAAAACCAGATATCTTAGAACAAAGATGGTCTGGAAAGATCTTTAGATCAGCTAAGCAACTGACAAACTGTACAAAAGTCAGGAACAAGCATGACAAGTTATACTTGGACGAAACAGAGAAAAAGGAGTGAATGGAGGGAGATCAGTTGTTCCCTGTGGTTTCTAAACCTCATTATAACAAAGAGCATAAACATTCACAGTGAGAGAAAGACCTGCTCCATTGCCTTGGTTTGTGAGATGAGGATTCCCAAGCCTGGAGGAATGGGTGCCAACTTAGCAGAGATGACCGCTGCTGCAATTTGAGTGGTCTTTAGAGATGCCCTTTAGAAGACCATGGAAGAGGTAGCAATTTTTAGTGTGCTTGGTCAAAGATTGTTCCTTGCTTATTTATACCAAACATACAAAGTCCTCTGGAGACCTACCACAAGAGGGGAACTTTCCTTATTTCAAACAAAATTTAAAATCCTAATGAATTTCCAATTTATGCTCTCTGTTTAATTTGTCAGGCACTCCAAGAGATCTGGCACTATATAATCAGAACAAATTAACATTTGCTCTCCCTCTTTATCAATTTCTGTATTTACAGTAATCTTTTATAGCTCAAACAAAAGTTATTTAACTTTCTCATCTGAGCTTAAAGCTTTAGTACTAAGTCATTCTGTCCCTCAATTACTCTTAGAATACATGACTTTTGTCTTTCTGTCAACCAGTTAGAGGCTATCAAAAAGACTCAGATTATGCCAGTATGAAGGAAATAATTACTTCCACAGTGAACTCTCAGATCACCACTGTCCTGAGTATGTACAGAAGGGGATCCTATTGCTTGAATTTTCTTTATCAATGAATTCTTAAATCTCTAGCTACCTTGCTATAGGACTGCCAAATAACCTTGGAAGAGAAAGTAATAAACATAAACAATGTCACTGAAAGCAGGCTGTTAACTCCAAGTAGCCCTTCAAGAGTGATTATTTATCACTAAATCACAGGAAAATATTAAAAGGTTACTGAGTCAATAGGATATAAGTGCAATAAGAATTTGAAGCTGTAGGAGTTGAAGATTTTAATCATTCAGCATGCCAAGTGCAATCTTACCACTGCCATCTCTTTTCTCCATTTTTAGTTTGCATTGCCTAGGAAAAAAAAGTCCTCTTCAAACAAAGACATTTACGAATTACACTATGAACTTAAATTTTTCCCCCCATAATATCTTCTCATATATTACTTTAAGTGGAGCATTTACACCACTTGGCATCAGCTACTAATTACTTGTTTGTCCCGCAGCAGCGCATCAAGGGATTGAAGCCACCACTGATTCCTTGCGTTTGGCTGCATTCAAACCTGACTAAAATTGCAGTGCATGCCCCAAAGGGTGTACAGACTAAATCATGAAGGTTTGTTCCATTAATTTCAGTGATCTTTGCAGCAGATCTTTGGACTTCTTTTCAGATAAAATAGGATTTTATGAGCACAGGGCAAGGATCTGCTTGGCCAAAATAACTGGTCAGAGTTAACAGTTAACAGGAATGAGGGTTTAATTCATCCTAACATTTTACCCCACCACACATTTCAAAGGGCTATGCTGCACACTTAATGATTGTTGCTTTACAGACAGTTACTATTGATTGATGCAGCAGCAGCAAAGTGATCCAGTCAAAACCAGGGCTACTACCACAAGATACTAAATACTCCGCAGACACAAAGGACTGTCCCACACTACAAACTTACAATCTACGCAAGGCATAGTCACAGAGTTTGTAAAAGTTTTCCAGTGAGGCAGCCAAAATAATAAAGATTTTTAAACTGACCCTGACATTAGAGCACGACACTTAGCAAATTAGCCAGGAGACACTGGCTTGTAATGATTCAGTCTCAGTGATCAACCTACAGAGAACAGATCAACCTACTGCAGGTTGTTTTTGAAAAAATTTGCCAAGAGACATCTGATTGTTTGATAAGAGTGTGTGGAGATAGCACGAATTCCATCCACAATCAGTCACAGTCGGTGTCAGTCAAAATAAAATAGTCCTTTTAACAGAGATTAGCCACAGAAGTCAGAGATCACATATGCTGAAGTCAAGGAATGTTGCTGAAGTCAAGAAATAAAGTTGCAATCACATAAAAATATTAAGAGCTAACCAATGCAGACAAAAGAGACACTATTGAAAAAAACTGATTAAAATGTGATTTTTTTTCTAATACAGTTTCAAGAAAACATGAAAGAAATGAAAGCAAAAAACCCAGCAGTCCTCCAAAAAGAAACAATTAAATTGAACAGATGTAAGATAACAGAATACTGGCTGGATAAGCCAGGTCAAGGAAAACTTGAGAAAGGTTATCAAACTGAAAGCAAAAATCAAAGGAAATTATGATGAGGAAATGATTGCAAACCAGTAACTAGAGGTATTTGGTCTGGAATGACCTTCAATAAACAATAAACAAGTTCTCACCTCAGCTGCAACTTGGGCCTTCAGTAATTCACATTCAGCCCACAGGGGACTACACAAGACCATTACTTACGCAGTAACATGCACTTGTTTAGGGAGAAAATCGTGTTGAGGAACAAAACTTAATCAAAAACTTGCACACAATAACACGCAAAGGGGAAACAAAGTAAGATTTGGGGAGTGGAGCACAGCAGCTAAGGCAGCTAAGGCAGCCATTAGTCTGCAAGGACAGAGGTCAGGCACTGAAATAGTTTTCTCTTCCCAAATGTGAAAATGCCTTAAAAGTTGAATAACTGATAAAAGAGCTAAGAGAGTGAAACGTCTGTAAATTAAAAATACAAAAGGTACAGATCTGGTGTTGCTGCATCTGGCAGCCCAACAGAGGTGAGGCTGCCACAGCTTCATGCCCCAGGTCCAATGGGTAATGAGGCTGAGCATGCATTCCCAGTAGGTACACATACAGAAACACACCTGTATAACACCTACATTCATGTACATATAGCCAGACATGCAGACAAACAAGGACAGAAAACAACCAGTCTGACGAACGAGGGCAGGCTTTCAGAGGGAGAGATATCCTTTTGTATATGGGGAAAAAAAGCCCGGTGTCAATGAAGATGCTTTGCAGGACAATTTAGAAGTCAAAACCAAAGGGAAGTACCCTGCCTTTTATAAGCTTGCAAATCATTACCAAAGCAACAAGTAATTAATTTCCAAGTAAAAACCAATGTTTCCTGTGGAGTTTCCTTTACAAATTAAAAACCTTTATGGGGCATTGGGGTACAGGTTGTAAATACTGCATGGAAGATCACTCCGTTTGTCTGCTGATGGCACTTTTCACTTATCAGACAACTCAGTGTTTTTTAAAAAAACACAGATGTTGCCCTGGCAGAGTGGGAGAGCAGGTGAAAGATTACCACTGCATCAGTGTGCTCAGAAAATCTGGAGGAGGAGGGTGTATGAACAGCACAGCCTTGGTATCTTCTGAAAAAGACCAGTAGTTCAGACAAGCTGCAGGGTTTCATGTGTTTGATGATGGTTTAATAGAACATAGATCCTACAGCCATCCCACTGTAAGTACTAATTGGATTTCAAAATTTCCAATAAGTTAAATTAAATTTCAAAATTTCCAACTAATTTCCAATAAATTCTAATTAAATTTCCAAATTCCTCAGAGCGCTTGCTGAGTAATGCTCAGAGTGTGAGGAAACTGTTAATACAGTCAGCTCTACTCTCCAACCCAGAAAAGACGGAGTATCTGCTGAAATGGCTGATGATAAAGTAGACTTCAAATGGAGACAGTGAATTGCTATGCTTGTGCACGAAAACCAACTTGTAACACTGAAGAGGGCATTACCTCCCACTCTTGAGCTCTGGCTTCAGCTTCCCTCTGAGACGGCTGAGGGAAAACAGCACTTAGTCCTGCTCAGGACCTTTCTTTCTCTCTAACCCAGTAAACTGAAAATAATTCTTTTGCATTTGAATCTTAGTTACTACAGATAGTGGATGATACAGGCACCAGAGGCATATCAGCATGGAGTGATGTATTCTACAAAGCTATTCAGAGCAGTTAATGAATATTTCTCCCAGCTCATTAATGAAATGCTGACAATTACATTGACCACTCCCTCTTTTCCCAGTCAAGGCTGTAATTTCACCTGTATAAATCACAAGAGCAGGCTCAGCCCTGACTCAGCAAGGGGAGATATGTGTTCTCACAGACAACCTGACTTTGCCTCTTGTCTTGCTCACCTATTTTTGAGTTATGCCACATTGTTCTTATAGGGAAATACTCTCAGTTTTCTTCTGGCTGGAGTTTCAGGGGCTGCAGGGCAGCCTCCTGTCAGGTGCACTGGCTGTGACAGGGAACATAAAGAAATCATCACAGAATGCCAGAATGGTAGGGGTTGGAAGGGACCTCTGGAGATCATCTCGTCCAACCCCCCTTCTTGAGCAGGCACACCTACAGCAGGGGGCACAGGACTGCGTCCAGGTGGGTTTTGAATGTCTCCAGAGAAGGAGACTCCACAACCTCTCTGGGCAGCCTGTTCCAGGGCTCTGTCACCTTCACAGGAAATAAGTTTTTCCTCATAGCCAGGGAGGCGAAGGGTTCCGGAGCGGAGGGTGGCGCCGGGGTATCCTTCCTAAAGCGGCAACACCGCAGCAAAAAGCGCGAAGGCAAAAGTGCGTGTAGAGAGACGGCAGCCCCAGCCTCCCCCGAGCGGGAAGGAGTGCGCTCCTGACGTAAGCCAGCTCTGACGCAGCGTGGGCGGGACACGAGTGACGACAGCAAAGCTTACCGCGCGTATAAAAACAGCCCCCAGGGAGCGCAAGCGATGAGGGCGTGGCCCGCCACTTTCCCGGTTCTGAAGGGTAGCTCCACTCGTGGCCATCGTCCCCCCAGGAGAGCCCTTAGCTACGGTCTCCACTCGCCGGAGAACCATCGCCAGAAGGAATATGGCGACCCAGGCGGAGCCCCCACACAAACACGCAGCTGTCCGTGTCTCGGGCTGCAGGGAGCGCCTGAGCCTGGCACTCCTACCGGGGGCCGCACGGGCAACAGCAGCTGTCTGTGGTGTGACCAGGTGGATGATCTGCTCTGCCTGGTGGCAGAGCTGAGGGAGGAAGTGGGAAGGTTAAGGAGCATCAGGGAGTGTGCGAGGGAGATAGATTGGTGGAGCCGCACTCCTGCCTCCCTGGGGCCAAGGCAGCGGATGGAGGCTCCACATAGAAGCTCCACAAGGAGCAGAGGATCCCCTACCGTCTTGCCACCAAGCAAAAGGAGGGAACCTAAGTGACGGGGAGGGAATGGAAAGAGGTTCCTGCTCAGGGCAGCAGGCAAATCCCCTCCTGGCCTCCCTCACCTCCCCAGCTGCCCTTACACAACAGATAAGGGGCTCTGGAACTTGTGGGCCAGGCAAATGAGGACATAGGTGAAGGTCCATCCGGGGGGTTGCCTACAGAGAGTCAACCAGCCCTACATGTTATGACAGCCTCTGTTAAGAAGAAAAGGAAGGTAATTGTTGTAGGCGATTCCCTTCTGTGGTGGACAGAGGGCCCAATATGCTGACCAGACCCATCCCACA
>WEKW01025046.1:9661-23614 GCA_013389905.1 Sula dactylatra | reverse complement strand
CTGAGGGGAACAGAGGGCCCAGTATGCCGACCAGACCCATCCCACAGGGAAGTCTGCTGCCTCCCTGGGGCCCGGGTTAGAGAAGTGACTAGGAAACTCCCTGGTCTGGTACAGCCATCTGATTGTTATCTGCTATTTGTTATCCAGGTTGGCAGTGATGAGGTTGTGGAGGGAAGCCCAAGAGCAATCAAAAGGGACTTCAGGGCACTGGGGCAATTGGCTGGAGGATCAGGAGCACAGGTAGTGTTTTCCTCAATCCCATCAGTGTCAGGGAAGAATGCTGAAAGGAACAAGAAAACTCACATGATTAACATGTGGCTCAGAGGCTGGTGCCATCAGTGGAACTTTGGTTTTTTTGATCATGGGGATGTTTACATGGCACGGGGCCTACTGGTGGCAGGTGGAGTTCACCTGTCTCAAAGGGGGAAAAAGATTCTTGCACATGAGTTGGTGGGGCTCATCGAGAGGGCTTTAAACTAGGTTCAAAAGGGGAAGGGGATATAGCCAGGCCCACTCGAGAGGAGCCTAGGAGTGGCATGCCGGGGTTGGGGGTGAAATCGATAGTCCAGCTCAACTGTATCTATGCCAATGCACTCAGCATGGGCAACAAACAGGAGGAGCTGGAAGCCATTGTGCAGCAGGATAGCTATGACTTAGTCACCATCACAGAGACATGGTGGGATGACTGTTACGACTGGAGTGCAGCAATGGATGGCTATAAGCTCTTCAGAAGCGATAGGCAAGGAAGGAGAGGCAGTGGGGTGGCTCTATATGTTAGAGGGTGTTTCGATTGCATAGAGCTTAGTGATTATGATGATAAGGTTGAGTGCTTATGGGTTAGGATGAGGGGGAAGGCCAACAAGGCAGACATCCTGCTGGGAATCTATTATAGACCACCCAACCAGGATGAAGAGGTAGATGAAGTGTTCTACAAGCAGCTGGCAGAGTATCACAATCGGTTGCCCTTGTTCTAGTGGGAGACTTCAGTTGACCAGATGTCTGCTGGAAATATAACACAGCAAAGAAACAGTCTAGGAGATTCCTGGATTGTGTGGAAGATAACTTCCTCACACAGCTGGTAAGTGAGCCTACCAGAGGAGGTGCCTCACTTGACCTGCTGTTCACAAACAGAGGAGGACCAGTGGGAGATGTGGTGGTCGGAGGCTGTCTTGGGCTTAGCAACCATGTTATGACAGAGTTCTCGATTCTTGGCAAAGTAAGAACAGGAGTCAGCAAAACCACTACCATAGACTTCTGGAGGACACACTTTGGCCTGCTCAGGGCACTGGTTGGGAGAGTCCCTTGGGAGGAAGTCCTGAAGGGTAAAAGAGTCCAGGAAGGCTGGGCTTTCTTCAGGAAGGAAGTCCTGAAGGCACAGGAGCAGGTTCTCCCCAGGTGCCGCAAGACAGGGAAGATGATTGGCCTGGCTGAACAGGGAGCTTTTGCTGGCACTCAGGAAAAAAAAGGAGTTTACCATTTTTGTAAGAAGGGGCAGGCAACTCAAGAAGAGTACAGAGATGTTGTTAGGTCTTGCAGAGAGAAAATTAAGAGAGGCAAAAGCGCAGCTAGAACTCAACCTGGCCACTGCTGTAAGAAATAACAAAAAATGTTTTTACAAATACATTAACAACAAAAAGAGAACCAAAGAGTATCTCCATCCTCTATTGGATTTGGAGGGCAACACTGCCACCAAGGATGAGGAGAAGGCTGAGGTACTAAATGCTGCATGTGTTTATGTACAGGCATTTCAGAGAGGTAATTGAGCACACAGGTTTCCCTGGAGGGGTGCACGAGGACCCACTATAGCCATGCACACCCTTGAGGTGGCTGGTCTTCTGACTGTCATCTCGTGAGGCAGCTAAGGCACATTTGTCACTGCTCTGGCTGGCCTGGCTTATTCCCCCATTGGATGTGATGGCATCAGCATTGCCACTTCGGCCCCCACCCCCCAAGTCATTCAGTTTAAAGCCCATCTTTAAGTTGGCCAGCCTGCTGCCAAAGATTCCCTTGCCCCTTCTGGACAGGTGGATTCCATCCCTCCCTAACAGGCTATGGTTGATGGGGAATGTCACATTGTCATAAAAGCCAAAACCCTCGCAACGGCACCAGCCACGTAGCCAAGAGCTGATTTGCATTATTTGTCTGTTATTTGCTGCCCATTTTCCTCCAACTGGTAAAACAAAGGAGAAGATGACTTGGGCACCAATATTTTTCACTTGCTCCCCCAGGGCTTTATAGTCTTTCTTGGTTCTGCCCAGGCTCTGGCTTATAGCATCATGTGTGCCCATATGGAAGAGCAACAGCAGAGAGTAATCTGTGCTCTTGACAAGTTGCGGCACCCTCTCAGCAATGTCTTGGGTCTTAGCTCCTGGAAGGGAGCAAACCTCTCATGACACCCTGTCAGGTCAGCACATGGGTGCCTCAGTGCCTTTTAACAGAGTCGCCCACTACGGGCACTCATCTCTTCTTTTTATGGTATCCACTCTGTGCTGCTGGTACAGTTGCACCTTGCAGATCTTGCTCATGAGTGTCTGCAGCTGTTAAATCTTCAATCTGTTGCTGGGAGTGATGATGGAGGGTGGAGACCGAAGTGGAGCCCTGATTTTGTGGGTCACCAGGGTCCAAGGTGCCTCATTCTCAGTGGTGTTCACTACAGGAATGTGGTTCTGAAACCACCTATTTATCTCCACCTTGGCCCCACTAATACTGCACAGCCTTTTAACTGTCTCCTGCAACTCAGCCACCTGGCACAACAGATCATCAACCCATGCACACCCTGTGCTGGTACTTAACCTTTTCACCAGGAGAAGGGTCTGGGCACTCATGGCAACCTACCACCTGTAACAAAGCCTCCTTCCTTACCACTTCCATCTGGGTGGATGCATCAGACACCTCTGGGGCTTTCTCTGTAGCAACACTGGTTTTAGCTCTGGGGTGAGTGCTCACCATTTTGGTAGAGACCTACAGCACTTCCCTGGGCTGGGTGCCTACAAGTAGAGTGCAGCACCCTTCCTGCACAAACTGCCACGCCACGCTGCTGTTTGCAGTGCTCTTGGTCGCTCGCGCTCCCCAGGACTGTGTAAATCTCCCGCAGTTGCTCCTGGCACTGCCCAAGCCGTGTCAGCCTTGTTCATGGGAGCTGCCAGGATTTGGCAGGCCGCTCTGCTCTTCCTTGGGCTTTCGTAGCTCCGGGAACTCCCTTGTTTGCCCCAGTCTAGCGCCCAGCTGCGGAACTTACCATTACCACTGCTGCATTCTTTGCCAGCTGTTAACATTATGAGTATTAACATTGTAACATGTATTAACATAATAAGATTATAATTATGAGTAACATTAATCAAAAAGTCAGCCAATGGCAAACCTAACACAGAAACTGTTATCCCAGTTATTGGGGGAACCGAGATCCATGTTTCTTCGAGGCTGGCCACGCCCCCTGTGACATACAGACCTCAAAACAGCCCTTTTCATTGGATTTGCCCAGAAAATGCAGGAAAGACTTCCCCAACTTCTTGGTTAACAGTCAAGTTATTACAGTGAAATGGTTAATTCAGAATGACAGTCTGGCATCCATTTCTTATAACACGGCAATCATTTGAGGGGGACTGCAGAACCTCGTATGTCTTATGGCAGTTTCAACTTCCAAGTAAATATGATCCTAAAATACCAGAGTGACAAAAAATACTGCTGAGGGAAACACAAAGAAGACACCATGTCATAGTATATAATCATCACCTTGTGCAGTGTTCACTGAGTTGTACAAAATGATGAAACTTTAATCCCTGGTGAGAAGTTAAAGTGGTACATGCCTATTTATAGTGCACACACACACCAAAAACAAAACCTATCAATCTGTACAGTGCAACTTTCATCTCATTTTTCAGTCATCCTGAATATTTTTGTTACAGACAGCTGAAATAAATGGCAAACTAATTAATTCATTGACTTGATTCTCCCATTCAAAATGTTGCCATCTTTTGGAAATAGCAGAGGACAGAAAGGGTCATCCCTTATTGCAGAACTCAGTGTACTGCACATATTCCAGGTTGCACTTTGATTGCCTTGGGTGGCTTTTTTCTTTTACAGAAAAAACCCTATAAATGCAACACTTATAAATGATCTTCAGTTCCAGAAAGTTTATGCTCATTTTATGCAAATATTTAATCCTCTTTTAAATAAAACATGAGATGAAACTGTATTTACTGTCATAAGCACTTCATTAAAAACACTCTTGGTCATATTTAATGTGGTAGAAATAGTTTGCTGAAGGACCAGATTAGTTAGCATCTATTGGCTTAAATTTTGCAATCCTCATTAGCCAGGCGTGCAAACAATTTTCAGTTTGATGGTTAGACATCAAAATAGGAGAAAAAATTCTGACAGCTATAACAAAGTTACTCTTGAACAAATTTTGGAAAAGTTTTAATTAGATGTTGGAAAGTTCAGTTCCAAAAGGCAACATTGCAATATCAATTTTAAAATGTACTTGTAGATGTTTAATTTGTTAAATTTGATTAATTGTATACACAAAAATGGCAACAGCAGTTTTATGCAGTTTAATAAACCAATATTTTTCACTTTTCCCCAAGACAGTCATCCAGCTAAGCAGTCACACAGCTCTAACAAGGATTTCTCTAAAGTCATTCTTGTTCCTCCAGGCCACAGAGTTAATTCCACAACTGTTCTCACTCTTTGTTACCCAGGAAAGAACTTCTGGATTCTGAAGAAATCCTTCTGCTCTAACTGCAGCCCTCCAGCTCTGTGGGGAAGGAGTGGATATTCATAGGTGTGGCAGTGCTCTAGGAAAACAGAGGCCTATCTCACCTACAAATCACAGAAATACTAATCAGGATACAATGAGTATTACTTTGCCTTGAACTTAAATATAGGTTTACTAAAACAGTGTAGCAATAACATGTAAGTTTTTTGTAATACTGTGAGTCAGGCACACTTTTAGATAAGGATGTGAGCAGTGTGATCATCCAAAAGGTAACAGTGGGTGAAGTTACACAAGGAGGATGAGTGGGAAGACAAAAGAAACCAAAATAATCAAAACGGTGAGAAGAAGAGACACACACACACCCCTTGAGGAAAGGGAGGGCAACAGCGTAAATACAGGCGTGAGGAAGGAGAACCTGAGAACGAAGAAAACAAATTCAGTTTAGTTCTGATTTTTCTCACTGAGGATCATTAAAGCCTGCTCACCTTGACCTCAGGAAAAGCAACCACCAGGGACTCCAGCCGTTTGGACTCACTATATGGCATTAGCTCCATGACACTGTAAAAGCCACAAATAATTCAGAATACAATTTTTTAAGTCAATCATTCTGTATATGTACAAGTATTAATGTTGTGTAAGAACTGCCCATCAGCACCAAGTGCATTGTTAATCAATGAATTCAATGAAGTTTAAAACTGGCCTGGTTTGTCAGTGAGCAATCTCCAATTCCCTGAGTTATATAGACAGATATATAGATATAAATATATACATGTATATTCTGTTGCAACTGCAACACTATAGATAGGAGTAAGTATTTTAGAGTGGGTACAGGATCTCCCAAGAAAGGAGCCAAATCTATACAGACTTTTAGCAAAAGCAGAAAATTCTAAATTTAAGCCAGACAGATTGAAGTGGGTAACCACTTACTATTAGTAGGACATTATTAGTCATTTATTTTATATGGTAAACCATAACTTAATTTAAAAAAATCTTGAAAATCATGGTCCTTTTCTGACTTTCCAATTGACTTGTTTCTTCATACCAGAGTTCTCAAGCCACCTTACAATCAGAGAAAAAACTGCTGATTCAAAGAGCAAGGAAAAAAGCAAGAACAGCTACTCTACTGTACAGGGACGGTGTTGGAAGTAACAGTAGGCTTGTGACCTTCCCACCCATTTTTGTTCTTGCTGTTCAGACCAAACTGGCATAAATATTTTGCTTACCAAAAAAATTAAGCCACAAAGATTTTATGAAAAGGAGAGGATTACCCAGGTCTCAAAAAAAAAAAAAAAAAAAAAAAAAAAAAAAGAGGAATACAAAAATCAGGAGATGATTTCTAGAAATTGTGGGAAATGAAGAAAATGACTAGTGGAATATGAAGCAAGATTGTAGCAGTGCTCTTAGCTGAGGCAGTTAAAGAATGTTGCACAGGAAAAAACACTGCTGGCAAAGGTGAGTAGCAAACCTCCACCAATGGCGACACTCGCCCTCCAACAACAGCAGTTGCCTTTGTGACCACCAGACCCAGCACCATGGCAAACCCCTCTATGCCAAGCTGTGAGCACAGGGGGCTGTTCTTTAAAAGGTATCTCACACATAAAATTGATGGGAACTTGCTAATATTTATGTCTTTGATATTCTCCTTTGAGGATTGCAGCACTCTCTTGGGGTTCTGAGTCCTTAATGATATGGATAATGGACACAGGAATTCACTTGTCTGCTGTCCCCTGCTAGAAAAGTTTTGGGTGCCTTGGAGTGCCTAATGCAAAGCCTAATTTGTCTGATCAATCCAATATGCCAAAGAAGACTCACTGTCCTTCTCTTCCCAAAAGATCTTGACTCTGTACTTCTTGTAGTAATTCATGGTTTTCTCTAATGCCTAAATACATCAAAACAGTGATCCTTCCAATATTACATATGACTATATAGTACTGCTGATTTAAAAAGATCCACAAAAGCAAAGAAACAAGACACAAATCTCTTAAGGACCCAGATACTTAAGATTGTTAAAATTGAACAAGAAAGTTGCAGCTTCCAGGTACGTGTCTCTTCTAGTAATTTGGCATCCAGAACAGTTAGACTGCAAGTAAGTGGTTATTTAAAGAAGACTTACGCCAGTCTCTCTGCAATAAACTCACTTTCACATTTCCTTCCAACGGATCAGTTACCTAACCACAAGAAAAAACAAAAATAACTCAAACCTCAAGCACCTTCTGGCAACAGGGCTTGAAGTAAGGAAGGATGTAATTTTCAGAAACCAAGGTTTCAGGAGGTACGCCTCAACACTTTCACTCACATTTTACAAATCTTACTGTAGTTTGAACTTCATTGGCCAACACAACTTTAAAATCAATGCTACTCTGAATTGGGTTTGATCATCTTTCACATTAGAGTTAGAGCAAAGGTTTTTTGCTGTGTGTAGTTTTGGCATTTTTTCAGGACATGTAATTCTCTCATGGATCTTCTGAAGTCTCTTCTGTTAGAGCCTTTACATCAGCTTGCATTCGATCATGCAAGTATGACCATCTCTCAGAAAAAAAAATTGTGACAATATTTCTCCCTCAGGATCGTTTCTCACTTACTCGAAATACTGAAGACCAGAGACTTTGAAGTTGGCAGGCTGATTTACTGCAGCTTAGGATTTGGCCCTATTGAGAATAACAAGGTGCAGTCAGTGAATGATTTCAGTATGTCCGGCTCCATAAATCAAGCAATAACTCTACATTTTCTCACTTCAGATGCTATTAGAAATAACCATTTATACCAAAGGTCTCTCACTGTCCAGGAAGCTAACCTAACCGGATTGTCCCCTCTTTTCACAGGAAACTCTGGAGGCTCAGGCCGTGCCTGTTTCTCCGCCTCCTGTGCAGCTGAGCAGCCCCCAGCCAATGTGTGACCTGGAGGCAGACCACTGGCTGTTCCTCACCAGCAGAAAGGTGGCAGAATGGCATAGCTTTACCTTAATCACACTGTCAAACTATAAACTACAGTAAGCTTCCCATTCACCTCACCTCCAAGAGAGAAATTATTTTCTATCTATGAATTTCTCTCAGCATTCAGCTTGTACACTTTGTATTTTGGCAAGCAATGATTATTCTGGCACAGTCTCGCCGTGTGAGTATACACCAGGTGAATACATACTCCTTTTTAAGCAAAGCCATGGCTTAGAACAATACGTAGTGTGTCAGGCGTGGAATCTATGAGGGGAAGTTTCAGTGCCTTTTTATTAAAATCTGGAGTTTAAGGGAGTACGTCCTCTTTACAAAGCGTGGTGTGGGAGGAGGAATTCTCCACAACAGCTATGTACTTCAGTAAAAGGTATAATAATTCTGCCTTAATTGTTTTTATCCTTCAGTTTCCTGCTCAGTAAATGAGTGTAATAAATATATGCTCACTAAATCTGACCAAATAACAGAGGAAATAATTTAATTTACTATGACACCAAATGCTGCATTGGTTAATGCTATGCAAACTGCTTTTAACATTGGCTAAACCCATCGCTATGAAGCGGAGTTAGCAAATACTTACCACCTGCTTTTATATGTCTCTATCCATTTTGTAATGGGGAGCTCTGAACTTTACTATTATTGGAAACAGAAGCAAGAAGTAAATAATACACACCAGTAAACATCTGTACACATCCCAAAGAAGATGTTTTTGCCTGTGAAACCATTGTGACTAAAATCCTTATGCTCAGGTTTGGCAACAACAACAAAACCAGAGCAGCTGTAACGTAAATATGTCCACAGTTACGTAATACCCCACATGCCATTAATACGTGCCCAGCCATATGAAACCTCCATTCATTTTCTCCATAAACAATCTAACGTTTCCTCATATTAGGAATCTCCATCAGACAAATATTCTGGACCCATTGTTGTGGTGTACTTGAACAGGATGACTCACAGCTGCCTAATGGAAGCCAAGCAAGTCCTGGAGCAGTGCAACTCCCCACTCCATTACCGAGTCAGGCTCACTGAGAACTTTTGATAGGGTATTTTTCTAAGTGGTATTTTATTGGCAATAAAACTTTCAAGCTATAACTGATATATTAGTAAATATTTTCTTCTCATTTGTTCCTTGCTCAATCATAATTAATTCAAACAGCTGAAGCAGCACAGCTACAAAAATGGTACTTCAGATCCTTGCAGCACACAGTCAGGAACTAAAATACGCAGTCTCCAATCTTAGAACGCTAGCAGTCCTGCAAAAGAACTTAGATTTCACAGAAGCTCTGGGGGGATAAGTGAAAGTCATCTAGGAAAGCAGGAAAAGTAAGTATTCACTTACACTTATCAATGCAAGTAGCTTAAAAAGAAACACAGAGGAGTTAGAAAGCTTGGCAAGAAGAGAGGCTGGATGTAAAAGGTGTTTCCAACTCGTGGTAGGGTGACATGAATGAGTAGAGTAATTTTTTCAAGACAAACAGATCAGCTCATAAAAGAGCTGCTTCTAAAACCAGCTATTATGGCAGGCAGTCCACCCAGTGGAGGTTCTTCAGACAAGGAAAGTTCACTTTTCTGGGCAGTTGGTGGAGACAGGCGAGCAATTCCAGAAGGGTGAACCACAGCACAGAAACCAGCAGCATTTGTGTGCTGGCTAAATCAGGGTGCTGAATATTCAGCTTGTTCAGAAGCACTAATGTGATCCAAAAAAGACATATTTTCAAAGAGACTTGGCATCTGTGGTGTTCAAAATATGGTGTTCCCACCAAGTGCTTAAGTACCCTTGAAAGATAGGATCTACAGTGAAAACAGAACTTATGGCTATTATTTTTTTTTTACTTTTATTTTACTTTCAGCTTCTATTTAAAAGCATGGGTAGAAGCTCCAGATATATAATAAAGGGTCCTTTCTGAACTGAAGTGTGTTTTGCAGACTCATAGCCAACATAACACCTTGATGCTAAAAGGAATGAGGACATCGACCAAGAAGCATACAGTGCCATTCAACAAACAAAAGGAATGCAAACTGTTGTCACACCCTTCCTGCCAGAGCTGGGTAAAAAGTTTCACAGAACCTGCTGTATCAGAAAATTCAGTTTGCTAAGAATCAAACTGTTTCCTGGGAATGCTCTGATTTTCATCAGATGTTGCCAGCCCATTGAGTCCATATTCAATCACAGGAAAGCATTTCCTTCTGAACGCTCTGACAACAGTTCTGAACCAGGCATTGCAAGGAATGTTTTGGTAAGGCCATTTTGAGTTTCTTGACCTGTGAAATCATTACATTTTAGAACTTCCACTGCACAATACATTTCAAGCTTGCTTGTGTTCCAAGCACTGATGACAAAAGGCTCCTTCAGCTTTCAGAAAGTGCTGTATACTCTGAAGCCTGCCTGCTTTTTTCGCAAAAGATTGGTTTACTAATGGAAGAAGGGGGCACCAGCACATTAACTAAGGTGCTTATTTGGCATTATTCTATTCCAAGCGTATTCTCTGAGTGCTTTAGTGAGGGGAACTTTATATACACTAATTTTGCCACTGACAACAGAAGCAGCCCATGAGGCAAAAAGTAATTTATTAGGAAGAGAAGGGGCTTGCAGTTTTACTCAAACATTGTGCTAAGCAGCACTCAAAATCCATCTTGGATGAGAAACCTGTGCTGGCAACATCAGGACTCTTTTTGCTTAATATAAACAGTGACCTTTGAGTTTACAGTTGTATGTCAGTAGACATTTTTGAAAGCATCACTTTAATTACAAAATGTTTTCACTTATACTCAGAGTGTTTCACTTACACCTCAGTATTAAACAAACTGTGAGTTCCAGTAACATAAAAGTAATTTAGAAGTCACCTGTGAAATGAACGAGTAAAACAAGAGGTTTAGATTGGCCACAGGCTGCTCTAAACCACTGCTGCCGCAACAGCTAGATGGCATCTCCCTCCGCTCCCCCCACAGCTCCAGCTGGAATTTGGTTAGCCCACCGTGCTCATAAACTCCGAGACCTTAACACCCAGGCAGAGGGTCTCATTTGTCGCAGGATCTAGAAACTGCCAGTGCTAAACAGGGATGTCTCTGTGCTCTGCAGATCACTGCTGAGGACTTGGGACAGTTCACCGAGCACATGGCAGCCAAGCTTAGCCCGACTGACGGCCAGCTTCATTAGAGAAGAGCAGGAGGTCATCCAGAAGCTGTCCCACCGGTCCCCAGGTGCTATGGGGCAGCAACAGGAGTCAGAAAGGAAATCTCAACCCTTGTGATTTCACTAGTATCGTACCTTTTTAAGTATCTTCTTCATCTATCGCTTTCTCTACGCACCCCCATGTGGCCAGCATTGTTCACTGCAGGATGGGTTAAGCTATGAAACTTCACAGCTGAGACAGTGGAACAGTGCATGGTCAGTTATGGAAGCTCCACTTTTGGGAGCTCATTAAGTGCCCATTCAAGAGTCTCTCTTTGGATGTACAGTGTTACAACACCAAGTCTGAGAAAAAATAATGCTATCAGGAAGGCAACAGCTGGAACTGTTCAAAGCTGGTGATTTTGTATTTCATACTAATTCTCTGTTTTACATTCCCTTTTCTTCCCTCTCCCCTCCCCTGCTCTCTTCCCCTCTCTTCCTCTCCCCTTTCCCCTCCCCTTTCCCCACTCCCTTACCCTTCCCTCCCCACCACCTTTCCTTTTTCCTCTTTTCCTTCCCTCCCTCTCTCCNGAAATCTGAAAATTCAGAAAAGAGAAGTTGAGAAACACAAATTCCAAGGCAATAAAATAATAATAAAAAAATTCTGAGTACTTAACAAGCTATTGAAGTTTCATACCTGCACCACACATGGGTAAATCCTTTAGTGCTTTCAGCCGTGACTACTAAACTCAAACCCATCCTGCAGGAGGGTTTGGTGCTGTGACTTCTACTGTCCTTCAATCCAGTCACACATACCAAATCCTTTTTCAGTTGTCCGTGGACAGAATTAGACTCTCCTGTGTGGTGGATCAGAAAACACCAGCACCAGAGTCCATCTCAGAAATGCCCCAAGAGGAGCTCTCTTGTCTCTGCTACCTCTTTGTAGGAGTCTAGCTTCTTAATTTAATCCTCCAGTTTAAAAATCTAAAAGCCATTTGATGCAAACTCTTCCCTTTCTGGACTTTCTTCCCCTTTCCCCCATTGGATTTAACATGTTGTGACCAGTCACATCTTTAATGCCAAGGGTAGAACCTTGTAACACTCCACTTCACAAATCAGGATTTGCTCCTGTGACATCTCGCATTGCCATTTCTAAAAGAAAGATTCCCATTTCATGGATGATGACTATTCAAATTCTGATAAGATTAAGTTGGAAGCATTACTGGGTAGTTTGTGGGGTGGGCTCTCTTTAACATCTCTACTGAAACCATCCCAACTGAACAGGTTCTCTTAAATGTGACATAACATTTTTTACTGTAATTTTCTCCAGCTATAGGGAATCTGTCTACAAGGCAGCTAGAATCTTCTTATGCCTCTACAGATTTATCTGACCTATATGAATTGCAGTCTGCTTTTGACAAGGAAAGGTTTTTTGACATTGTTTTGCATTTTAGTTTGATTCTATAAATGGAAATTATCCTATATGTTCCCAAAGAGGAAAAAAGGTCATTTATATTAAAAAAAAGCACCTCAGGGAAAACACTAATAATTTATCATTTTATGAAAAGTGCAAGTTTTTCTACAGGGTTAAAGGCTGTTGTTGAGCTGAATATTTTAAAGCTGTACATCTATTTTCTACTACATTGCCTCCTGATGTTTCGTACACCTAGCTTTTCCATGCTAAAATAAATTACTGTTCTTCGATAACCCACTAAATATTACAACAGATACAAATCTTGTTAGAAAAGGGAGGTTAGAAATATAGTGTTGAGTGACATGGGTTTAGTTTATTCAAAGCCAAAATGTAGAGTCATAAAGTCATAGAATCATTTAGGTTGCAAAAAGATCATGAAGGTCATCCAGTCAACTCTAAACCTAACACTGCCAAGTCCACCACTAAACCATGTCCCTAAGTGCCACGTCTACAATTCTTAGTGACTGCACATTTGGAATGGATTATTCAGATTACTTGCAAAGATATTCATAGTCAACCTGTTGCAGAGTGTGTGAGGTGGGGAAAAAGCTGTTTGATATGAAGCTTTCAATACTATCTAGCACTACATTACATAAGAAAAAGCAAATAACCTGTATATGCAACAACAAATATATTTTATTTTTTTTAATTAACTGTAAGACAAATGTGAAGATATATGCTATGACTATTGCCTGGCAGTTTGGCACACACCATAAAATAATGGAATGTAGGATTCCATAACAACATAAGCGCCTAATACTGAAAATCTAATACTTCAAATCCCAGGTTCACATATGAATGAATGCTGAAAGAAGGTGCAGAAATACTTCAGCTAATGCTATGCTGTAATAGCCAGCATAATAATATCATCTGTAGGACTTAAGCTTTTAAAAACAATCTAAAATCTCCTTACTGAATTTCCTAGTTTCATGTTAGAAATGCTTTTCCAGCCACTAAAGTAAAGTGATCGCTAAATACAGTTTAAAACACAGAGTACTGACACATTCCTTCATATCACAGTTTAGAGGAGAAAACAATTGGTGATTAAACACAAAAAGGGTAATGCCAAAATATTAAAAAATATTCTTAATCTGCAGGATTTAGCAGGGGATTGATATCTTTTTTATGGGAAAGAATAAATATGAGTAAACAACAAAATCTTCAGTGACTGCAGTCAATCACTGATCTGATTTTTGTTCTCAATCAAATGAGGGAAATTTTACAATACATTGTAATATTGTTCTCAGCTGTGTAGTGATTATTCAGAGGGAAAAAGACTATGTGCAACTACTCCAGATTTATAAAAAGACACTAGCTGTAAGAGATGTCTTCTGTTTCTGTAATTTTGAGAGCTGCAGTTTTCCAAGACTTCTTTTTTTCCATATGGGTGTATAGTTCTACTTATATGCAACACTTTTCTTAATCCAAATAAATGTTGGACCAGACTTTTCTCTTTACCTTTTTTTTTTAATAGCTACATTCTAACTGCCCAGGGTAAATGAAAGCATACAAAACTGGATTCATTAGGATGAGACCTTCCAATCAACGCACCAGGTCTGGCTAGGAGAAAGTTCTGTATCATAAAATGTTTCATGTGTCAGAAATCAGTTTGTTTCACATCTGATTGAAATTCAGGGGTTTAGATTATTTCTAAAGCAAATTAATCAGAAACAGGCAGGCACAGCTGCAGGGTTTTGCA
>WEKW01025044.1:478278-516408 GCA_013389905.1 Sula dactylatra | reverse complement strand
AGGATGTAAAGAGGACAGAGCCAGGCTCTTTTCAGCAGTGCCCAATGACAGGAACAAAGGCAATGGGCTCAGACTGAATCACAGGAGATTCTGTC
The DNA here is from genome assembly GCA_013389905.1 of Sula dactylatra. Taxonomy (NCBI): domain Eukaryota; kingdom Metazoa; phylum Chordata; class Aves; order Suliformes; family Sulidae; genus Sula; species Sula dactylatra. The sequence continues at coordinate 516,313 of WEKW01025044.1, read as the reverse complement.
TGAACATCAGGAAACACTTCTTTTTACTGTGAGGGTGACTGAGCATTGGAACAGGTTGCCTAGGGAGGTTGTGGAGTGTCCTTCTTTGGAGATATTCAAAAGCTGCCTGGACACAGCCCTGAGCATCTGGTTCTAAGTGGTCCTGTTTGAGCAGAGGGGTTGGACAAGATGACCTGCAGAGGACCCTGCAAGCCTCAGGCAGCTTGTGGTTCTGTGTGAAAAGTTCCACAGACAAATGATGCGTTGTTTAAAAAGATCTACTTTATATCCAATCTGCTGCCTACAGTTTTCATTTGATGCCTCCTATTTCTTCCATTCTAAGGCACAGAAACCAACTGACTGTTCTCCATCCCTTCCTTCCCACTCACAGTCTTGCACACCTTTCTCACACCTTGGTTATCAGTTTGCCAAATCTTAGTCTTAGCTTGTTTTGTTGTTCTTTGCACAGCTGCCGTTCTAATACTTGCTATTTTTGCCCTTCTCCAAATTTTTCCTAAAGAGGAAGCATCATGGCACCAGGAGGTTCCAGCCCACAAGCAGCATGACACATATGATGACTTTATAGGCTCCAGACGTATATAGAAGATGAATTTGAGGCCATGGAGACCTAACAGGAGCAGTATTGACTGGCGAGCTGATGGACCAACAGACAGCTTTGAGATGCTCAGTCTACTTGGTTCCACCAGGAGGATCACCCTCACAGAGGGGCTCCAGGCGATCATCCTAAACTAGTCCTAAAGCTGTATCTCTTCATCCATAGAGATGGCCAAACCCCATTAAACTGCCTGTCCTTTCAGGGCCAGAGAGGTATCTATGCAAATTCACCTCTAACTGACTCTGAGCAGGGTTCAACAGGCACTCCTTGTGGTGAGAGGGCTGGAAACGGTTACCAAGGTAGTCCAAGGCTCTCCTTACATATGTTCTACTCTCCTTCCATTGGTGAAGGTCTCTTTGTTTGGACCCATCAGTTCCTGGCATGTGAACGGAGAAACAGCAATTGCCAGGAGTGCTGAAACACTGTAATTTAGCTCCTGGTTGCTGGGCAGCAATTTAAACCACTATAATTCAGGGGACCCATAGATGAACCCTTCTCTAATTGAGCCTTTTCACTCCAGTCACTCAGGGATGCTTATACTGAGGACAACAAGTCACTATAGGAAACATCAATATGAGAAGTCACTGGGAAGGGACAAGACAGAATCCAAGCTGCCCACAAAGTGACTGCAAATTTCAGTTCAGCCACAGCATTTTATAAAATCAACCTCCTTTAACACATTTTTGAGAGCTGCTGGTTTAAAAGAAAAAAGCACAAGAAAATTAGCAACACACAAGAAAATTAGCAATAGCAATTCTGTTGTCTCCCTCAGAAGGTGTTTTCTGGTTCATAGAGATGTGGGAGAGGAAATATAAGACAGCCAAAGACGACTAGGCGTTCCTTGCCTCTAACAAAGCACAGAGCGAAGCCACAGCTCCTCTCTCAAATTTATGGTTAGAGCAACCCATGGTGTGGGAGCTCAGAGGGGTGGCTTTGGGGCAGGGCTGTGTCCCACCACCCATGTCCACCACCCTGAGATCACTTTTGCTTTGAGTCCGTGGGAGCAAAGGGGAGTAGGATGTTTGCCCACACCTCAGACTGTTCCACTTGTCCTTCCTCATTAACACCAGCCCTGTTTCCTTGCACTCCCCTCACTGTTCTGGCCCCTGATATTTCCTCTTCTCACCCTAGCATTCTCCCATCACACTACGGCTGCTTCTGAAAACGCTAATTAAGAGCGGTCGCCCGTCAGTCCCCATCTGGGACCAGTTCAATCCAGTTTGCAGGTGAGTGTCTTTTCAGTATTCATCAAGCTCCATTCTCTGGTGCTTGGTGACAATTTCATCTTCCTCTGGGGACAAAAAAGAAGGAGAGATGATGTTGCTGTAAAGAGATGCTAATCACGCTATGGGGATCTCCTGAAGAAATCGCAGAGCCCTTTGTTGAGGGATGCTGGGTCTTGCTGTCCTTGGCTCTTTGTTTCTCCTCTGATTTCTATAAGATGCCGTGCGGGCAGGAAGGGAGGGTAGAATTTATAAAGATATTGAAGGGCAAGGGAAGGGCAGTGCTTAATATTGCATCACAGATATTGCTACAAGCTGTTTTGAATTGAGTCTGCCTTTTTATCGCACATGTGTGCCAAGCTGATGGGGATGGGGATCTGCTCTCACCCCACATCAGTGGGGTGACTACTTTTGTTACTGTTATGATTTCTGGTTTCTTTCTGGCTTGCCAAGAGCTGCAAATGGATCGGATGGGCCTCTGAATTTCTGGGAGGCTCTGGCCATACATCTGTGTTTCTTCTTCTGGAGTTTGAGAGGAGCTCGGGGAGTATCTGGAGGAACATGTGGAGCCAGTCATGGAAGGAAGATGCTTCTGGATTGATGATGACTGGTAGCTTAAGGTGCGTGGATTTCTTGCAACACTGCCAACAACAGACACCACCTCCTACCAGCAAAATCCACAGGCTGTGCTCTTCCTCCAATGCAGCATGCACAGCCTGAGGGCAGCCTTATGCAGTCTGTAGCTAGGTATGTCCAAGATCTGCTTCTCTGTTCCAAAACCTAGGAAATAAGTCACCTTCTCCTTGATTCTTGGTTGTGGGGGATGACAACAAGCTAGACTGTGCATTACTGGTGGCAACCAAGTACTGTGCCTGTGGTGCCTTTGAGGGCTGCTTTGCTATTTTCAAAAACAGTGATTTCTTCAGGTCCTTCACCAACCCCACAGGTGAAGCTGCACATGCCTGGTCTTCCCTTGCAACTTGGCCCCATGCCTGACAGACACATCTTACCTCTTAATCAGCCTGGCATGTCACAGCCAGTGCCAGCCTTCTGCAAAGCCTTTTGGCTCTGGTGGCCAGAGTGCATGCCACACAGCCCAGGGGTGTCCCCAGCATGCCCCATGGACTGGCAGCTTCGATGCCTGCGGAGGTCTTCAAAGAGTTAACTTTCCTCCAGATACTCTCAGCAGCTCCCTGAGCTCAGTGACTTGAAAGAGGGGCTGGCTGTACAGCAACACAGCAAAGACTGGAGCAAACCATATGCTTCTGCACAAGGATAACAGCATCATTAAAATCCTGAACTAAGAACTCAAAGGAGCATTTGAAGAGTACATAGCAGCAGGTCCTGAATCCTAACTATCAGCTTCTCTTCCCCTCAAATCCTTTGCATGGGCTGAATGTGAAAGCAAAATGTATAATCAATCACAGCAACCCACTTCCTTCTTCCTCAAGTGACTCTCCAGGCATATGCCCACCTCAGGAGCAAGCTGTAGTCTGTAACAGCAGGGAAACAGAGGGGAACAAACAGGTGAAACAAGAGAGAGAGAATGACTATGGGGGAGAGAGAGAGAGGCAGACCCCGATCACTGCTTAAACTTTGCTTATTTACAGCAGCAGCATACATATGAAGATCTATAGCACTTACACCCAAATAAATCCTCCCTTGGAGACAGGTGGCAGATTTCCCCCTCCATTATTTACAGCCACTTCTCAGTGAAAACTGCAAGCTGTAAAATGCCCATACAGTGTTGGAGAGATTTATAGTCCTGTATTTCACACACTGCCTTGCCCCGCTGTGCTGCCTTTGGGGAGACATGGCAAATGGACTCCAAGGTGTTTGACAAAGATGAAGACTCATTTATTACTTGATGCTTTGGAGAGAAGTATTTGTACGCAGCAGCCTACACAGGTGGCAAAGGTTAATCCTCTCCTCTCCTGTCAATTCAGCTTTTTATGAGCAAGGGGAAAGCAATGTGTTAGGGAGGGGAGGAGTGAGAGAGGAGAGCCACTGAGCAGCACCAGTGACCCATGTCACCCTGCACCTTTGACCAGTGCCAGAGGAGACAGGGGACTTCACTCTGCCACTGACCCATCACCCAAGCAAGCGTGATCTCAGCTTTTTCTTGCGCAGATCTTGGTCCTACAGGAGGCGGACTGACATCTCCACTTCTCTGCAGCAGATGGGATTTCCTGAACTCTGCTATTAGAGTAGACTTTTGGCTTGCAGGCCAAAAGCATCCATGACACCCACCACCCTGAAAACCCAGTGTAATGTGCCTATCTTTCTCTGGCACAGTGGGGCATAAGGGCATAAGGGCTTTTGGCAAACTGGGCTTCAGAATGTCTTAGTCTAGGTTGGGGCCCCACAAATATATCTCCCTGCCCTTCTCTGCTGGCATTGCCAACAGTTACAGTTCCCTCAACTCTAAAGGTGATCCCTGTGAGTGGGGTTGAGGCAGGGAGTCAGCGTGGTGCCAGCGGGCTGCTAACATGCTGCCTTCGCTGGATATAGACAAAGACCCTCAATCTCCGTGGCTGTCGATGGAGTGTTTTTCAGCAGCACTAAATTCTTGCAAAAACTCGAACACAAAAACATAAAAATAAAAACATGGTGTAAAAAACACACAATAAAAATATAATACCAAATATATCACTTAACTAAAACCGCTGACCCAGCGGCTTTGATGTTAATGCATTGTCTGTTACAGTGTGGCGTTCCAGCTGAATACTAACTGGCTGCAGAGCCTGAGCCCAGCCTTGCTTCAGAGGTTTCTGATTTTACTACCCTAATTTCTGCAGTCACTCTTCCTCTCCTGGGGTTTATTAGGTCTCCTCCCCTGCCACGATCAACTAAGAGCTGCTTTCACTTTCTCCCCAGTGTTAATTAAAGCCGGGGTGGAGTATGCCCCAGAAGACTCCTCAGTGGAGGAGGAGGAAGACGAAAACTGAGCGCAGCACAACGGCAGGGTTCTATCAGTGGAGAGCTGTGTTAACAAGAGCCCTATGGATGTGAGAGGAAAGAACAGTCAGTGGGGAAGGCAGGAACAGATGGTACCCAGTTACACACAGCACGGCTCCTGGGGTCTGCAGGATATGCAGAAGCTCCTGATCACTGCACAAGCTGCCTTGTACCAAATGACAGCACCAGTCACAGCCTCTGCAAGAGCCATCTTTACCTGTTCCTGTACACACAGCAAGGAGATATCTCAGTGGGCATCTCTCCTGCTCCAGCCCTTGCATGCTGCTAGCATGAAGCCAGCCAGAAGACATTGACTCCTTTTTGATGGCAAGATGTAGGGATGTTCCTGTGCAAACCTGATGCAGCTCTATGCAGTTATTCAATGCCCAGGTGCAGGAGAAAGGCTGAGTGAAAGCCTGCCATGAAGCAAGACAGAAGGAGAGTCTCCAGTTGGGGACCATTTTGAACTGTGATGCCTGGAGGCACAACCTTGACCACACTGGAAGATGTACCAATTACTGCAGAAGATTCAGGTCAGTTTGTTGATGGACAGCCCAGTGGGGTCCAGCACAGAATTTCAGTCTCATCTACTGTGGTCCCTGCTAACCATTGCTAGCCAAAAAGCAAGGGAAGGGGGTAAGGATGCCATCTCTAATGCTTAGTCAAGTCCCTACACTATGGTAGCAGTCGAGGGCAAGAACTGGGGCAGAACACAAACTGAAGGGCTTGACCCTCGAGGCTTTCACTGCAGACAATCTAAAGATGCTGTTTCAACTGCACTTAAAGATGTCAGTCCCAGAAGGTGATGGCTCTGGATGGCCCTGACCCAGCTTATGTTGCTTGCTGAGACAGCAATTGCCAAACAGGCAGCTGAAGACAGCTTCCATCCAGACCCTGTAAATCCACATTGTGAGCAAATCCAGACACACTCTGTCCTTGTATTTCAACAGGTGGAGTCATGGAGCAAAGTGATCCAAATTTTCCATTCCTGCAAGGTCATGGTGACCACTCTTTCTTCAAAGGATAGCATCCCATCTGTGCATGGCTGCTTCATGCTGCAGAAGGCAGGTGGTTGCTCTTCTGTTCCTGGCTTAGCCAACATTTACTTCCATGCCCAACCTTCAAAAACACATTTGTATTCTCTAACATATATCCTAAGAGAGGCATCAAGCAAAGCTGTCGCTATGCTGTGTGGCTGGGCTACAGCTCTCTGGAGCTTCTGCCTTGGCCACTTCCTTACTGCTGGAAGGAGGACATGCCCTTCACTTCTCCATCCTCCTACCCTTTTCCTGCCTTGGTACAGACAGTAGTGCTGGGCTGAGGCCCATGATGAGCAGGTGGAGATGTGCTTGCTGTCTTCAAGCATGTGGCAGAAGACAAGAACAAGGCTGCAGCTGGGACATGTGAACACAGCAATGTGGTCCCTTCCCAGCTCTCTGAGTTTGGATGGCCAGCACAGTTGGCCAGTGGGGAGAGGAAAATATTGGTTAGCTGAGACAAAGAAAATCTATTCTGAGTTGCTGGAGAAAGTGTCCCACCTGACCTACCAGAATGAGAGAGGAAGCTAAGGAAGGGCTGAATCAGCCGAGGAGGAACCAAAACATTATGTACAGTCTTGATAGTCTGCCCTCCTTTTTTTTTTTTTTGGTGTGGGGGGGTTGCAACTTATTCATCATTGCAAGTTGGTATTTGCTCTTCCTTCAACCTAGCTCTTGGTCTGAAGTGACCCTCTCTCACATCATGACACAAATTGCTTGAAAAATTGTGCAAAACCCTTTCGCTCCTCCAGGCACCCCAAAGTGTCCAGTGATGCTGCTGCTTGACAGCAAGGGATACGATGAGGGTCAGGAGGAGGATAAATGTTTCCCAATAATGAGTGGTGAGTAGGAAAATTCCTCCAGTAAGTGAACCTATCTACTCACTGGTGTCAGGGAGCAGGAGAGAGACCCCACAGTCTGATGGAGGGTGTGATGCTTGCCTGCCTTCCCCTCTCACCCAGTCCTGGATCCACAGCTGCTTACTGCAGCAGCTCCTGGAGTTATGGTCCCACTCCACGGCCCACATGCATCCTACACCTGCGGAGGATTGAGATGACCATCTCCTCTCTGCTCTCTCATGCTCCCATCAGTAGTCCCAGAGGAGCACAATGCTCTGTGGAGGGCTCCAGCATGCCTTGCCATGCATTGTCTGCAGTGTCTTACATTGGAAGCACTCCCTAGTTTTAATTAAAGCTTTGAGGACCCAAGTCAGGCAGAAAGAAGAGAAAATGCTAAGAACAGCTAATTTCTTAAACTGCTCTCTGGCACCTTTTGAAACTTACCTCATGTAGCAAATTAAAAATGCTAATAGATGGCCAATAAAAAAAAAACACCAAAACCCTTTCTTCTCTGTAATTTCAGTGAGCTGAGTGGCTCTGTGCATCAATTAGTGGTGGTAAATGAGACTTTCTCCATTGGGGAATGACTGGGGTGGAGGCATAAACCCACAGGCTGGCTTCTGAAATGGTTCACTCTCCAGAATGCCTTCAGCAAAGGCACATGGGGCCATGCTGAGCTGTCCCTCTCACTTTTATAACACTTACAGACTTATTACTCCTCGTTACCTTTTGTCTCAAGACAGACTGTAAGTCTGGACACTCAGATGGAGATGGAGACTTGAAGCAAGCAGTGCCCCTTGTTTTTCAGAGGGCTTGATCTCATCTGGATACCGCTTTAACAGCAGTAATTAATACAAAATTAGAACAGACACAAATAGGCACTACCCTTGTACTGCCTTAACTTGTCTTTGCAGAGATGCTATCTGTTATGTTCCCCAGCTGCTTGCTAGCAGCACTCATGGCTACAGTGATCTCAGCTTGTGCTAAGCTGGGATCATAGCAGCTTTATGAGTTTAGAGAGCAAGTGAGCTTTGATGGCCTTGCAGGTCCTAGGGATAAAAGATGGGAAAACCTGCCTTCTCCCCCATCCACCCTCTGTCACTACAGGTTTGCAAATGAAAAATACTTACCCTTTTTTTCTCCAGTCAGAGATCTGAGTACCAGGCTCCTGCTGGCCAAACAAGCACTGTATTAGTCAAGTCCAGAGAATTTTGGAGGAAGGACAGATATTGATGAATACTGAATGATTTATCCAAAGCAATACAGCCACCAGAATATAAAAAGCAATGGATACCAGCTGAAGACTCTGTCTCATGTCTACCGGCACAGGATATGAGTGAATCAGAGTAGAAATCGACCTTGGGTGTCCCACTATCAGGTGACTGCCCAAACATCAGGATGACTGTGAAACATGTGAAAAAGTCTGCAGTCCATTGGATCTTCCAGGCTATGCACTATTAGTGTGCGACTGCTCCTGGAGCAAGGGGAACTATGCTATTTCTACTCAACAGCATGAGCTTATTCCCTTCTTGTGCCAATGTTTACACCTTTTTCATTCTTGTCTCCCAGTTGTCTTTTTCCAGAAATACCTAGCCGTGATCTATGTCTTGGAGGCCTTGGCCCAAGACAAGCACTCAGTTAAATATACAGTCCCAGCGTATTGATTTTACAGGTCAGCTGGAACACCTTGGAGGTAAAAAGTCCAGGGATCCTGAAGGAGGTCATGGACAGCATCAGAGTCACACAATTTGGCGCATATCCAGTGGCTCTGCACTTAAAAGCTTTCAGCCAACTAAAAGCAGCCTTGGAGCACCAGGAAGGTCTGAATAATAACTCCTAAGTATGGTTAATGAAGCTTCTGGGTTTGATGTATTTCAGCCACGTCATGTGTTCCTTCTCCTTCCACCCTCACATCGCTGCAGTGGAGCAGATGGGAAAGAATGAGAAAATTGCAAGTGGAAGCTTCTACTTTCCCTCTGAAATTGTTTTGACTTTTGAGTCCCTCGAGGGCTATGTGAGTTTGTCACATGGCAGGCCCAGCCAAATGAACAGTGACACCTTTGTAACTGCGCAGGGCAGGGAAGGCTGCTCAGTGAGAGCAGAGGGAGAGGATGGCAGGTTCCCAGGGGTCCATGACCTGCTCCTTCCAGTGTCACAGCAGGAGCAGAGGGAATGGGGAGATAAGGCAGCACTGGAGACCCTGGAGGAGCAGAGGAGTTTCCGAGCAGCAGCTGGGTTTTGAGCTCAGCTATCATACATCAGGTGCTTCACAGGGTTTGAAGGCTGTTGTGGTCAGGGACCCTCTCTGCAGTAGCATAAGGCAAGAGAAAATCTGCGTGGCTGGGAAGGCAGGCTGCTCCTTCTGCAGGGCAATGTTAATGCAAGGCCACAGCTGATGCCCTAGTGGGTGCAGACAAATTCACAGGCATTAGTCCCCAGGGTACAGCGAAGGAAAGGATGAAGCTGTCCAGATTTGGGGTGTAGAATATTTCTTCTCATGGCCAAAAGCCTGGACCAACCTCTCTACACTTGAAACCCCCCACATTCAGTGAAGCACACCAAACACAACCCAAGGGCAGGTCTCCTCAGGAGCAGAGCTGGCTTCCATTGCTGGAGTGCTGTCACGAAGAATTTTCCCATTTTTGCAGCTCTGTAGCAAAAATGCTTCAGGCTCACCACTGGCTCCGTTACATTCACAGGTACATAAGGAAGAAGGAAGGACAGGTCTATAGCTCCAGCTATGCCTCAGAGAAAAGGCAGAGAAAAAACAGCACAAGTTTGCAGGACCTTGATGATCTACATGTCAGCAAATGATGGCTGGATGGTGATGACATTTGCCAGCACTGAGGAGCAGAACTATGTGCAATCAGGTAATATTTTCAGTGGATGGTTGGAAATCTCATGAAAGCAGTGTCATTATGGTTGTTTTTGAAGGTTCACCTTCACTCAAAGTGGGACATGGTGCTCTGTCCAGGCTTTGAGAGCTTCGCAGTGGTAGCTAGTGTCTAGATACTTGCCTTATTTCAGGTCACTTGCAGACAGAAAGTGTCTCAGGAGAGGTTCATTTTGATTTCTAGAGTTTCGCTTTTCTTCTGTCGCTACCCTCCAACCCTGCTTAGCAGCACAGGTGTCACAGCCACAAGGGCCATTTTGCCTAGCTAGGCACCCTGGCTAGGATAAGATTCTATGGTGCTTATCGTGCTTTCCCTTTCCCCTGGTGGGTGTCACTGCCTGAAACTCCTCAAGAAGGCCAAGTCTATTCCTGATTCCCCAGCAAGAGGTGGTTACACTGCGAGCATGCCATACCTGGGCTATCAGCAGCTGCAGCTGAGAGCCCAAGGACCGGTGGCCAGGGAGGAGAGGACCATGCTGCCCTAAGCAGTGTCCATGGGGAGCTAGAACCAAGACATCCAGGCCTGTAAGCTCATTATCTTACACAAACATTAAATTCAATTTAATACAAAGGAAGGAAAAATGAGATTTATATCTTCCAGATTCTGCTGGCCTGGGACACAAACTTAATTAGAAAGACTGAAATGTCATCATCTCCTGGAGAAGGGTGAGCATCTTTTTCCAAACCCTGAGCATCTTGGATGCACTCACTGACCAAATAAATATGATCTGCTATTTCTTATATGGCAATGTCTCTTTGTAAAGAGTGGGGAAATGACCCTGTGGAAAAAGAACAATTCTCTGCTCATCCTCTAGTCCATTTAGGGAAAATTATTGACCTGTAATAGCCTTACCTAGATTGTGCAGGGTTTAAAGGGAATCCTGGACCTGACTGTGATTTTGCAGCCACGAAAAGCCCTGGGGAGAGTTGGAGGCATAGCATCTCCAAGCTGTGCAGTTCCCGGCTGTGGCTGCAGCTGCAGACGGGACAGAGAGCATATGGAGGAACACAGGTCAGTGCCTTTTAGTGCCTGCCTCAGCTGTGCAAAGCATAAGTTGAGCAGATCTGCAGTCACAAGCAATGATCTTTTACTAGTAGACGCTGACATCTCCAAGGGGCCTGTGAATTTTGCAAGTGATTATTTAATCTAGCAGGTGATGAGCAGTCTGACCTGGACATCTTCCTAATGGAGTAAGCAGTATCCATGCTTGCAGGATGTCAGGGCTATGGTTCCCAAATGGGGACCTGTCTACAGCAGGACAAGGAAGTCACAGCAGAGGACCTTCAGCTGTCCTCAGGAAGTGTACTAGTCAGTGTTTCTTCCTCAGGGGTACAAGCAGCCTTAAAACATCCTGCCTCTGCCATGAGATAAGAGCCAAGGTTGGACCGTTCCCATGGAGCAGTCAGGTCATGGCAACATTTGCAGTGTTTCATGTTTTCCATTCCAGCTCTGCTCCATTCTCTGCAGCGTCTTTCACAGCATGGGGAAGGTGTGTGCAGGGTGGAAAATCAGGAGGATGTCAGATGTGAGATGAAAAGCAGAGATAGGGTGGAAAACAGGAGCTAGGGGAAGCGGAGCATGCAGTAGGAGGTGGGGGGATGGAAATGACCGTGGTACTGGAAGCTTGGTTTTGGGAGCTGTAAGTGTATGGAAGAAGGAGAGACGGAGATGGAGGGAGAGAGGCCGGAGGGATCTCTAGGATCTTTGTGGCAGTTTGCGTTGCCCAAGGCCTGCTCCTGTGGGTCAAACTGTTTGAAAATAAGTATATGGGGAACAATCAGGCAGTGGTGATGGGAACAGAGAAGGTGAGAGTTCATGACTTCTCCGGAGATGCTTGAACCTGCTTCGGAGGGACCGAGAGACTAGATTACTCCATGAGATAAATTTGTGATCTCAGATCATACAGATCTGACTTGAATTCCTGGCTTTCAGGCAGTTTGGTCAAGGCTATGATATGCAATCTCTGTGAAGAGATTTGCATTCAGTTAGGGAAGAGCCCCTTCTCCCAGCAGGACTTGCTACTGCATGGGACCACCCAATCTCCTGGCCAGCTGAGGTGAGAGCAATCACATCTTACCATAGCAGGAGATAGCATGGCAGGATCCCTTGAGTAGCATGGTGTAACAAGGCAGGGCCTTTGAGCTGCTGGCTTCCACCCATGGTCTGGCTGTGCAGGGCTGAACCCTTGTTGTGCTCTTAGGACAGGCAGAAGGAGCTGTATGGGCAACCCTCAAGTCTGTTTGGAGCCCCTTATGAAATTATTCACATCCTACCACCAGGGCTGTTAAACAGCCACCCAGTGAATCTCAGAGCAGTAAGGGAAGACTGTGCCAGGTTTGATTGGGGAGTATCTTCCACATGATGTTGCCTGAAGGAATTACAGGATAAATGGAGGCACGCTCAGTCTGAGCAGGCTTGGCTTGACCCCTCCCCAGGTCACTCTTGGACATGCCCTTGGAGATGACCGATCCCAATCTGCCTTGCTGACAAGCCAACCCCCAAGCCCTGGTATCCAGTCAGTTTGGAAAGAAGGCTTGTCACAGGTCTATGCCAATGCAAGAACATAGTCTAGACACGGCCATGAGACAAGAAGCCCTTTCCAGAGAGGTGTCAAGCTGAACAACACAGACAAGAAGCTTCGAAGAAAGGCTGGGGGGTACCTCTAGTGCTGTTATCTAAGTAGGATGGGTCCTAAGCCTTGTGCCCAACAGCAGTAGTCTCTCTGCCCCAGTATGGCCCACAAAGCACACTCTCCTCCCAGCTGAACCCCATTAAACCATCAATTTCTCAGTTTCCCCTCAATTACCAAGATCAATGACCCCTTAGCTCTGCTTTCCTCCATACATTTCCTGCTTCTTCCAAATGTGGAGCAGTTAATTGCAGTTCACTGCTCATCCTAATGTTTCCTCCCTCACTCACTTTCTCTCTCTCCTGTAATTTACTGGCATTTCCTAAGCACGTTTAAGCTATGTTGGCAGCTGGATTCTGCGATAAGGTTTTTTGACATCTAGTGATTGTTGGTCGATAACATTTCTATCCCATAATGAACAGAGAAGGAGAACAGGGAGGGGAAGACTGGGGAAGGAGTGATCTTCAACAGTTAGGAGATGAGATCATTATCTCTTGGAAATATGGGAAAGGCAGAAGTGAGAGCAGAGAGACACAGCTGTCGTCACAGCTGAGAACAACCTAATAATCACCTTTCACAGGGCAGGCATTGCTTGGCACAAACACAGGTGCCTCAGGGTGCTCTCTGCTTTCCTGGCTCCAAACATGGGGTGTCTTAGGTAAGGAGTCTGATCACATTGCGGGGGATGTGGCCAGGGAGGGGGAAATAGAGGTCTCAGTTTCCCTCCAGCTAGCCATATTGCTTACTGTCGGGTCTGTCTGTGTGTTCCTGGGTGCTAGCGGGCAGCCAGCCCACTGCTGGGGTCTCCAGGGTGGGGAGATTAAATGAGCCTATTCCCCTCTGTGAGCTGGGGGATGACATCTTCCCATCTTCCTTTCTCTTGCAGCTGATCTAATTTAAGACCACGTCTGCACTGACAGACCTGTGCTTGCAAATTCCAGCCTTGCTGGTGAGCTCAGTGTAGGCTGAGGCAACAGGGTGTGAAGCACCTTGTGCCTAGGCACCATCCAAGCAAATCAAACCTGCTGAAAGTCAAGATTTGTGTGCTTGGGTTTTAAAGACCCAGCTGCACCTGACCTGAGATGGTAAGGCTTCAGAGTCCTCCACTATGTGATGTGGACTTGCAGGTTTGGGTTTTTCTTGGCTCAGATCTCTGTGCTGTGCTCTGTTTTGCAGGATGGGCAAGCCCTAAACAGATCGAATGCACCTAGATGCAAATGCTATCTCTGATAAAGAGGCCAAGGTGTTTAGTACAAATGCTCTTGTGTGGGCCTGGGACCTTGGATAGGGGGCCACATTCTGGCTGTGACGGAGGCACTTTGTGTGGACTTGGCATGAGGACTCTCTTAGTCCTTCTTTTGTCTCTCAGGCTGCAAAGTGATGATGCTTCATAGTCAAGAAGCTCATCTCACCAAGGGCTGCCTATTCCCTTCCTGCCTGGCACGCCGGAGCTTCCTCCTGAGCACCTAGGCTGATACTTTTCAGCAGGTATCATAGCTAGAAGTGCTTTCATGACCTTGGTATGGGTCTTGTGCTGCTGTGTGAGCCTTCCTGGGCACTGATCCATGCCTTCAGCACCATGGGATGTGTGGGCTTAAATTGCAGCAATAACCTGTACTAGACAGAGAAGTGCCACCCCTCTGGGAAGTGCACAGTGCTTGATGCTCACGTGGAGTGACAGGATATGAGACAACACGTTGCTCCTGACTCCATGCCCAGTCAGATCTTCTGCTGGAATAAATCAGCTGAGATCCACAGCATGCAGAGACTCCCCAGGCAGCTGGGCATCTGCCTGTCACTGGTCAATGGCATTGCAGTCATTTGCAGTCACAAAATTAGTGTTGGAGTTAGCCAATAGAGAACCGCTCATTGCTGAGGATGTCCCAGAACAGCAGATTGCTGGCAGCAGGGAGGATATGCTGGGGAAGCACCACTACATGCTTGTCCTACTATATTTGTTTGAGATGGACGTTGCTGGCTGCTGTCAGGGACTTCTGGTGAGCCTCAGTACGGTCATTCTTATCATCCATCCTGTGATAGTGCCTCCATCTCTACTGGCTACAGAGAGGGTTGAAAGCAATGGCACGTCTGTTTAAGAAGGCAAGCTGAAAAGTAGATGGGGTGAGGTTGGACCTGGGTTTCTTCTTCTGCGTGCCAGTCTTTTCATCATTGGATCCCAAATGGTGTTTCTCTCTTCTTCTGCTTATGATCTGTCCCCAGCCCACCCCAAGTTTCTACCAAAGACCATAAGGATGGGCAGCAAGGGTCAGAACCAGCTTCCTCCTCCCAAATCTGCACTCTGCCACTTCTCACTAGCAAAAATTTTGGAGAAGCACAAGAGACAAGGTGCATATGGCCATACCCTCTCTGATCCCAAACCTTTCAAGATGCTATCTTTGCCCTTAATAGCTCTTGATGGGATTTCTTTTTTTTTTTTCACTCATGTTGTTTAGTCGATTTTGGAAACAGTGGAAACCCTTGTCACCTACAAGATCTGCTGGCAACAAGCGCTACAATTTAAATACCTATTGGGGATAAAAAAAATCACACCCTTTTGTGTTTAAGCCCATTGCCTGGTGAATTCCCTGGATGCTTCCTCGTCCTCGCATTGTAAGCAACAGCAAAGAGAAATACTTCATTTGCTACCTCCTTTAAACCTGTCAGGTTTTTCCCGACATCTCTATTCAGCTTTTTTTCTGAGCTGCAGAATCCTAACTGATTTAGTCACTTTGTGTCCAGAGCTGTTCTGTGCCTCTGAGCAGTCCTGTCAGCCTCTCCTCTACTGTTTCCGGTTCTGCGTCTTGTCTGAGACAGAGGTAGAGGCCACACGCTGAATCCGAGATGCAGCTTCACCGTGGTCTGTGCAATTGCACAGCCATCTTCTCCACTCCTCTCCTAATAAGGCACAACTTTCTGTTTGCTTCTTTGACTGCTAATGAATAGGAGGATAAGACTTTTGTAAATCCGTCCACACCAAATCCACTTTTGGGAGGATAATAGCTTGTTCTCTGTTGGATCAGCTGTGAGCATCTCTTGGTTTTTTTCCCCAGGTGCATCACTTTGCATTTGCACAAGCCACGCAGAGCCAGCAGAGCTACAGGCTACTCATTGCAACCTTCATAACCAAGTCAAGTCACGGTATGGAAGCAATACCTAATTCAGCTGCAGGGTTTCTGCACCCCAAATCAGGCAGGGACAGGGCTTGCCTTAGGCTGGTAAAATATTAATGTCTCTGCTGGTTCCTGAACAGGTTTTTATGGATGCCTTAAGACAGTCTCCTCTTCCCAACCCTGCTGCTGTCTCTCCTGGAAGACAAAAAGCCTCTGCTTCCTCAGTACACCCTTTCTTCTTCTTCCTCCTCCTACTGCTTTTAATTTAGTCCCTCATTTATTGGGTCAAGGGAAGAGAAACATCCCATATGTTCTTACCAATCACCCCAGATAATATTATGGGATTTCAGGCTGACGGGACTCAGAAAAGGATATTTTATCTGACTGAGAAACATAGCCACATGCCTTAGACTAATGAAGAATTACCTGTTGAGAACCAGAAATGAAGGAGAGGAGCTGCGGGATGCTCTGTTTGGTTGTTAATATCATCCAATTTTTAAAACCCCTTAGTTATCAGATTCTGCAGATCAGCTTAAAAAAGAATTGCAAGATCTAAAAAATGGGAAGCGTTTGCTTTTTACTATTTTAGGAATACATTGCCCATCTTTTCTCTGCAACTAGAAACGCAGAGACTCAACTCTAGAAACTGACAAAAAACAAGCTGGAATTTCCTGGAAATAGCCTTTTTCCACCAAGGGCAAGTGTGTAAGAAGAATGAACACCACCAAATAAATTGCTTAAATGGCAGGAACTGTGCACTGTCTTTCCATCTGTACAGACTGCAGGACAGCAAGGAGAGAGGGTAGTAACACCTGGGGAAGGTTGTTTCTGGAGGTACTTGTGGAGTGGATGCTCCAGGAATGGGACATCTGATTTTTGTGTCATCCTCAGATGGGAAAAGGAGCTCAAAGGCCTTTCTTCACCATCCTCCCAGCAGAGGGAACTATCGGTCTTTGCTGGAGACAGGTCACTTTGAAGTCGGGAGGTTTTGCAGACCTTCAGGGCACACCGAGAGGGGTAGCTGCAGTCTGCACTGGGAGCCACAGACTGCTGGCTCATGTGCTGAGGTGGCAGGAGATGTTTGCAAGCTCACAGGCCTGTTTCATCCTCTGAATTAGAGTCCATGCAGCAGAGGCCAAGCCCTGCCTGGTCTTGGGTAGGGTGATGGTAGCCACCTCCTGCACCAAGATGGTTCTCTTCCCCTTTCTACGTGCACATTCCTACAGGAAAGTAAAGAGAAAGTGGATGGTCTGTCTCTTCCCCTAGCACAACCTCCTGTCTGTACAAACCTGGATTTGCCATCTGATGCCCAAAACCTGTGTTAGCTCTGCTTTCTTCTCACCACCAAAGGGGCATCATAAGCTGCTGGACTGCTGCACTCGTAATATAAGCTCTTTTTTATTTAAGAAACATCATAAAAATGCTAAAAGCAAAAATCAACCAAACAAAACCCAAAATCTCTAAGGGAAAAGCTGTATCTAAGGCAGCAAGATAAAAAAAACCACCAGATTTGCTGTTGCCGGAATACCTTATTTCTGCCCCTTCTCGCTTTTGCGTTATGGTGTTGTCTTTAATGGCACTCCAATTTACTGTTTTTTATAGGTCCCCATACCTTATTTAATCCAGGACGTAGATGCATAAAGAGAACAAATTAAAGTTATCCAGATAACCATGAATTTCCCTTTTCTCAGTTTTTGCCTGCTTGACCCTGCAGCCTGAGGAATGTACTTTCAGAGCAGTTTTTATGTGATGCCGCTGTAGCTGTAGACGCAGCCAGCCAGCCAGCCAGCCACACACACAGACACACACACACACACACACTGTGGCCACACTTGCAATACAGGCGGTGTGCCTGGGGTCTGCAGGGAGGTGAATGACTCCCAAAGAGCAGATTACACCTCTCTTTGCAGGCACGTGAAAACGCTCAGTGCGCTTCAAGCACAAGCAAATGGCTAATGAGAGGAGGAAGCTGGCGTTTTATTGTGCAGTATAATAGAATAGCAGAGCAAAACACAATAAAAGGCAGACAGCCATATCCCCGCAACATAAACCTGGCTGGGCTTTGGAGCACTTGGGGTCTATTACATGAAACTCCGTGGCCTGGGGAAGGCAAAGGATTTCAGCTCCATTTACTGACATTAAGCAGGGCTGCTGCTAGCATAGGTTCACCCAGTTACAGCCACCTGGCAGGCTCTCCTGCAAGTTGGCTGTCCCTGAGATATCCCTGGAGATAACTCAGGATATCCGCCCAGGAGAGCTGGATGCTCCTGTAGATGCCACACCAGTCACATTCAGTCCTTCCCAGACTGGCTGCCTGTTGTTTTTTCTTTTAACATGGCTTTTGTGCTGTCCCCCTTTCTGCTTTTCACATTCCCACTTGTAGTCCAGCCCCAGAGGCTCAAGGCTCCCCAGACAGCTGAGACAGCCAAGTCTGTGTGCTCTGATGGTGCCACGGCTGATGGCTCTCTTTGGTTTGACTTATTGCCAGCCTGGTTCAGAAGATGGACGAGCTTTGTTAACCAGCAAGTGGCTCTAGGGAAGGTACTAAGAACTAACATACATGCCCAGAACCACAAAACTATGTTGTCTTCTGTTGTCTGATTTGATATCTTGTAATGCATGTCACACATTAGAGAGAGAGATTCAGAACTCTGCAATTAGGGCTGATTCGTTAGCGTTCGCCAGGTATATATCATTCCTGAATTGCAGGACCTCTGGGCTCTTTCAGACTGTGCTATTCAGCATCTCCATGAGCAAAACCTTTTTCTTTTTTCTCTTCCCAGCCTCATGTGAGCCTTTTCCTTCTTCTGACCATTCTTCCTCTGATGCTGTGCTCTGGGCTACACTCAGTTGCTGATGGACCTCGACATCTCCATCAAACATGCAGGAGAAGGTGAGTCCCCAGGTGCACATGAGCTGCCAGAGCAGAGGTGACCTGCCCTGGGGAATCTGGGTTGTTTTAGCACAGGTACCCATGCTGCTGCCCATGGCTCCACAAGCAGTGCAGATGGAGTGGTCTGCTCTGTTGCACCTCCCATCCCCAGGTAATCACTCACTGCTTCTTTCGTCCTCCAGCCACCCCTTCTGCTGCAGAAGAGCTCCAGCCTACATAGCTGCTCCCCACCCAAAAACAAGCCTTCTGCTCATCTTTGCAAGTATCTTCTAAACCTTTTCCACCTTCATCTCACTGAAAGACAAGGAACAGAGCTGCACCCCACGCCCCAGGCAGAGGTGTATGTGGCTCCATCCAGCACCATAACAGCATCGGCAGATTTGCTCTCTGATTCTTCCTAATAATTCCTGCCACTCACTTTGCAGTTTTCATCACTGCAGTTCACCAGACCAACATTTCACAGAGGTGTCTGTAGCTCCATGATTTTATTCCTGTGCAGCAATGCCCTGATCAGAGCAAAGGAAGTGCTTTGAAAACCTAAGGAAGCCTTTTTAATATTCTTCCAGTAGGTTGATGGGGCAGTGAGAAGGACTCCTGACTAACACCTGCTGTATAATATACATAACTACATGCTGCAGAGCCTGCCCTCTCTTCCTGCCATCTCTCCATTCCCCACAGCCAGGTTTTATGTGGGGAGCAGTGCACACTGTAAACTCATCACCTCTCCAGGCTGCTAGCACAAACCTTCCCAGCAGTACAGAGCTTGAAATCAGTTGATGTTGCTCTTGTATTTGTTCCCTCCCTGGGATCAATGAGTCCTCCACATGGGTCAGCACACATATGTGGATGTGCAAGAAGGCAGCAAAACAGGAATTGCAATGCTCACTGTAGAAAGGTAGCTTTCTAGCAGGACTTCTTGGAGCAGAGTCCCAGTGGAAGCAAAAGTCATGCAGGGAAGAAACACCACTACCCTGCAAGGCAGACATGGCATATGAAGCCCAGAGAAGAGAGGGTAAATACCCCCTCAAGTGCTGTCCCTAGCCATCCTTGTAGCGCCTCACCATGTGTTGTCCAGATCCACTCTCTGCACCCTTGCTGCCCTCCTGTACATTGCAATGTTGTGTTAGAGAAGCAGAACTCCACATGTGACACCTGAACGGTGAAAGGCAATGGGCTGGTTTAAAATTATAATGCAACCAAAAAAACCTCATGCATCGATGGATGTGCATGGAAGGGTGGAGGTAGGGCTGTGGGAAGAGCCATATGACAGGGTCGGCTCAGACATTTGGTTGCTGAAGGGCTGTGGGGAGCTGGCTGCCCAGAAAACCTATAGTGAAAGGAAGCAGGACGCTTTGGAGATGAGCGCAAGGGCAGTTTGGATGTGCCCAGTGAGGCAATGGTATTTAATAGGTTAATAAGGCAGAGACAAAGTCCTGCCTAAATATAACCACCATGCAGTGTCGTTAGGCCACGTCCGTGGCAGGTCATTCTGGTCCTGGCCTGACCCAGTCACAGGGACACAAATAGCCATCTGCCAGTTTTGGTGTGGAAAATATTACTAATTAAAATCAAAAAAAGAAAAGCAAAACATCTGTACTCAGCAGCATCTGTCATTCTTGCTTCTTCAGGGCATCGTGCTTGGAAACTTTAAAATGAGATGGTATTTTTGGGTTGAAAAAAAATTAAAAGCATAATTTTTAAAATTAAAAAAGAAACCTTTTTTTTTCCCACTGCTGTCTGTGCAGCCTCAGAGAAGCTCTCTGACTGCCTGCCAAGGAGCCAAGTATAGGGAGGGAGTGGGTATGTGGGAGGGCAGGGGTGGCAGTCCCATCCTTCCACATTAAGCCAGTGGGAGACAATGTTAATTTAATTTGGTGGAAAAGACCAGAGAAGGTGGAGAAGAAAGCATCTGACACCAGACGAGGGGCAGGCATGCAGGTGCTGCATGAGGTCCCCAGGTGACCACAGCCCCTGTGGCCCCAGCTCAGTCCCACAGGGCTCCCCTCTGGCCTCTCACTCCATCTCTCGCTCCACACCACAGTGCCATTCCAGACCCTGGTCCTTGGCCACCATCCAGCAGTGACCCCATCTCAGAGGCACCATGCATTGCCTCCAGCCTCCAGCACTGTAGAAAATAGAAAAGAAAAACTCTTGCCTAAGCATTATCCATCCTCTAAACATGCACGTGTCCTTGCCTTCTTCCCTCCTGCCCTATAGCCCTCACTGCCTGCTGGTAGCCAGCACATACCTTGGGGGTGGAGGGTCACCTGCCTAAGAGACAACCCCAGACCCATTCTGCAGATCAGTTTGATTCCTGTACCATCTGGGTTGAGCTAGCTGGGAAATGATAAGGCTTTTCTAAAGGGCAGAATAATTGTTTTCAGTTTTTCTCATGAATATTTTCTAGATTTTTTTTTTTTAGCGGATGGTAAAATTACCCTAGGGCTTGCGTGGTTGCCTGCTTTAATCTTGAGAATTTTGCAGTTTTTAATTGGGAACCTGAAAGATTGTGAATGAAGCAGAAATCTCTGTCTGGAGGGCTGAGTCTGTGGTAAATACAGAAAGCCTAAGGAGACAGGGCCGGCAGGGAGGTTTGGGCTGCTCTGTAACAACACTGAGCGCTGCAGGATGCTGGCCAAGGAAGCAGGTCTCTGCATCGTCCAGGCTCTCCTGTGCCCCATGGACCACTTGTTTCCAGGGGTTTTATCCGTGTTGGTGGCACAGGCCTTTGAGAGTGAGCTCATAATTTCCTGGCTGCTACGAAGGTGAAGGGCAGTCATCTATCCTCTCCACCCAAGGCTAACCTAAATCTAGGGAGAACCAGGTGGGAAATGCCAGGGTTTATTTAATGGCCAGGCATGGCATAGGCTTCCCTTCACTGGGCCTTTCCTTATTAGGGAGACTCAAAAGAAATAATTTCTAGGAGCAACCTGTGAGGTACAACTGGTTTTTGTACACATTTAGGTGTCTACATATGCATTGGAGTCCAAGCGCCACTGTGGAGACCCAGGAGAGATTTTCTCTCCCCTGGAGCAGATGCCTCCATCTGCTGAAGCACAGTGGAGAGCATGGGGACCTGATTAGATGTCTCCTACCCTGTTGCCCTCTCAGTGGCAGCATGCCTTCCCCCCCAGCATCCTGCCCATCACCTGTGCCATAGCTGTCTTTGCAACTTACAGGCAGAGTGGGGCTCTGGAAGAGCAATGTGGTGTCTTGGAAGTGGGTATCTTGACCATTCTTCCCCCCAAAAGAAAAACAGAAAAGAGACCTCTGCCACCAGGACTGCAGGGTGCTGTACCATCTCTGCCGTGCTGCAGGATACAGTTTGCCTCTCTAAATCAGCAGGGAAATGGGGTTGATAATTCAAGGCATGGATGATGGAGGGGCGGGAAGAGAATGCAGGGCAATCTGTGACTCCAAAAGTCTTTGCATTTCCCAGACAGATGGCACTGGGCAGAGACTGCTGTCGTACTGCTCGTGCTTTGAGTCTGGCTTGCTTTTCTGGGGGAGGGCAACCCGTGGAGGGGAAGTCATAAACACCCCCAGCACCAAAGTCTGCCTGATATCAATCCAGAGCTTTGCCCAGAGCTGGGGTATGCAGGAACCATGCTGCATTTTGGGCAGCAATTGGTGGTTTGTTATTGTAGGGTCACTTGGGAGCACATGGAGCAAGGGCAAGGCAACGTACACAGGGACACATGGCAAGTGGCAGAGGGGAAAGGGATGAGTTGTTTAGTCCCTCTTTCTCAACAACTCATGTGGAGGGGAGCTGCTAAATGGAGGGTTTGGGGATTTTGATTATTTTCCGGGGGGTTTCCAGCTCTGCCTGGCCAAGAAGCCAGGGTGTGCCAGGAGTGCATGGGCATGCACGTGTGCATGAGGAGAGCCCCCATGCACATGAAGCTGGGAAGCCGTTGCAGGGACAGGAGCATAGCCCTGCATTGCCTCAGCTGCAGCCCATTAGCTGACCATGCTCTCTGCTCCTAAATCATTTCCTGAAGGGCTTTTTTCAAACCAAAAAGAAAAAAATTCCCCCTCAAGACAGTGTGTGTGTGGGGGGAAATGGTGAAAAGTTCAAACCCAGCCTGGTGTCCTGGAGTTGCTTGCATGCCCAGCTCAGTCTACCAGGAGCCTTGCCCGGGAGTGCGAAAGGTAACGCCGAGTGCCGGCAAACCCTCCCCTCTGCGGGGGTGGGAGCCCAGGGACCCAGACTGCAGCTTTTGTCTTTTTTTTTCCTGCTTGTGACTTTTTAGCAGTCCTTAGGGGACATTCCAAGTATGTGGCCAGGCATGGAGATAGTTTAAAACACATTAAGTTCACGGACAAGGTGTCATTAGGGCTTCTTTGGAGGGGGAGAGAGGGAGGAATTATTTGAAGTTCATTTGCCCAGAGGGAGTGCTCTCTGAAGAGGAATGGTTTCGGGGCACGGTGGGTCTGTTTCAGGGTTTTCGTTCTTCCTGCGTCTTCGAGGAGCTGTTTCTTTTGAAGACGTCGGTTGTTACGGTGCGGGACTGGACAGGGAACAGAAAACATCAAGAGTATTTTGCCTGCTCTGCCTTTAAAGTTGCTCTCCCCAGCCTGTCTAGGAGAACGGGTCGGAACCCCAGAGTCCCGTTTCGTGGGAAATATCAACCTCTTTGTTGTTGTTGTTCCAAATAGGAATGAAAAATGTAAATTTCTGGTCAAGCAAACATTCCTCAGGGCTGTTCTGGAAAATTGAAGTGACACTTTCTCAGCATTTTTGTTATATTAAAATTCAGCATGCAGATTGGGTGTGTGATATATATTACATAACATATTGTGAGCAAGTCGCAATAGAATATAAAGTATAAATCTAAACTCCAAATTGAACGGTTTCCTCTAAACATGTTACCAAAATGATACCTTTCTGGCAAGAGGTTTGGGTTCTACTGAAACAGCTTCTTTTGTTTTGGAAACCTTGCCTGTTGCAAATAAATCTGAGCCATCCATAGGCATCATCCCAAGCCAAGCCTGCCCTTCCTCAGGGCCATCTTTCCATCAGAGCCATTTCCTCTGGGAGAAGAGGGTTCCTTCCACTGCTCCCTGCTCAGATTTAGGAAGAGCTTCCTAGCGGCAGAGGCAGGGGCTGGATTTTTATCTGTTCTGTGGGGCTCTGGGATCATCTTGATACCCATCACCCAGTTACTGGAGGAGGCAGGAGAAAATTGGCCTGACCTGGAAGAGTCTCTTTTTTTCATGTAATAAGTCTGCAATAAGTCCCATAACAGAGCTGTTTGGGGGCAGGTGTGTATGTGTGTGTCTTTTCTTTTGGTGCTGTTGTCCACTTGAGGAATGATGCAAGGAAGCTTTTTCTAAGCATTCCCAAGCAGAAACACTACTTCAATGCATATACTAAAGTGTGTCCTGGGTGCTGAGGAGGATGAGGAAGGCAGGTAACCCCAGGCTGGCAGTCACTGGTGGTACCAGAAAGGCTGGTGGAAGCCTGGTGGACTTGACAAGAGCTGATTCAGCTCATTACATGGCCTGATGTTGCTAAGCAAGCTGGGGGTCCGGCTAGCCCTGCAACCAGTCAGCCCTTCCTCTGCCCTGGGAGGCTGGGGCATGAGGCATCAGCCCAGCACAATTTGCTTGGGGGTCTTTCTTCCATGAGCCCTTCTGGGTTTTGTCATTATAAAAAAAACCAACCAAACAAACGTGAAAATTGCCTTGCTTCCTTCAAGAACAGATATGTGCTTGTTTGAGCTCTGAGTCCCGGAGATTCATGAGTCTGCCTGCAAAGACTTCATTTGTGCACCTCCTGGGCCACAGCTCAGCTTGCCTTGCCAGTGCTGGAGTGGGACTATGTGTGGGGACAAGGACATGGCCTGGAGGGGCTCTGATGGTCTGTCCAGGGAGGACTGAGCTGGGCTGACACCAGGCTGGGTGGTGTGCTGGTTGATGAGCCTGGCTAGGGCTCAGCAGCTCTTGCTTGTGTCCATGCCATTGAGTCACTGTGTGGTCTGGGGCACATCCCATACCCCTGCCTGCCTTGCTTCTCTGCTTTTAAGAGATGGGAGAGGAAAATGTGAGTCTGCACACAGCCTCTGGAGAGCTACTGTTGCTAGAGCATCACAGGGAAGCAGTTACTTCCCAGCCTTGCGCAGGAAGGCTCTGGATTAAGGAGGTCCATGGAGACTCATGTCTACTCCCACCATTTTGGATCAGCCCTGAGTGAGAAGGAAAACCCAGGGCTGGCCTGTGGGATACCAGCAGGTCATGCTTGCTTCTGTCTCCAGGCAGAGCTAGCCAGTGGTGGGCACAAGTCCCCAAGACAGATGTAGCAGGGTCCCCATGGACTTGCAGTATTGCCCACACCCAGAGTGGTACCACACTTAGCATGGGTCCAACATGCCATGGGCTGGTAGCACCGCTCTGCCTCACCCCAACAATGGTCAGCCCTGTCCAGGGCTGCAGATAGCCCTGGTATCTGTAAAAGCTCAACAGGTGACAGGGAAGGGCAGTTTGCTCTGGAGCTAATTAATACAGAAGAGCAGACCTGGAGTGACTTCTGAGGTTTCCACACATTAGTACTTTCTCCAGCACTTCAAGACAGGAAAAAAGAGCTTTCGAAGGGATAGCTGACTTTATATTCAGATTGCTCGTGAGATTGGCCGTACCTGCTGCAAATCTGCCCCAGGCTCAGGAGGTACATAAACCTAAGTATCCCGGGTTGGTACTATACTTCTCCCTGCATCTTTGTGAGACCAGGGGGACAGGAGTCCATGGAGAAGGGCTTGGTGCAAGCTGCAGCATGGAGCTGAAGCCCAGCTGCTGTGGCGCAGCTGCAGGGCTCAAGAGGTTCCCCAACCTGGGAAGGAGCCCTCCAGCTTCCCAAAAACCTCTCTCCCCTGTCCATCACCCCACTGGTGACCCAGACAGCATATGAGGCAGGGCTGCAAGTGTTTCTAGCTGTCTTTTTTAATTCAGAAAGGAACTGAGGAAAGCAGGGTTACCTACGTATGTAGTTGCGGGATCGTTTGGGGAGGTATGTTTTTTAACTACAGTCACTCTGGTGAAGGCTGCGGGAGAAATTCTGTCCTTACCCTGCTTTTTGGCCTCCCTAAAGAAGCCACCAGATTGACAGGTTAAATCTGGGGCAGTGTAAAGTGTCCCTATAAAGCTGATATTGAGTGGGGTGGGACCTGAGCCCCAGCTCTGCAGGAAGGAGAGGTGTTAGCACTGCTCCATGAGGGCACTGATTTAAAAATAAAACTCACAATTTTTTAAAATATCTTTGTAACAGTAAAGAAGGCGGCAGAAGGAGCGTGGGGTCTGGGATCAAACTGGCTATGATCAAAGCCTCACCTAGAAAGCCGTTAACTGTGAAATGATGCTTTGATGATGTGTTGCTGGTACGGCAGGAGGCAGGGCCCCCTCGGAGCAGGCATCACCCCCAGCTCCACAGCATCTGCGTTGCAACAGAGTTGTTCTTGTTCCATGCGATGGAAGAGACTGTTCAACCTCTAAGCTGGTGTCCATGGTGTGAAAATGGATGCTGCGCCTCTCCATCAGGTCTCCCTCCCAATGTACCAGGGTAGACCTAGCAGCTGTGAAGGTGTAGACCTCAAACTGTGCCCTGCAAGGCTGTAGGAAATTCCTGCTAGTCTGCTCTGCTGCAGCCAACCTCACTGGGACAGAGGTTATCGGGAAAAGGGGAATAACTTTAATTATCTCCATCCATTTCTAATGTGGGATGGTTAAAATTGTTCCCCCATCTCCACACTGTGCAGTCCAGAGAGAGCATCTGCTGTGAATGGCTTGCAGTGAAACCATGGGGTGAGACACAGAGGGTGGAGGCAGAGGTCCAACAGGTAGCCAGGAGGCCACTGTGAATAATGTGACAAGTAAATTATCTGCACACATAGGAAGAAGGTGGTGGTGGTGGTTTCATTGCTGTGACAATTCAAGCAGCTAGGCAAAACCAGGATTTAAGAGAAATTTAACATCTTCTATTAGACTAACTAGCACAGTCGGAAAAAAACGACTGGTTTTGGGCACACCAGACCTTTTCCAGGTCTCAAACACAAGAGGAAAACTTCAAAGGGAAATGCAAATGGAGAAGCATGGCTGGCAGTTTAATTGGACTTGTTAATCAGCTAGGCCATCAGAGTGAAGAAGTAGCTGATACCTGCAGCATAGGGGAGAGCCTGGCCCCTGACCCACTGAGCTAATGATGCAGGAGTACAGGCAGCTCAACAGATTGCACCAGATTGATTTAAAAAAAACAGAATAAAATCAGGCAAATTCACCTGCCCTGTACAGGCAGCAGCGACCCCTGGGAACAGGGTCTGCCTGGTTTTGCTGGTGCAGCTCTCATCCCCACTGGGTGCCAGAGACATGGCTTGGGGAGGGAGAAATGGCTGCACTCCAAGGAGCTGCAGAGCTGAGCTGGAATGGGCTGAGCACCCTGATGGGTGGCCTCACTGGGCTTCACAGACACATTGGAGGTGTCCAGAGATGGGGGTTTTCCTTTCTAGTGAAATCTCTGCCCTTTCTCCAGCAGAGGTATCACCAGAGACCTGACTGAGCTGTTGCTTTAGGGAAAATGCACTGCAGAAAATCAGGAAACCACCCTATTTCTGCTCACTGAGAGCCCATTTGGGGATCACCACCCCAGGGGTGCTGCTTGGAGGCTGAAGAGAGATTTATGCCTGGCACTACTGAACAGAAATAGGCATGTCTGCCCCCACGGCGGGAGAACAGGCAGCTGTAAATCCCAGCCACACCCACTCCTGAGGGGGAATAATGTTCAAAAGCTCCAGTCCTGAAAAGCCTGGCAGTCTCATTTTCACATTTTTGGTTACTACAGAAGAAAATTTTCAGCCTGAAGCACTCCACTTTATCTTCCTGAACTCATCCCAAGTGATGGGAGTTGGTTTAGCATCTCCCTGGAGCTAGACATTGCTTTGAGGGTGTTTTCCATCAGGAGCCCAATGCCTGTTGATCTCACTAAGCCCTTCTCCTGGCTATGGGGCTGCATCTCCCAGTGTTTCCCTGGGTCACTGGGAAGCTTGTCTGGAGCAGTCTGTGCTGCATTGTGGAGAATGAGGTTTTTTGGGGGAAACTCTGCCATAGGAGGGGCTAATTCACTAGCTCTAGGAAATGCAATGCCTTGTGAGACCATGCTGGTAGATTTACAATTCTTCATCCCTTTTGCACAACAAGAAAAGTTGCAAGTGAACATCTTGCCAACCTTGCGATGCAAATGGCATTTCTGAAGGTAGCAAAGGGCAGAGCTTCGTGCTGGGACTGTGGTAGCAGCAGCCGTGTATGACTGGCAGGAATTGATTTGAATAATTGGGTGTCACGTTTTTCTTTCAGTTTAGCTACATGTGCGATTAATTAAAATAATAACCTAAATGGTCTCCTGCTGGGGTTGTGTTTGCTGCTCCGGTTCAGTCTGCCATCAGTGCTGCTGAAAGAGTTTTATTGAGAGCTGCTTCTTGCTGAGAGGAGCTTGAGCAGAGGAAGGCTCTCCCAGCAGAGAGACCTTTAATGCTTATGGTATCTGCACTCTTCCCACCCATGTTGCCTGTGTGGTGGATAGACAATAAATAGGGCTTTAATGTATCACTTCCCACATCCCCTGCTTACCTTGTGTTTTGACTGGCATGGAGAGTTGTTTCATCCATGTCATGGGAGATGTGGTCCCTGTCCTGCATCCAAGGCAGCCTGGTAGTGCTGCAGAAGGACTTGTGGAGGGTGCTTTGAAATGAGGATGCCCCAACTGTAAGCACAGGATAGCCCTGCATATATCTGATGACAGAGACAAGATACAGGAACACAAGAACTGTGCTGCTGAGAGGTGCCCCAGGACCACCCCATAGACTGTCAGTGCACCCAAAACTCTGGGCACTGAAGTTTTCCTGGAAGTGTCATCTCCTCCTCCTCAAATTAATTATTTCCACCAGCTCATCACACGTGTAGTGCCTCCAGATCCCATCTGCACCATTTTGCTGCCTCTGTCCAGCTGTGCTCGCTTCCTTACCTCTGCTCTGCAGCCCAAGGCTGGCAGGTGCCCTCAGCAGTCTTTGCAAAAGGAGAAAGCTCTGATCCATGAAGAAACCATCCGAGGATCTTCATTCATTCACAGTCCTCCCTAAGCAAAGGCTGAGATTTTGGTGCACGCTGTGCGGACCACATCCCCTGCAAGACTGTAGTGCAGCTTGTGCTGGCTGCTCCCACACTGCAGATCTCTGGAAGAAATGAAATTACTTGGGGAACTGTGCTCCCACTTTTCACACTCCTCCCAAACACCCTTTATCTGCAAGCACATGCTGCTACAGTGGCATCAGGAGCATGCTTTAAGGATGCTTACATCCAAAGCCTTTTCCCGCTGCTGTGTTCATTGCTGGTACAAGAAATATTGTTCCCCTGCAGGTGAGTGTATTCACACCTCAACTTGCTCCTTTTCCCACTTGTTTTTCTTGCCTGGCTGATTCCCTGTCAGCAGCCAACACTAATCTATCCCTGGCAGTCCTTTCCCTCTCTGCTTTAGTTTAAAGGATGCTTGGTATACAGGGTATTGACCATGGTTGTGAGCATGCTGCCATACAGCCCCATGTGCCACATTTCTGGCAGAGTTGACATAGGGTTTGGGGGCAAGCTAGCAGTCAGAGCTGCCTGTCCTGAGATGCCCCTTCCACCTGGGTTTGCTTGGAAAAGGCTGAAGCAGCATGAACTAGATGAGCAACAGAAGTCAATGTTAGAGATTAAAGACCGTGGCTGGCAGGAGAAAGATGATAAACTTGTGCAGAAGAAATTGAATTGGGATTTAGCTGAATGAGAAAGCAATTGAAATTCAAAGGGTTTTTGCTTAAACTGACTGACCGAAGCAGAGCTCCCAACCCTTTAAACAGCATTCATAAACCTTAAGGCCAGTGAGGACCATTTTGATCAGCTGGTCTGACTTCTTGCTTGATGCAAACCTGGTTCCTCCTGCCAGCCTGAGGACTCCTGCATCAAGTGCAGGACTTCTAGAAAAACAGCCTGTATCAATAGAGAGAGGTTAAGAGAACAGCAAGTCTCCCATGCTATTCTGTGGTCCATCAGTGAAGGTTAAGCTGACTTATCAAGTCTTTGAATAGAAGGATACCTCATGCTTGCCCCAGAGATAGCGAGGACCCGCTTCTACACCCATTTCTGGGCTTAGGACTCCCAGAGCCTGAAGGATTTGCAAGAGGAAAAGCCAAAACACTGAGCCAGAAAAGAAGGGGAAGGCATCCAAGAGCTTGATCTTCTCTGCTTGGCAAAATGCTCTCACCACCCTCTTCTCAGCCCATTACCTGAAAATAAGAGTTAATGTGCTTTTGTCTCCATCCCTACTTAAATTAGCACCGTGGGGACAGCCATTAGTACCCAGTATACCTCTCCCAGAGCCACGACCTCCACAGACACTTCTAAGTAGGGCTGTGGTCTACAGAGGAGGTCACTGCCATTATTTATCATTTATTACTGCAGCAAGTAACATGGGAGGAGCTGTTATGCTCCATGTGCCAGGATTATGGCATGTTCATAGCATGGGCTTGAAATGGTGCTGATGGGTGTGGCGGCGGAGGGGAGGAATCTTTTCTCTGTGACAGGATCCAGATGCTTGGGAGGTGCTGAGAGGCAGAGAGACCAAGTCCTAAACTGGTCTTTGCTCCCTGTCTGGCTCAGAGGTTGCAGGAGCCCATGGGAAGAATCCAGCCCGTGGGATGCACTCATGGGATGTTGCTGACCTAGACACAGCCAGAGCCGAGTGTGACAGCTGGTGGGGACAAGCTGTGATTTGGTACAACAAGATCTGGGCTATCCCAGCCCCATGAAGAGAATTAGTTTCTTCTCTGTGCCCTGGCCTCTTCTCTTGCCTTTGCCTGCCTTATCTGATGGGTTGCTTATCCTTAGGGGAGCATTGCCCTTACCAGCTAGCTGTGAAGTGTCTGCTACCCCACCTTGCGTCTCCACTGATGTCCCAGGGCCCTGCCCTGGGTGTATCCCTGCTGCAGCAGCCCGTGCAGATCTGTGAAGGCTCACAGATGAGAGCCCCCACACTCCTAAGCCCAAGTACATGCTCCCAGAAGCAAAACCAGTGCTCAAAACCTCCGTTTCCTTGGGGAATGGAACAAGAGCCACTTGGAGGGTAGAAAACTAGTTCAACTCAGATCTTGTCCTCCTCCATATCACTGCTGCTCTCCCAGGAGTGCCTGCAGAGCCCAGGGCTCCGTGCTTGGTTCTTTACAGACACAGGAGAAGGACAAGCCCTTGCTTCACCCCATTGCTGCAAGAACAGAACAAGGAAGGATGTAGGGACAGCACATGACCTTTATATTTACACCATGCTGCAATGTCGAGCATCCCAATTCTGTACAGGCAATCAGATCTAGCTACGGTTCCCATCGTCCTACACTTCAGAGACAGCTTGTCTCATTTAGAGGCCCCACGTACTAGGCTTCTCTTATATTAATGCAGGAAAAGCTCTGAGAAAACTGATCATCCCCCACCACCACGACAGCTCAGCCCCTCGGTGCTCAGCCCAGCCTCTGGCAGGCTGGGGGAAGCAGCCCAGGCTGAGCATTGCCCTCCCAAAATATGCGCCCACCGTCGCCCCCGCAGCTGCTCCGCAAGCGCAGAGTATCCTCAGGCGGTCCCCGAGCACGCCCTGCCGGGAGATGGCACTGCAAGCAAGGAGAATTATCCCGCGTCGCACCGAGGGTGGCAGGAGCTGCCGAAGCAAAAGAGTCCTTTTATTTGTATTTTCCCCTCCTTCCCCTGAGACACTGCTGGAAAAATACTCCTCTTGTCACCTGTGATGCCTGCGTCCTTGCCGCTTTAGTAACATTTCTTTCATGCCAGGCGAAACTTGCTGCAAACGAGGCAGCGAGTGTGCGAGCTGGAAATCGCAGGCACATCTCTATCAACGTCTGAGCAAAGCAGAATGGAGGGGGAAAAGTCTGTGCCTTCCTTAGGGGACAAAGACAGCCCTCTCCATGCAGAAGGTCTGCACTCTCAGACTCCACCTCAAACCTTCAAGAGCATCAATATTTCAACTGCAGCCTCCTCCAGTTCCAAAATCACCCAAAACTTCCATGGAAGCCTTTTTTTTTTTCAGATCAAACAAAGAAGCTGTGCAAATATAATGAATTTCCTCCTCTAGGTGGGAAGTTTTGCTTAAGTGGTTGTCAGGGAATCAAAATTTACAGCACCTGAAGTTTTGCTGACTTGTTGTTTTGCACTGATGTATCCGGGGAGATGCAGATTTTCTTGTTTCTCATGAGAGCTTGAATCTCCACCTGGATAAAACAGAGAAATTTCAGCAGCCTTTTGCGATGCCGGCCCAATTTCCCAAGGAAATTTCATGGGCTTTTCCGCATCCTGCCAGATTTTTTCAACACCTTTCAAAAAGTCACAGCTGAACAGCTTTGGTCAGGATAGTTTTGCTTTTTAGGGAGAATGTTTGGACCATTAGGTCTTCTCGGCAGATAGTTGTTGAATGCTCCCAGGACTGGTGTTTCTGCTCCCCAGTGGTGTGGTGTCCCAGGCAGCAAGGTGTTCCCAAAATAGGCGATATCATGCAAACCCAGTGAGAAGACACCCATCAGTTGTCTTGTGAAAACAGATGTGTTTGGGCTCAGACAAAGACTCCTGGCTGAGGCTATATGAGACCTTTTGGGAAAAAAAAAAAAAAAAGATATTTTGCAATTAGAAATTCTCAAAACTGAAGTCTTGAGAACAGGAACATGTTGGTGCCCTTCCTGCTCTGAGAAGATAATAAAAAGCAATTATGCAATTTGTCTTAATATCCCATTCTGGCATTTTTGCAAAGAAAGGGTCTGCTTCTCAGGCTTGAGCAGGAGCCAAATGAATCTGTACTGAAAAAAAGAACAGTGGTAAAGGGTCACAACTGAAACATTTCACCATGGGGTAAACAGGCAGGTGTGCTTAACACCCTGCAATTTTGCCAGGTTGTGGGAGATAAAAGCAAACATTCGTCCAGTTTTGTCTTGGCAGTGGTGAGGCTGAAGGAAGGGATGGCTAGAACATGGCTAATGAAGGAAGGAAGATGGAAGAAGACGGCACAGGATGCAGGAGCAGTGAGAAGAGAGGGTATTTCTCTTTTGCTTTATTAGGGCTATGTGGTGCATAACTGGTCCCATACTTTGTTAGTGACCATGGGAGTCACCCATCCTCATCGTATAGACATGCCCTACATAGAGGCACCAAGGAGCTATGGGGTGAGGATGGGGCTTAGCCCTAGAGGGTTTCACTTCCTTGGGTGAGTTTCTGGGCTTATAGGAGTTTACCCTCAAGGCTTGGAAGGAGAAACCCAGCAAATCATTACAAGAAATGCATCTTTGAAAGGTTAATACTCATTGGGAGCCAAATGGTGGGGCACAGGAATGGAGGTGGTGGTGGCATCTCCTTCCAGGCATCATATTTGGGATGGTGATTTCCCACTGTGGTTTTCCTTCCCAAATGCAGCAAACAGGAGCTCATGGGAGCTGCTGGCAGAGATGGGGAGCTCTCCCTCCTCTCTTTCCCCTGTTTCCCGCACCCGGCACTGATGTTTCCCAGGTGTTCCTGACTTGAAGAGTTTGAAACTGAGTCACCTTCGATTTTTCCTGACATTTCCCAGAATTTTTTTAACTGTGATATTATATTTACTCCAAATGTGGGTTTCTGGGGGAATCATGCTTTTCAGCTAAGGGCAAAAAGAGAGAAAGTGAAACAAAATTAACCTCCCCCCCTTAAAAAAAAACCTTTTGGAAATCGTGGGGGCAGGGGTTTGCAAAGTCCTCACCAAAAAACATTAAAAATGCAGCTCTTTCACTTTTTTCTTTTAAACTTTTCATGCTAAAAACTTCAGAACGCTCTAATCCCTGGCTTCTGCTTTCTATGTGAGGAGGATGATTCATGATAGAAGCCAGTCCTGCAACCAGAGCAAGAAGCCATGCTGCCGCAGATGCTGGCCTGCCTCGAGGTGTTAATCCGCAGGGAGATCGCGGGGGACAAACCAGCCGCGTCGGCAGCTTGGGACGGTCTCACACATGACTGGTAGGGTTCTGTGGCAGGGGTTCCCAATCCCAGCAAGAGCCACAGCCATCAGGACATCCTTGCTTTCTCAATGGCAATGAGAGCACCTCTGCCATGCATAAAAGACTGCAGACCCTATGGTGGTTTGGGTGCAATCCTGTCACAGGAGGGGCTGCAGGCAGGATGCCTGGGTGCCCTCCCAAAATGCATGCTAGCCTGTGTGCGCCTTGTGCCAGCCACATCCTTCTGGACACCCCCATGGCCCCCAACCCTGATACTGGAACAGCACCAGCTCATCCCTGCAAGACGCCCTGATCCATGGGGGAAAAACACCCCACCTGGCAAATACACAGGATTATGATGCTGATTTCCCAGTTCCAGAAGAGTTGCAACACCCACCCATCCTGTAATTCAGGATATTCATGCAACAGAGATGCAAAAAATGATCGCTGTAACGTCTCGGTTCTTGTCTGAGATTACGTGGGGTTGTACTTGTGACACCAAGAAAAAAAAGTGCTGAGGGGAAACCTTTTCCAGGCCCCTCTCTTGTTGTTCCTCGCTCAGAAAGACATATGCGAAAATGTATTTTAAATATGGCTTTCATTCCACGCTGAGCCTCTTCTGAGCGAGGAGCTGGCAGCAGTGGGCCATGTGCTGAGGGGGTGATGGGACAGACGTTATTTATAACAGGTGTCAGGTGGTACTTTGTCATCGAAATCTTACCCGGCAGTAGCAGCGAGGGGTCTCGCCATATGCCAATCTCTGTTTTCCAGGAGCGATTTGATAACAGCATGCACCAAACCTGACATTCTTGCTGCACATGGAAACTTTACCCACATATTTTAGCTCACCAGTGGGACCTCGTCCCCTCTGTACCCCTTGACATCCCAAATCATGCTCATCACTCATGTCTGAGCCACTGGATGCCCATGATCAGGGTTGCATCCAAGGACAGGATTTTCTCCCGCGCAAAGCTTTGCACACAGGTATAGCCACATCTCACCCTGTCAAGGCTCTGGGAGGTCTGCATGGCCTTTCCTCGCTCACACCTTGCTGTGTGCATGCACACAAACACTCACCACCATCAGCCTTCTCAGGCAAATGGGTAACAGGCTGGAAAGTTACAGCCACGTCCTGCACTTACTATCTTCATCTTTGTCTTTCTCATGCACCTCCCACCATTCCCCTCTATCTACACAGGAAGAAGTTTGGCAAATGTAATAAAGACAAGGTGAAGTTTTACATAAAATAATCTCTCCTGCCATGAGTCCTGAGGAATTTTAATCAGTCCAGGAGTACCAGCAGAATTCCTTTGCCTGCAATCTTTTCATGATCTTGCTTTTCCCTCTTGTTCCTCGTGGGGAGCATTTGCCGAGAAGATGATTAAATCGGGCTGGTAAAAAGCTCGTGGGCTCCATAGCTCCCATCTTTTCCTGCTTCTTTGCAAGATCATTTGTACTTTTTTCTGGCCTGCAGCATGCCAGGTCAGCTGCTTTCTTTGCCTACCCTGTACATTTCCTCACCATTGTTGTGGGGGCTTTCCCCCTCCGGAGAATCTCTTTTGTGCAAAGGCAAGAGACAAGGCTCCTAGCTCAGCCTGCTGTGTTGTTGTTCGCCTGAAGTCCAGCAGGAATTCAAGGAATGGTTCCCCATGTCNCGGATATTTTTGGGAAGCTGTGAGCGAGGACTGCAGACCTAGAGGCTGATGTGAACTCAGAGATTTTGGAGGACTGAAACTCATCTGCATGATGCCTGCCAGTAGTTCAGTGTAGGAATTTGGGCATTTTGCTTTGAACAACTGATTCGCCAGTAATCATTCAATCAGCTCTCCTGATGGTTGAATAATCTGTTAGTAATTTAGTCAGATGTTTGCCACAACATATCAAATAAATGGTTTGGAAAGACACTGCTTCAGGGTCTTGCCTTATATATACACTCAGCTTTGGGGTACAGCAAATGCTGTCCCCTGAGATTTGGCCCTGGGTGTCCAAGAGATCTTTGTTGCTGAAAGACCGGCTGGGTTCAGCCCAAAAAGTTCAGGATCTGACCATGGCTCAGCTCCATCATACTCTCACCATGCAGCTGCAAAGCATCCACTGTCCTGCTCGGGGTACCACTGCTGCTGGAGGCAGGTGGGTGGCGTGCAATGGGGTAGAGTGACATTTTTGGTGATAGTCTCCTTATCAAGCTTGCGATGAGCCCCTTGTTTTCTCTGAGTGGCTCCCACTGGGATACAGTGGACAGGAAAAGCAGCCCACAGTGATGGCCCAATGCTGTCTCATAAGCTAGCAGAAAATCATCTCCCTGGGTCCAGCTCTCTTCCTGGACCTATTGGTGCTGTGGCATCTTTCCATCCCTATCCCCACAAAACCACCTGCTCTCCCGACATGTTTCCCAGTGGCATCTGAGAGCTGCTGCTTCCCGCAGAGCTTTTACTCCTTCTTTTTCAGCCTTGATCCTGGCTGCCAGCAGGGCTGGAGGGATGAAGAGAGAGAAAAAGGGGTTGGAATTTTCTTTCCTCTTCTTCCATTTTGTGTCTATTTCAATCTGGTCCAGAGTCTATGGGCAGGAGGGTCATTCTCCAGCTCTGCTGCAACCTGCTTAGCAGCCTTGGACACATCCCCTCTCTGCTCTTAGTTTTCCCTCCTGTTTTTTCAGGACCTGCTATTATCTATCACAAATTCCCCCAGAGCCTCAACATGCTGGTTATTCTTCATGGATGAAACCAGTAACAATAAAGAGATAATTTATTGTGGACCTTCATCTGAGACAAAACATTGTTATTTCCATCCAATTAATAGTGGCTTTTAGTAGCATCAATGAAAAACTAGACGAAACCCATCTTCCACCCAGCTCCCTTCCTCTGCCTGTGTGAGTGTCTGTGTGAGGCCAGGACTGAGGGGAGAGGTGGTATCTTTAATTTGATCAATATATATCTAGTTGGAACAAAACAGACCAGCTTTTGTAGGTTTGCCCAAGATTACCTTCTCCTTTTTTTCTTCCCTTTAACAGGAAGAACAGAAAGAAAGTTTTGTTGTTGTTGTTACTACTGTTGTTTTCTGCATCCCAGGAGAAGTCCTGGGATGCGAGGGAAAATGAGAACATGCCAATGGGATTATTTCTCCCAAGTCCTCTCTGCAGAGTTTTCTCGCATGCATTGTTTCCTGAGTCAGAGGGATTTGTGCTGGGAATGCTCGGCTATCTGGAAGCTGAAACAACCCTTGCTGCCGACCAGAGTGCTGATGTCCAGGGAGCAGCACCCCAGCCCTGCCGCAGCCCCTGGGGTGGGGGCCAGAGCAGAGGACTACCCTAATGAGTTGTAGGGCTCTGCAGGGCTCCCCAAAAAGCCCCTGTCAGCAGCAGTCTCTGCCCCTCACCAGCACCTAACCCCCGGCAGCAAGCATTCTGTTCCTCTATGGGCATTTGTCTCTTCCAGGCTGGGGAAGCAGAGGTATTTATCTGCACACTGGCAGCCAAGAGGGTGATGTGGCTGAGGAGGGCTATTCCTGCCAGACCCCCCACCCCACGGCACCCCCCAGCCAGTGCCACTGCAGTGCCAATTGGCCTTTCCCCAAATCCTCCCCTAGGTGTCTCCAGTTGCCTGTGGGGGTGGCAGGAGTTGGCAGGGGACAGGGAGGGGGGGAGTCCTGGGAGGGCACCTTCTCCACCTCTTGCCCACCCTGCCCTTCCTTGCCCTGAGGCCACTCGGCTGTCCTTGCTCATCCTCCCCTTTGGCTCCTGCTCGTTTGGCCTCGCTGCTGCTTTAATTTTAGCAATTCCTTGGAAAGAGTCATTTTCCATAACTCAGCTCACAGTGAAGCCCTCTGCCTGCCAGCTCTGCCTTCTCACACGTGTTCCTGGCGTGCCCCAGCAGTACACGCCTGCACCTGCCCAGCCAGGCCTGCCTGTCCCAGCCCTTTGCACACCGGAGCCTCACACCCGGCTCCCGTCCTCCCTTGGCACATTTCATCCTGGCACTCCCGAATTCCATCG
Organism: Sula dactylatra; assembly: GCA_013389905.1. Lineage (NCBI taxonomy): Eukaryota > Metazoa > Chordata > Aves > Suliformes > Sulidae > Sula > Sula dactylatra. The sequence continues at coordinate 479,109 of WEKW01025044.1, read as the reverse complement.
TGCCATGGCTGGAGCGGGCACCCTGGCTTGGTAACTGTGGCTTGGCTGCATGGCCACCCCTGTGGCTTCTGCATTGTCAGGAGCTGTTGTGCGCAGCACATCTGTCCTCCTCGCCCTGCAGACCCTCCATGCGTGTGACGGCTCACAGTCTTTAACTGCGATGCAAAATGGGGTGACCCCACATACCACAGGGGACCCCACAGCTGTGGGGGTGTGATGGAGGGGCAGGGTGGGCTTGTTGGGTGTGCACCAGCGGGTTGCATTTGAGTGGGAAAGGTGGGTGCACGTGTGGGCGGGCTGCCTCTCTTCTGCATTGGCTGTGCAAGAGGGTGTGGGAGCAGAGTCTTGTGTGTGTTGGGTGTTCAGTTGTGCAGCGTGTGAGTGTGAGAGGGGTGAGTGCGGTGCTTTCATTTCAATCCACATTTGCGTGGTGCTTTCGTTGTGCACTGAGAGGGTGCTTGTGCCAGGGGGGTGCGACACTCACAAGCCGGGTGTGTGCGAGGATGTGCATGGAGGTGTGCTTGGAAATGTTAGTGCAGTGCCTTCATTTGGGTCTGCATCTCTTGATGGGGGGGAGTGTGCGGAGGGTGCATTGTGCATGACAGCATGTGCGTGGCTCCATGTGTGTGGGGCACATGTGAGCATGCGTGTGCATACGGCAGGCTGCGAGCATGCTGCCTCCACTCGGGTCGGCATCTCGGGGGAGGTGGGGGGTCTAGCGGCATGCACCCTGCCCATGCCAGCAGGGACTCTGCTGTGCGCGGTGTGGGCGCGTGCACGCGTGGCTCCGTGCACACGGTGCTTTCACGAGTGTGCTCCACCGTGTGCATT
>WEKW01025044.1:439996-477541 GCA_013389905.1 Sula dactylatra | reverse complement strand
GGGGCACGGGGTTGGGGCGCCCCCGCACCGCCCAGGGCTGCGGGTCCGCGGCGAGACCCCCCACCTCGGCCGGGAGGGCATCGCGGCCGCTGCGAACGGCATCAGTTTGAAGGCTGGGAAAGGGATGAGCCCTCCTGCCTGCTGCATTGCACGAGCAGGGCTGGAGCCGAGGTTGCGGGGTGGCTCTTTGTAAAGCGGAGCCCGTGGATTTCCTGGGAGGGAGAGCAGACTTTTTCTTCCTTTCTCCAAAGGTACAACCTGCCCTTTCTTCTGTTGTGGCATTGCTGATTTTTTTTTATTAATACTTTTTCTTTTTTGGGGCGTGGGGGTGGTGATTTTCATAAGAAAATCGTCTGCTTGGTGCTTCTGTGGAACTGTTCTCCCTGGCTAGGCAGTTCATCCCGAGCGCGAGTACGAGGGCTGCTTTCCAGAATTGCATAATACACACCGATCCCTTTGCTGCACAAACTCCCTGACATTTCCAAATCTTGGTGACTTCCCCCACTGCAATCTTAAAACCGGATTGGACTCCACCAGTGCATGAGCTAATTTGTGATGCCTTTGCTGGGGACAGAACCTGGTCTGCATGTTTTGGCTTCCCTGGCTCCTCTGGCAGTTGTTTCTTAATCCGCTAAACTTTTTTGGTATAAAGATCAGCGCTTCTCCTTCACTCTCTTAGAAAGCCCCATTCTTTCCCACCCCATGCTTATAGATACATGCGTAGGGTCTGTACAGGTTGCAGAAAGGGGATTGCCTGCAAAGCTATTTGATTTCTTTTTCACGTCTCTTTCTTTGTGTTTTAATTTGTCGGATAGTCCAGGAGGTCAGATTGCTTTTTGCTTGGAATCTTGCTGACTTCTATTAGGATTTCGCTATTTTAACTTGGACCGTGCCCACTCTCTGTGCGGGCGCGTTGTTTACCTCTGTGAAGGACAGGACCTGCACATGCTGCTGCCGGTCCTGCTGGCTGTGTGTGCAGGCAGCGAGGCAGGGACACTGGCCGCTTCCTGTAAAACGTGCAAATATGTGGGAGCAGCCGTTCTTGCCTGCCCCTCCATGAGGCGTTAGAGCTTTGCTGTGATGGCTGAGATGTGCAAGGGATGCTTGTGTCCAACCGGGCATCTTGCTGGGACCAGGTCCTCAGATCAGAGCTTGCTGGGGCTCGCTGGGGAGGGTGGACTTTTCTGAGATGGACTGTGCTTAAGAAATGAGAGCCCTGTGCCTGGCAGACTTTTTAGCAACAGTGCTTTAGGATAACTTTATCAGAGCCTGTTGTCAGAGCAGGCCAAGCCACGATCTGACGATCGTCATCGTCAGATCGTGTGGTCTGATTTACCTCAAGAGGACCCAACTATGCCAAAGCGCTGTGTCCCCATCCCTACAGAAGGTGCTCAGCACCTCCTGGACTTGGGGAAAAAGAAGCCCTGGTACCTCTCAGAGCCATAAAGCTTGTGATGCACATACACGGACAAATAACTGTGCAGCCAAGGCTCAGCTTCCAGAGACGTAGCTGACTTTCCGAAACCAGCAGCAGGAGTTTTGCGGGTGCGAGCCCCAGCTCCCAGCCACTCTCAATTAATTCCCCAGCAAGCTGGAGGAATGCATCCTGCTCTAGCTCAGGCTGGGGCTGGGTGTGCATCTGGGGAGCCTGTCTCTCGGCTCTGTCGTTTATTATTGCTGCCGCTGCCATTACGCCTGACAAATGGGAGTTGCTGAGTAATGTGCTGTTTGTGTGTAAATATCTGAGTGCTCGCAGCTGAGCTCACTCCTGCGACTTTGCAGGAAGCCGTCTCAGCACCTTTCCCCCGTGAAGACCTGTGAGAGCAAAGGCATCCTTCTGCAGGGACCTTCCCACCGCTCCCAGTGGTTTTAGCCTTCACTCCCCACTGCTTTCCTGCAAGCATGAAGCCTCCGTCCTCTTGGGTTAATGTGGAGGCCCTGCTGCTTTCCTGAGTGTGAGTCAGGGGTGGGAAAGGGCTCTGTGTGTGCATGTGTGCATGTACGTGTGTGTGCACGCCTTAGGCACCAAGGCATGGTTGCTCCCAAGGGTCCTTGTCCTAGGCAAAAGGAGTTTTAGGGACTTTATGTGTCTTCACAGAGACAGTCATGCACAACTAGGAAAGGAGTTTTATTTCAGGTTCGGTTGTTTGGTTTTTTTTTTTCCCCTACCTGCTCAGCCTCAAGTTCCCCTTAATTTCATCCCATTACTGCTGAAGATGCTAAATTATTCCTTCCCACATCGTTTTCATCCCATTTGCAGATTAGTATCCGGCTGCTTCTGTCAGTACTTGCTCAGCCCAGCTAGACTGATCGCAGCTCTTTTAATCTCCCCTTGTAAATCAATCCCTTCTTCCTCCTGATCATTTTTGTCACTCGTTTTTCTGAAAACCCTCCAATTTGTCCATTTTGTGTCGGTGACGTATGCCTGGCCCTAAACATGATGTATACCAGGCATGGCAGCGTGAGGGAAGGACACCTCCTCCCCTCCCACCCCGCTGGGGCTTGTGATGCTTTGTCAGCACTGAACTGAGTTACTTCCCCATTATTCTAAGCTATAGTCCCTGCTTGGTGTTGCAGAAGAAAGCAGCATACCCAGGTCAGTGCCCTGGAGAGAATTCCTCCAAATTTTGGCGATAAGCTGCCAAGGTTTGCTTGCATGCTGCTAGCACATGCTGGAAGGGGCTGGTGCTCTAGGTGCTGTGTGTGGGGTGCCTCTCCCCACAAAAGCTAATAGTTGAATGAGAAAGGACTGCAAAATAAGAGAGTGCAAGCTGCATTGGGGCTGCTGGACAAATGGGGAAACTGAGGCACATGCACAGGCTCAGCACACATTTCCTGTGCTCCTGTCTAGCTTGTGCCTCTTGTTTAGGTGCTTTGTGTGTGGGATCTGGTCCCAGTTGCACCCATTAATATTGCAGCCAGCATGGGCATTTTCCCAGGAGATACTGGATCTTGATGCTTGGTCAGAGCAGGCTGGCAGGCAGGGATGCTGGGTTCTGGGCTGGTTTTGTGCATTGCTTCTCGTGCTAATGGCCAGAGCTTGATGCCACAGGTGCTCGCAGGGCGAATAAAAGGGGACTTTGTGCAAAGGCAGTGATGTCTTGTATTCATGCACTTCGAAGTTTTGTCATCCCAGACTGAGCTCCTAGCACCAAGCGTTCCCATTAGCTGGAAGGACCGTGCCCTTCCAGGCACTATCTATTTTTAGGAGGAGTTGTATTCTGGACAGTGTCCACCGCAGATGCTCTCTGCCTCCTCCTCTTGGCCCCTTGCCAGGGACACCGCTTGGGCTATCTGCTGGTGGGGCAGATCATGCTGAGGCTCTGAGGGAGCGGAACGGAGGTGGCCCTGTGCTGGGCACGGGGACAGTTGGGGAGCTATCGCTGCGCCGCGGGTGCTCAGGAGGGCCAGCAAGCTCATGCTGCCCTTCACCTGAACTGTTGGAAATGGCATTTAATTGTGCTGTTGGTACCAGCTGGACACGGTGCCAGCTTTACTGTGGGATAAGCAAGGGCACTGCCTGTACCAGGTGGTAGCCAGTGCCGGTGCCCGGTGCCGGTCCGTTCGCCAGGATGACACTAGGGGGCACGAGATCTGCTGGAATCCCTTTGTTGGGACTGGGGATGGAGGATGCAAAGCCGTTCTTGACCCTTCAAGCTCGTACATCATCCCCCTGCACATTTTGTAGGAATCCGAGGGTTAAAACCCAAAGGCTGCCCTGGGTAACTCGTCCTGCAGCAAGGGCAGGACGCAGCTTTCCGGATGCTGCTCTGCTGGATCCGTGTGTCGCCAGCCGTGGGAGCAGCAGGAGTAAGGATAGGAGCGCTCAGCCGGAAACATCTCCAACGTGAGGAGGAGATGGACACAGCCAGAGTGCCAGGGAGTCTCCGGGGAATTCGGGAAATCCAGGAAAACACCTAGCACGCTTTTAATGCCTCTCTAGAGGCATTGTCCAGAGCAGGGATGAAGTTAGACTCAGGGTTGGCTTTCAAGATGAAGCGTGTTACGGTTTCATTTTCTGCTGGATGTTAAGTTCACGTGTGATGTCTCCTCAGGGTCATGTTCTCCCAAAGCAGCAGAAACTTTAGAGAGTCTGTTTTAATGAATGGTTCTGATCGATCTGAAACATGGCGGGTGTGCATGTATATATATATATTGTACATATGTGGCCATGTATATATCTGGGTAGGGTGCAAAGAATGTGTTTTTGAAGGTATGTTTATGTATTTCTGCATACATTCAGCTGTAATATTGTCTTCTGTCCTTAAAATCTATTATTCCAGCTGTGAATGCATGTATGTATATTAAAACACTGTATACTGGAGTCTCTGTCTTGTTATAACAAACCTCATGAAAAGCAAATAAAGAGACATTGTTCTCATAGCAGGCTTGGAGGGACTCAATATTTATCTTCTATGAATTTTGATAGTTTTTGTTCAGCATGTTTGCAGTTACGACGGTGGGGGGTTTCTGCCTATCTACTTAAGATTTTGTGCTAGTGGGAAACTGAAAACATTCAGATCGTTTCAGTTTATTCATTGCTTAATGAAAACAGAAATCAAGCTTCTGGATTGAAATGTTGATGCTTGATAACATTCTGGCATATAAATTTCTAAATGGTTAGGTTTTTTAATGCCTTTTGCCACCAGATAGGAGCCTCCTTTGCTGGAGCACCGCTTCTCTCACAAGCCCCCAGGCAATATTTTTAGTAGGACACTGACGCATCACAAATACTCTTGTTCTCGTAGAAAAGGCTTTGCTGACTGTTGTTGAAAGTAACACTAGGATGGCTAGAAATGAGAGATCAGAGGACGACGATGCTGCCGCGTCAGTGTGTTTGCTTTGTGCCTCTGATGGAGGGTTTGTGTCTGGCCATGCGGATGTGTGCCTGTGTGGATGTGAGGGCACTTCCCCGGCTGGTTTCTGAGCCAGGGCTGAGGACCAGGGGTTTATTTAATTTAAAATGCCTTGTGAAGCGGAAGGAGGTCCAGGAAAAAGTGCCGAGTCTACTTTTAAGTCAATTAGGGATCGTATCCGAAGGCATGACATGGTTTGAAGAGGAGAGGGTGATTTGTCTGAAGGTGTTACCTAATTAGAGGGTATAGTCAAGGCTTTAATTAGCCGTGACACCCTAAAGATGTCATCGAAGCCCTCTTGAGGCCGGTGGCCTGGCTGTGAGCTGTCTGAGTGGTGTGGCTGCGCACGGCTGGGACTGCCACCCTCCTCCGCCTGGGAGGCAGCCCGGGTGCCAGCACTGGAAGAAGCTGTTTTCCCTCAGGTGACTTGTGATGCCCTCCAGGCCTGCTGCCAGCATTGAAGGATGTTCATATGTTCATAAAGTCCCAGAATGAAAGGAAAGCTGCAGCAGATGGAAGAATTAATACTAGTGCCCATTATATGCAAAATCTCCTCTCTCTTCTCCCCGAAGAGATTGCTTTCTTCTGCTCCCTGCGCAGTGGAGGCTGAAAGAGTTTGCAATAAATGATGCTGTGCAGCTGCATTTGCAGCAGCTGGTGGAGGGATCACGACCCCTGTCTTAGCACTGTCTTACAGAGGGGACATGGAATCAGCTGAAATCTGGCTTGCTGGGACCTGGTTGCATTTAAATACTATGCAACACAGCCTGTGAGGGGGGAACTGACAGGGGAAGCAGCATGAGAAGTGATGGGTGAGGCGCAGAGGCTGTTGGGGAGGCTTTGCCCCAATGCTGGAAGTGACTTGCAGCCTGGTCCTTGCTGACCCAAACCTGGGAGGAGGAGGTACTCCAAGAGGAGGGACTGGGGGTTGCTCCGGGGCTGCTCTCACTTTGTGCTTTTTGTCCATCAAATCAACTAGTACTTATTGAGTCAGTTCACTCCTCCAGCAAGGAGAATAACAGTATGAGTTGCCCATTCCCACCAGCGATGCTAAGAGCCAGTAGGAGCCAGGTGGAGCCGGGGAGTTGGCTGGTGGATGAGCGTGGAGAGCAGAGCCCGTTGTCATTCCCAGCATCAGTGAGTGAAACCACCCTCTCCTCCATCAGGAGGGGCTGAGGGCTCCACCAGAGCCCTCTGAATTGCTCAGGGGGCTTTGAATCTGTCCCCTCAGCATTCCAGTGCCCCCTGAGGGTGATGCTCACCTCTGGGAGCAGCAGTGGGTGGCTCAGACCTCCTTGGGAGGAAGGAGTTACTGTTATTCCTGTTTCCATGGGAAGAGAAGGGGTTCCTCAAGGCAAGGCAGGGTCAGCTGCACACTTCATCAGTGCTGTGAGCAGCCTTGCTCTGCGCAAGGACTGGTGATCAGCGTTGCTTTTGTAGGTAGTATCACAGGCCCCGTAAAGCAAACACACGACCAGGCACATCCCTGTGCTAGCAATTACCGAGGGATGCGCCTGCTTTTAATTACATGGGTGTTAAGCCAGTGAATGCATTTTGTTCACAAAGTTGCAGCCTGGTATTTTCCTCCTTCCAGTGGTCTCTGGTGGCTTTCCCAGTCTCTGGAGCATGGGTGAGAATAACTTGGAGACTGGACATAGTAACTTGTAGGACCCTGCCATGGATCTGCAGGGCTGACATGGGGTGCCATGTTATAGGCGATGGATGGGGAGGTAGAGAAGATAGCTGCTTTTTTGACTGCTGCAACTTCTTTGCTCCAGAAATAGCTTCTTTTGGGGTGACCACCAAGGTTTCTTATTGCTACATGTTTTGCAAATGCCCAGCAGTGCAGCTATGGATGATCCAGGCTAATCCCTGCCCAAATCCCATGTAGGCACAGCAGCTATTGCATGCTGCATGGGATCATCTGTGAGAGGTGCAAAGTTCCCTTTGCTGGAGCTTTGCAAGCTGAGCAACATGGAAGGAGGGATCTGTTCCTGCTGCTAGCATGCTTGGAGAAGGCAGGCTGGGCTGGGTTCCTCAGGGCCAAGCATGAGCGTTCACTTGTGAAATTAAACAATATTACATATAATAAAATAAAACAAGCTTGTGTCTGCTTGGAATATAGGTACAATCTCTGCACCATGGTCCTTTTGTTGATGGCCTAAAGAATGCTGGTGATATTGAGGACACATCCTCTCCTGTGGTTAGAGCGTGGTTATCAGATGCAAAGGGCTGGCAGCGTGTGCCAGACTTTGCCAATGTGATTTACCCTGTACACATTTTAACTAAGGGCTTGAAAAATAAACACATTAAAAAGAAGGAAAGAGAACAAAATGCTGCTGCTGCTCTGAGATTTGATCAAAAAAAGCTCTGTCCAGTCCTCTGGGCTTCTCACTTAGTGAGAAGAGTGAAAAGTGAAGAGTTTTCACTTAGAGTGAAAAGAGCTCTAGAAATAACAAATTTATAGCAAAGGTGCACCCACAAGTAACAATGGTTTTGGGGAGGGGATGGTTTTGTTCCGGATGAAATGCGTTTTGGATTTTTTTGGTCCCAAAAGGGTGTGTTATTCTTGCTCCCTGAATATGAGGCCCTTCAAAGCCACCTGGGATTGCTCAGCTTTGAAATCTTTGCCTAGCCTGTTCTCTTTCCCTAGCATGCTAAACGTCTGTATCTGTTGGAGGCTGTTTGATTTGGGAACCCGGCTTGGGGGGGGGTGGGAGAAGTCGCACCGAACAGCAGGAACAGCAGTCGCTGTTTTTCACGGCTCTCCCGCGCCACGGTTTGGAGCGGTTTCCTCTCGGCCCATACCCCGGACATGTGCGGGGCGGCCAATTCCCCACACATGTTGCACAGACACGTTTCCGTGCCGGCTCTTTGTGCCTGCCTACCTATTTGCAGCTGGGGGAGCTGAAGCTGCTCTTTCTTGTGATTCATAAAAAAGTCTTTCTCTGGATGGAGTTGTCTGTGCTTTTATTGACCTGGTTCCGGGAACGATGGAGACTTTTCCGTCTCCTGGATGCACGATTTCTGCAAGGGCTCTGAAACAGGGGCCTTGCTGCTGGTGTGTTTCCAGTCCTCCTAACGTGATTAGTTTGACAGGCCCATTGGGTATGTTGGCAAGTCTCGGGTTTTCTTTTTTCATGCATGAAAGTAAGTACTGTGACGGGCCACAGAGCACCAGCTAATGCTGAAATCTATGCAGGAGGGAGCATATTGGCTGAACAATATTTTTGGCCAATGTGCCATGCCACCTGGCAGAAACCCCTTACCCTTTTGATGGGATATTTCTGTACAGAAATGCCCCAGAACATTTTGGAGGCTCCCCCTTTTTGGCTGCATTTGAGGGTTTTTGCCTGGAGAATGTGTAGCTTGCACTCTGTGAAGCCCAAGTGTTGCAGGACATCCCAGGTGTGCACCTGGGGGTCTCCCAATAAAGGCATCCATCTTCTAGAAGTCTAGCAAGCTGCCATCAACCATTTCCCATCCCTGCACCCTGCTTCCTGGGTTCCAGTTTGATGTGCATTGCCTTCTCCCAGCAATATTGAGACAAACCTAGTTCTTGGGGCTCGTTTAGATGGGACGAGGACTAGGAAGGGGGATCATCAATGCTCCATATCCCAACTCTGTGCAGTGCTTTTTGCTGTATAGACACATCTGCTGCACCCAGTCCTCTTTGCTTTGGATCCATGACTTCAGGTTCACCCTAGCTTGCTCCTCTGGAAAGCAAGGATGAAGAGAAACTTCTCCAACAGCCATGGTGGGTCCTTGACTTCAAAGGCATGCGGTGTTTGTGCTTCTGAGTTTTAGCACATCATTACCTGCAGTCAGGCCAGCAAGGCTGTTTTGTTTAAGTAGGGCTGCCTTATGCACTGGGGAGAGCCAGTTGTGCACTGATGGATTTGCTGTCTTCTCAGCGGTGCCAAAGGGAGGGAGGAGAAGATGATGTGACTTGCCCAGGTCAGAGGTGTCAATGGCAAAGGAAATGGGTTGATGATTTTGATTTTTCCTCTTATAACAAGGAATTGGGATGGTCTGATGTGTAGTTGGGTTTAGGACCCAAACAAGAGGTTTGGCTTATTGCACATCTGCATTCAGGCTTGGAGGGTTTCCCAGGGCTGCTTGCTACAGTACATTACCAGGGTCAGCCTTTAACCTTGCCACGACCCGGGGTTGCAGGGAAGCATTGTTGCCTGCAAAGAGGGAAAACTGAAACCTGGAGTGGCTGTGGGATTTCTTTGAGGTCCCAGAGGCAGAGCTGGTGGCAGAAAACCAGATTTCTTGAGTTGCTGACAGCTCATGCCAGCTGCGGGACACATTAGTAAATACTCTGCATAGACCAAAGCAGGGCATCCAGCCCTCTCCGCAGTGCTGTGTGCTTATCTGTCTGTCTCTAGTTCTTCTGGCAGCCAAACCCATGAGATGACATTTAAAGGCTTTACATTTATCCTCTCTTGCCAGTTCCAGATCAAATTTGCTGAGTTGTCAAGCTCAGGATGCTTTTCTCCTAAGTGCTGGCCCTGCAACAGCTCACCCTGCTCCATTCCTGCCTTGGAGGAGTCCAGCTGGGTTCCTCCTGCCTCTGCTGTCACTGGCAGTAACTCATGGGGGCTGGAGCAACAGCTCAGCTGGTGGATGTGTGAAGAGAAACAGCTCAGGCCATGCTGGAATCAGTTGGCAGTGGGTGTTCAAAAGGAGCAGAGCCAGGGCTTGCTCTGGAATGAAGAGGGCAATGGTAGGGACTTGCATGCAATCCCTTCCTCCTCCTCAAGCCTGCATCTGACCTAGGTCTTAGTGGCGAGCGTGCATGCAATGAGCTGGTGGATTCTCGGCAGAGTCCCAGCAGGCTGGGTGTCTGCCTTGAGACAACCAGGACTAGTGACACTAATCAGTGGCTCACCTGCTGGATTTCAGCAAGGAAGGTGAGCACTTGTCTGTGCATGGTGAGGAAACTGCTCTCTTGTCCCCAGAGGCTGTCACTCTAAAGCTTTGCCATGCTCTGCTGGCAGGGAGTGGCACCAGAGGATGCCTCTACTGCTGCCGTCTGCCTTGGGGGCAAGCACAGACACGTGTCTCTAGCTGGAAGTCAGCTTGGGGAGCAGAGAAACATGCATTTGCAAGCTCCAGTGTGTCATAGTCCCTCTCAAGCAGTTGCAACCTTCTGCCACGGTATGAGCTGGGAGGAGAGGTTGCTGGGCTGAGCCCCTCTTTCCAGGCACAAGAAGGGGATGGTGTCACCTCTGCTCTGGAGTGGCTGGTGCACAGAGCCAGGGATGGCTGCAGGCACTGGAGCTAGAGATGTCCCTTGGTCCTAGCTCCAGCAGCCAGCTCCAGCTTTAGTCCTCAGACCATTTTTGAGGGCTTGGTGCAGTATGGTTTTAAATCCACCCCTTCATCTTGTGCAAACCTGCTCCCTGACCAGGCCTGATAATAAAGTCAGTCCTGAGACAAATGTATTTTACTGGCTTTTGCCAGGCTCTCATCTCCCGCTTCATGCCTGCCAGACCCTGCACAGTGTCTGGTCGGAAGCTGCCAGAGCAGCATTTTCCAGGAGGGATCGCAGCTCAGAGGATACCACATAACTCAGTAGGGTGATGCCAGTTTCGCCCGGCTGATGGCCCTCTTGCAGCCTCAGCACTCGCCACTGTGCCCATGGAGGACACCAAGCAGCTGCTTGACAGTAGAGACACGAACTGACCTGCATCTTGGCTTCTACAGGCAGAGTCAGCACATGTGGATGGAGCAAGGCTGTGACACAAGCAATTGCAGTGTTGGCTTCAACAACCAGAAGCCCGAGATTGCTCCTGTCACCCAGGTTAGGAGATGGAGGAATTTAATTATCATTCTAACTTCTTCCAGAAGTAGCTCAGATGCCTCAGCAACAGACAGCTTTCTAAAATTGAAAGGAGGGGAGAAAAACAAAGGACCTCTCCTTTTGCTGAGTCCTGGCCAGTTAACTCTTTTAGCCATACTGTGCCCAGATGGTGTGGCTGGGCTTTCTGGGGCTCAGGATCATCTCTCTGAAGATACACTTGGGCACAGACATTACCACAAAGCAGCAGGGCAGCACCTCCTCCCTGCTGCAGAAGTGGGATCTGCCCTAGGTAGAGCCTCTGCCTTGGTCGTGCTCGGTTTCAAAGCCCTGCCTGCTCACTGTCCCCCCACAACTGCTGCTGTGGATATTAATTTTTCCCAGATTTCTGCTTCCCTTTGAATATCTCTGCTATGGATCACTTTCCTTGCATGTGTTAGCTGGTTATTTTCCCAAAGCTGAATCTTGTGCTATTTCCTGCCTGTCTTTCTAAGATTTCTGTTGCTCCTTCTTCTCTTATGCCTACACCCACCTTGGTTTTTGTTTTTTCTCACTTTGGAGGAAACTAGTTGATCCTCTTGTTCTAAAATTTTGCAAGAGGGGAGGAATTGGCTGTTTAGAAGATGAGAAATCCTGTCCACCTGTGTCTTGCTTAGCATCTCCCCAGCTGGAGAAAAACAACTCCAGTCCCACCATAGCCAGAGTGGAAAGATAAATCAGGTGTTTTGAGGGTGGGGAAAGCTTTCTAAGAGGGGAAGGGCTGCAGGGTAGGGGCAGGCTGTTGGGGTTGGCAGGAGTTTGCAAGGGCTGTGGAGTGAAGCACCTGGCTGCTGTGGTAAGTGGAGGTAAGCTGGGAGCTCCTGTACTAAGGGGGTCTGAACATAAATGGAATTAAATCCAGCTGGTGGCTGGTCACAAGTGGTGTTCCCCAGGACTTGGTATTGGGGATGGTTCTGTTTAATGTCTTTATCAATGATTTGAATGAGGGAATCGAGTGCACCCGCAGTCAGTTGCAGGTAACAGCAAATTGGGAGGGAGTGTTGATCTGCTCGAGGGTAGGAAGGCTCTGCAGAGGGATCTGGACAGGCTGGATCGATGGGCCGAGGTCAACTGTTTAAGGTTTAACAAGGCCAAGTGCGGGGTCTTGCACTTGGGTCACAACAACGCCATGCAACGCTACAGGCTTGGGGAAGAGTGGCTGGAAAGGTGCCTGGCAGAAAAGGACCTGGGGGTGCTGGCTGACAACCGTCTGAACACGAGCCAGCATGTGCCCAGGTGGCCAAGGTGGCCAACAGCATCCTGGCTTGTGTCAGCGATAGTGTGGGCAGCAGGAGCAGGGCAGGGATGGTGCCCCTGTGCTCGGCACTGGTGAGGCCGCACCTCGAATGCTGGGTTCAGTTTTGGGCCCCTCAGGCCAAGAAGGACATCGAGGTGCTGGAGCGTGTCCAGAGAAGAGCAACGGAGCTGGGGAAGGGTCTGGAGAACAAGTGTGATGGGGAGTGTCTGAGGGAGCTGGGGGTGTTTAGCCTGGAGAAGAGGAGGCTGAGGGGAGACCTTATCGTTCTCTACAACTACCTGAGAGGAGGGTGTAGTGAGGTGGGGGTCGGTCTCTTCTCCCAAGTAACAAGTGATAGGATGAGAGGAAATGGCCTCAAGCTGCGCCAGGGGAGGTTTAGATTGGATAGTAGGAAAAATTTATTTTCTGAAAGGGTTGTCAATCACTGGAACAGGCTGCCCAGAGAGGTGGTGGAGTCACCATCCCTGGAGGTATTTCAAAGCCATGTAGATGTGGCACTCGGGGACATGGTTTAGTGGTGGACTTGGCAGTGCTAGGTTAGTGGTTGGACTCAATCTTAAAGGTCTTTTCCAACCTCAACCATTCTATGATTCTATGACGAAGAAGCAATGAAGGTGTAATGGTGAGGCTATGAGGCCAGGCTGGATAAGAGGGGTGTCTTCTCTGGGGTGGTGTAGCTGGGGTTTCATGTTAGTGGGGGGTGGATGTGGGGCATAAAACCTAGTCAGCTTTTCCTTGAGCAGTGTTTTTCCACAGTTCTCTGTAACTTTCCAAATGAAAACTTATTTTAGGCTTAAAGTTACCCCTATGCGATCTACTCCTCTAGCAGTGTGTGCTGCTCAAGCCGAGGCTGTATGGGGAGTGTGTGATAACTTTTTTGTGGCTCCTTATTCAGGTCTTGCCTCCTTAATTGCTAGTTATAACTTTTATCTCTTCCAGCTGCTGCTCTTGCTGTTTGTCTCCCCTCAAGGAGAGGGGAATAGCAGTAAGAGGGATGGGATTACTGCAGACCCCTTGACCCCACTGTGTGCCCTGAGCTGGGGATGGAGCATCCCCAGTGTTGGGTCTTCTTGCTTTGCCCTAGTTCTTATGCAGCTGGCTGTGCTGTGGCACCTCCAAAGAATGTGGGCAGCCTTGTTTGCAGGAGGAGGCAGAAACGGGTATTTCAGAGAGAATGGAGTGGAATCGGTGGCCTTTTCCCATCTGGAGCAATGATCCCCTTTATGCACCCTTTTTTCAGACCTTGCCTTCCTTGAACCCGTCATCAAGGTAGCAGGACAATGCTGCTTTTTCCAAAGCCTGGTGCAAGGGGACCACCACCTCATGCCGCAAGCTCAGGAGCCAGACAGTGGCTTAAAAACTAAATATATCTGTTGCTGCAGCTCTTAGCTTCTACAAAAATAAATCTTACAGAGGTAACTTTTTGCTGTGCAGTTCTTAGGGCTGGCTCTGCTGTGGTTTTCACTGAGATAGCATTTGGCTAACACAGCCAAACATGAGTGGAACAAGCCTGGAGCTCTACAGAAAGTGATAAGATAAGGCAAGGTTATGATTTGCCTGTCTGATCCTGAAGCTTTGTGCATCATTTAGTGTATGTAGCAGGAGGTCAGTAGTCTCCTGTTAATTTTCATTAGATTAGTTGGGCAGGATAATCACCTGGTCAGAAAAAACCCAACATGACACTGTGCAATAGTTGGGGTTTAACCGAAAATAAATAGTCTTGTAATTATGAGGACACTGTTGAGGTCAAGAGGCTTAAAGATTCACTTTGGTTTTTTCCTCTGGTATATTTACAGAGATCCTGCAATTCTTTGTGATATTTTTCTTCTCTCTCAAATTCAGAATGAGAGCTTCAGAGCTCTTAAAGGAAATCCAACACTTCCACAGTAGTGGATGTGAGTGGTGTTGCAATAGCCAAGTGGTGCTTGTGCTCCCGTGCAGCTGAGTGACCCCATGCTAACGAGCAGGTTACTCGCTAGAGAGCTGAGAGTGCGTGCTGCCAGTCTAAACAGACCGAACTGGGGTAGAGATGCTCATCCCTCATCATCTGTGCTAATTGTGAGATGGCTCCAGTCCAGAAGACTAGGCTGTGCATTGCTCCCTGCTAATGTAGCAGAGGGTATCCCTCCTTGGGAACAGTCAGCCCAGCATGAGTGCCACCATGTTGAAAGTGTGCATTAGCTCCTGGGGGGGGTTTTGCTACTGTAGTTAGCTGCTGCTTTCAGAGAGCCCGGGAAGGAAGAGATGGGAGTGAACCTGATGCCCTAACCCCTACCAGCGGGCTCTGCAAAGGGGACTCTGCTAAGGAAGCAAACAGGATATTGAAGCTGGGGTTGGTGCTTGTACACTGCTAAAATGCCTGCCCTTTACCACCCTAGAAGTGGCTGTGCTCGCTATTTATCTTCCTCAATGGCAAGCAAAAATAAAGCCTGGAGGGATCTTTGTAATCTACTAATCTGGCTGGCTGCAGGATTGTGCTTGCTGGGTGAGATCTGGGCATGGTTTGCAGGTGCTCAGGGTAGCTTCAGAGCTGGTAGTGCCCATAGCGATGGAGAGCTTGCTGTGTCCATGCTGAGTGCTGTGGTTCCTTGGCATTATGTTGCAATGGCAGGTAACCTTGCTTTGAACCAGCAGTGGTGTGGAATATATGGGGGAGGCTCTCAGCTAACTGTCCCGAGCTCAGCTGTGAGCCAGGAGAGCTGCTGGCTGTGCAGGGAGGCTTCAAACCGAATAACCTATATGGCAGAAAAGGCAGTGTTTGCATGCGTATGCCAGCTGTGCATGTCTCTGCCATGGAAAAAGTGAGCTGCTGATGTGGGGAGACGAGCTAGTGCATTGAGCCCTTGCTGCCCTTGGGTTTTGTTTTTCGCCAGCCTCAGGGCCCATAAGTGGGGATTCTCATCAGCGGATCTGGTGGAGTTCTCACTCAGACCATCTTCACCAGGAACCTGCTGCTCTCGTTCCCTGTCACAGGCTTTGACGGATGCCTGAGGGAAAGCGGGGGCACGGCTTGGCCTGATGTGCCAAGTGACTGATGGTGTGGTCTGATGACTGACGCCACGTGTCCGCGGCAGGCACACGGGTGCTCCTTGCTCTTCCTCTGCAGGAGAGGGGGTCTGCCTTGACAGCTTGTTTTGCANCCCCCCGCCTTTTTGCTTGACAGAAAAAGCATAACTCGTCTTTGTTTAATTGGTGCTTTGTGCCTGTCTCCTGCCAGAACTCAGTGGAGAGGGGGCTGGCTGGATCAAAACGGCTTGAAGTTGGGAAGCTGTTAGACGTCTGGCCTGCCTGTTTGAAACAAAAATTCAACTTTATTTCTCCCCCTGCTCCCAGTTTTAAAACAATTCCTTGTGCACCATGAAAGCAAAGCGGCAGACACTGTTGTAAGCCCTCCTCAGAAGACACCCCGTCGGAGAAGCCTGAATGACATGGGGAGCACGTGGCTGAGCGCCGTTGAGATGGCATGCCGCATGCGTGACCTTCTGCTGAGCGTGGGGTTTGGAGCATCTAATTGGCATGTTCTTGTAAGGCTTCAGACTGTTTCATGACCTTACAAATAAGACCTGCCGGTGCCTGAAACACAGAACAAATGCGCTGCAGGTCGAGTGGGGAAGCGTTCTGTACTCCATGGGCAGTGCCGCAGAGTGCTGGCAGATCTGGCCACGCTGCCTGTTTGGTGGTGCTTCCTATACAAGCAGGGCAAAAGTAGGGTTAGAGCAGTGCCCCTGGCTCTCCAGGAGGGTCCCTTCAACCACCCTGTCTTGGTTTCCACCTCTGAATGTCTGTGATGAGGCCAGGAATCATGTCTTTGGGGAGTGGCATATCTGGGAGAGAGTGCATGCCCTTGTGCTGTCTTCAAGCTCTAACTCTGGCAGAAAACAGCACAGGGGTGTCCATAGTATGAGACCTGCTAGAGCCTTTGCAGGCTGGGCTTGCCCTGATCGTTATGTAGTAAAAGCAGCCAAATACTTGGCTGCAACATGTGGCTCATGCCTGGCTGAGCGCTGCTCCCTCCAAAGGGCTCCAAGGGCTCTCCTAGACTTCTGGAAGGGACTGGGTGTCTCCTAGTGCTGCTTCTTCCAGCCTCTGCCTGCTGAGGCGGTTGGGTCAAGAGGCCTTCCTGGGGGAGAGGGCATGGACTAGGTGTCCCCTTGAGGTCCCTTCCAGCTGGATCTGTCCCTATGCAAGGGGACAGCAAGAAAGTCAATTGCTTGGATTTTTTTTTGTTTCTACTGTGGAGTCTGAAGGTGCTTCTGCCCTTCCCCAGCCAGAGGCAGGGGAAGGCATCAACTTGCAGCTTCTTCTGGTTTGTGGGCATGGCCTAGCCCTGCTGTGTCCTGCTTCTAGCTCTCTGCTTGCGCAAGCATAGGTAGCTTTTGGTGCAAGACCGGCCCTGGTGCATGTGGGGCAGAGAAAATGCAAGTGGCTTCACGGCAGTTCCTTGGTCACCTCTGAGGCACCAGAGCAAACCTGGTGCTGGGGCAATGCTTCGGTAGGTGTTTCTGGGGTTCCTTCTCAGGGTGACGGGAGCAAAGCATGAAGTGGTTTGCCTGTGAACATTAGGCTGTCCTGTGGGCTTCTTGGGGAGCTTTGCTACAGGTGGTGAGTAGTGTTTTCCTTTGGTGGAAAGGGGATCCTGGGAAGGGGCTTGGAGGAGGATGCAAAGAGGGGAGTATTTGCAGCTGGAGGTTGGTGGGATCTGAGTGGGGCCCATTTGGCCAAGGAAAGGCAGCAGCAGTGATGGGCATGTGAGAAAGTGGGAGCCTGGAGGAGCTGGGTGCAACCAGAGGGGTGGAGTGGTGTTACAGTTGGTGTTGTTGGGCCAGGGAGGTACCATGGTGAGCAGGTAATGGTCAGGATGGGAGTATAGTTGCTGTGGAGGCATCTGGAGAGAGAAATAGGAAACTGGCTTGTGCTAGGCTGAATTGGAAGTGACAGCCAGGTCTCCATGAGGAGATGTCAGAGTGATACTGCTGCAACTTACTTCACACAGCCACCAAAGGGCTGTGAGTGGAGTCTCCTTAATGTTTGGTAGGTGCTTGCCTACAGAGAAATGGGGAAAGGGCTGGCGCTGAGTCCTGGCTGAGCTGATGCAAGTCCATAGTCATTTTACTGTCTGTGGTGAATGGTGCTGCTACAATGATCTTACCACGCTCTTCAGACAGGCAAGGAGGTGAAACACCATCTGTGAGAGACCAAAGCCCTGATGGGCTGCACGTGTTGTGAGGGATAGGGATGTTTAGATTGTGGACAGTGCTGGATGTCCAGAGGAAGATGTATTTGAGGGAAGCAGACACTTGGGGCTTGTTCCTTATTATATTTTATATGGGAGCTTTGGACCCTCTTATGGGACGAAAGAGAAAACAAATAGCAGCTCCATCACAGTCAAATCCTAATTTGCCAAACCATCTTGTTCAAGACTGTCTGTACTCTGCATGTAGGATTTTTCTTCACTTTTTTTGGGACTGCTCCAGGCATCCTCCCTCAGGGGTGGTCTCTCTCCCCCCCCCCATCCACAGCGCTTCTTCTTGCAGCCACCCAGCGCCTTTTCCAGCTTGTTCTCCACTCTGGGCTGAGCAAGGCATTCATGCTCTGGATCTGTCTTGCTTCTGAATTTGCAGAATTTATTTCAGCAAAACAGTATTTCAGACCCTCCCCAGAGCTGGCTGTATCAATCTGCAAGTGTGGGAGAAGCAGTCAGCCACTTTTGTGGGCCACTTCTATTTTTAGCTCCAAGGCTGCCATTGCAGGGCTCCCACCCCACCATGCAGACAGCTGTGGCTGCCCTCTGCGGGGATGTCTGGAGGAGAGCAGGGCAAGGTGCTTTAACCTGGTAGTTTAAGGGATAATGCGATGAGTCTCTTCTGCTTTTCCTTCTGACCCTCCTCCTACCTATGCTTTAGTAACTATGTTCATGCCAGTGGAAAATAACTGGTATATACCTATTCTTAAGTTCCTGAGGAGTCTTAACCTTATTTCTAGGCTGGAAATACCATACTACATAGGGCAGAAATTGAGGGCTGCAGTAATTCCAGCATTGCACTGTAGCCTCTGGGGAGCAGCTGACTGCTTCTCTGGGACAGATGCTTTGTTGGTATCTCCTTGATATGCCCGATGTGTGATGGGCAGTGGCTCCTCTGCTCTGGGCCTGGGAATAGGGCTATGGGGAGAGAGGAAAGTGGGGAGGGGTGATGCCCTCCAGCAGAGGAGGTTTGATTGGGAGCTTTGAGCATTGCACCTTGCCCTGGGGACCAACTTTCAGCTCCTTCAGCCTGATGATAGCTCAGCCTGTGGCAAGCTCTTGCTGTTTGTGCCTTTCCAGGTGTAGAAGGTGCAGGGGGCAGAGGAGGGGATGACCCCTTCCTGCATCCCTTTTTCCCATCAGTGGGATTCAAAGCTGGGGTGGGAGTCCCTCTTGGAGAGGTGAGTGGGGAGCCCTAATTGCCCCTCTTCCCAAGGCTCCTGTGTGCGTTAACGACCTGTAATGGGATGGGTTGTGTTAGCCTATTAAGCCCCAATGGGGTTCCTTGTCGACTTAAAAGTGTGAGGAATTTCACTCAACCATGTTAAAACATTTCCACCCTGTTTAATAGCTTCATGCATTGATTTAACCCTATGGCAGCTGGGGTTGTTTGCTGGGAAAAGCCATCTGGCTCTCCCCAGCCTCCTGTCCTGCCTTCATGCAGCTACTTTGGCCAATGTCTGCATTTTGATGGGATCTTATTAGCAGGAGGGCTGCTCTAGGTCTTGCCTCTGCAGTCCTCCTGGTGGCTGGCTTGACAGAGCCGGTGTGGGAAGCAATTTTCCTTCCATCGTGCTGAGTGTAGTCTTGCTTTGCTGCTTTTAATGAGAGTAATTTTGCCCTGGCTTGTATCAGCCACAGCCCACCTGTGCTGCCAATTACACCAGCAGATTTGGTGTGACCTGCAGAGCTGGGATCAGGGTGTCCGAGGTTTAAGTGTTTCTGAGCTGCAAGGTGTGAAAAATCTCACCAGTGTTGAAACAGAAGGGTGGGGGAGTAGCTTTCTGGGTTATGAAAGACCTAAGGACATGCTGGTATCAGGTTGATCCCTGGGGAATTTAGAGAATCAAGGGCTTGCTAATTGCAGGCATGTTGCCAGGATGTTGGGAAAGAAATTCTCCTTAATCACAGGCTGTGTGCCCTAAATTTTTTTTTTTGGTTATTGAATTAGTTAAATAAGTTGTATTGTAACACCTTGGTGCCTGGGTAGGCTGGGAAGGCTATGCATGTGGACCTTAAATGTGTGTCTGTATGCAAATACACTGACAGCGTTCGGTGGGAGCCAGGATGGTGGTTCTGCTATGTAAATATGATGCATCTGTCACACACTCCCCATTTCTGGAGAAGCTGGCATGCAGGCCAGCGGGTGCCTTGCTCATGCTGACCCAAGCACTGTCCAAGATGAGTTTTCTACAGTGTCCACATAGCCGTGACTTCCTTCTGGCTGGTGGCTGATGCTCAGATTTGTTCTTGCCTCTTTGTAATAACTGTCATTGTTATTGTTGTGGCAGGACAGGTTTGAAGGAGCATATTGGCTGGACTGGTGTTAGTGTCTTTCAGGGCCCCAGGTGAAAGGCGGCAGTGGGGGCGTGGGAATCAGGGTAGCTGTGTGATTGCGACACCAGTCAGCCCTGTCCTATGGCTTCATGCCTCTGCTGATATTTCTGCCCCTGTGTGCAAATGTACTCATACCTGAGGCATGCATTTAAAGTTTTGTCTGGTTCAAGATGCTCTGCTAGGGCCCAGCATCTGAGGGCTGGAGAAGACACAGTATTTTGGAGGCTGGATGGGCACTGCAGGAACTTGGTGGGTGCTGTGGTTCTGCCTTGATGCAGAGCAGGAGGCACAGCCTGTGTGGAGAGCAATCTCTGGCACCATGGCTGCATGTAGGATTGCTTACAGTGATAACAGCTGATGTCAACTCATTTTGTCGAGGTTGCTGGTGTGGAGAGCAGCTTGTTTTGTTGCTAGCAAGCAGTGCTCAAAAGGCTGTGCATGAGGGTACTTGGTGAATTTTGGGGCAGAAGCTGTGCTGACTCTTGCCCTGTGTGCAAGTCAGTTGCCTCGGTGTGTCAGTCAAAAGTGCTATGCTCTGTACTAATACGTCTGCAATTAGGTGCAAGGACGGGGGCTCCAAATTTTCAAGATGGGGCAAGGGGGGGGAGAGCTGCAAATGAATGTGGTGGTGTTCATAGGCTCCATTCTCAAAGCTGGGTGGGGTGGGAAGTTGGTGCACTTTGAAGAAATGTGAAGATACTGTTGCTAAAATGAAGGCTAGCTTCTATTTCAAAGGCTTAGACTTTCTCTGGACACCCTGGCATAGCCTGGTCTGGGTCTGTTCTTTCTTGGCAAGGATATTGTAAATGGACATGCTGGCCGGGGTGACCTTCTGTGTCTGGCTGTTGGAGGAAATGTGCCGAGCCGAAACAAGTGTTTCCAGAGCTGAGCTCTCGGGCTTGGGGTCTGTTGATCTCCCTGCTGAGATGCTGGGGTTGGCAGCCAGGCTGCAGTGCTTCTCGAGTGCCTGGGCTTGCTCCCAACCCAGGCCCATCAGACCACTTGTGATATGAGCTTGCTTCTGACTCTGAAGGTCAAATGGCTTGCAGCAGGGTGACAAAGGAGCCCTTGATCTGAAAGCGAGATTGTTCTTGTGCCTCGCCCCAGGAGGGGTCTTGTGGGCCGGGATGCGTGCTGGCTGAAAGGAATGCTTAAAATGTTCTTTCTTTGCTCCTGTCAAAAGCCCTTGCAAATGTGAATCAAAATATCTGCCCCAGTGCCTTCCTGCTGCATGCTTCAGGCTGGCTTATTCCCTGAGAATGGCTTGATCAGTACAGCCAAATGTCCTGGGGTCCTGTCCCTGACAGCGGACAGTGGTGGACATGCAAGGAAAGGCATTAGAACAGGGTGAGCGTGCACTGGTATAGCTCCAGCCTTTGACAGTCTGTGGCTGAAATGGCGTCAGCCAGAAGTAAAGAGGTTTGTGGTTGGTTTTTTTTTTTTTTTTCACCCTTTGCTGTGATTTTGTTCAAATGCATAGATTCAAGAAAGCAAGGCTTGATCTTCCACAGCATTCTCCAGCTGGTAGTCCCACAGCTCTGCTACACGTCTTGGGAAGAGCTGGTCCTTCCTGTGTTAGGGACCTGCTGCCCACTGCCCTTTTCTGTCTTGTGCTGTCAGGGGCTGAGTGGGAGACTCATGCCTTGCACTCCACCAGTGCAAAGCCTGTGCTTGTGTATCTCCAGCCTGCAGCTGCAAGGTATCGTCCGGAAAGGCTCTGCTATGAGGAGTCTTGCATGATGCTGCGCATCCCAGCTTCATGCTGCAACCCTTCTCCGCCTGGCTGTGCCTCGTGAGGTGTCTCCAGGCTCATGTTGCATGCTGTGCCATAGATGTGCAGTTGCACATCTCCAGCGTTTATGTGTGACAGCTGAAAGATCGGCTTGTTTCTGCAGGGAGGCAGTGGCTGCAGCCGTGTCTAAGTTGCTGCTGGGGCCCCACGTGCACACGCCGGGCTGTTGTGCTGCAGTTGTGAGGCACATCCCAGCTGCATCTTACTAAGATTCTCCCTGGCTCTTTCTTTGTGGAGCTTTGTTCAATTATGTTTTGGCAATAAAGCAAGGGAGGGCTCTCATATTGGGCAAATAAAATGTCAACATCCTAGACTGAAAAATACCTCATAAATTTCTCTATACAACTTTAAATTAAAAAAGAAAAGCTGCAAACTGACAGCACCCATTCTGGATAGCCTTTGGCAGTGCCCTTTTGATCACGAGGAAAAGGGATTGGGGTGACTTCTGCATTGCAGGAAGTTGTGCTGGGACTGGAGGGAGGCTGTGATCACTGGATTGATCATCCAGTCTTAATCCATTGGTGATGGTGTGTTAATTACTGCCTTCATGTGTTAACATGACACTTACACCAGGGGGACCTGTCATACCCTTAACTTCTTGCAACTTATCCTGATGGCGACTATCATTCCTGTCACATAAGCTGTAAATTGAAGGCAATGTGCAGGTCCCAGGGAGGCAATGAGCCTACTTACATGTGTCAAAGAGCTTGCCAGTTGGAGCAGTGTGGCCCATATTCCATTTTGTAGCCTGATTTGCAAGCTTCCTGCTCTGCTCCTGCTGCAACTGTGCCTTTCTACCATCTGCTTGCCCTTGAGCTGCAGAGCATGGCTCTTGGCTGGAGCAGTGATATGCAAGGATGTTTGCAGAGCAGGGATGAGCTGCCTTCTGCTCGGGTGGGGTGGGGGGGGAAACACCAGCAGGAAAGATGCTGGGAGCTCCCAGCTCCACCATGTGCCTGTTGTGCTTTGCTAGGAGTGAAGCTCAGGCAGATGGGAGTATCTTGGTCTTGCTCCCCAGCCGCTCTAGGCCTTTTGTGCTGAGCTGCAGGCAGAAAGCTGTTTGCAGTCTCTTGCTCCCTGTGTAGATAATGGCAGGCTTGCTTGGTGCTTTTGGGTTAGGATAACCCTCACATAGGTCTAGCCTGTAGATGTGGTGGGTTGCAGCCCTGGTAACAATTTGCCTACATGCCTGGTTAACAGAAAGCTAGGTGGCTGTAGCTCTTTCTTTAGGAAAAAAGCAAGTACCTGCTGGCTCATGCTCCCCTGGGTGAGGCAGGGCCTGAGCAGCCAAACTGCAGCCAGTGGAAAGCATGTTCCCTGCATGCCATTAAGTCTCGCACATTGCTATTATAGATGGTTGTGAAGCGCTAGGGGGATTTCTCTGCTTTCTCCATAAAAGTGTAATACAAAATCTAATCTACTTAAGGTGCAGGTCTCCATCCACTCCCTTCACCCTGCAACTCTGGGTCATGGATGGTCACTTAAAAATCACAGTACTCAGTTTGCCTTGAGCTGAAGGAGGCTGTGTGACCCACACCCTCTGACCAAGAGATGCTGCACAGCCAGGGGAGGGAGAGGAGAAAATGGTTTAGTGGTTTGGGTTTTTTTATCCTCTTGTTCCTTGTACCCTCCCTTTGAAATGCTCTGAGCTATTTAGGGAGTGGATGGTTGGGAGGCTGGCAAGGATGGGAGGACAAGCGTGAACTGTCACTTGGTGCTGGTCCAGAGTACCCGAGGAGCTTATGCAGGGCTGCCCAGGCGTTCCTGCTGGTGGAGGAGGATGAAGTGTCTGGGCTGTTGGCAGCTGATGGACAGCCCCACTGTGCCCCCCTCCCTGAATCTGCTGGCCCAAGTGCTCATCCCTGGGGGACAGGAGCCTGCCAAAAGGCACTTTTCACTTTCCCTTCTGTTGGTCCCACAGGGGATTCAGATGTAAAGCTGCCAGGTTTCTCCAGCATCTTCCAGTTACTGGGGACAGGCATGGCTAAGCCCACCCAGTGCTACCTGCAGTCCACCTGGCTGGCCCTGGTGTCTCTCCTGAGAGTTGAGGAGCACAGGAAAGAAATGGCACAGACTGCAAAGGAGCTGGCGGTGTGCTTTGCTCTTCTGCCTTAAACAGACCATGCAGCTGATGAGCAACCCTGGAAGGTTCCCTGTGCCCAGGAGCAGGAGCATCATGGCAATGCAGGGAGCAGAAGAAGGTCGGAAAGTGGTCTGGGAGGTCAGGGCTCAAATCTAGCTGAGGTTAGTGTCACTCTGGGCTCTCCCAGGTGATTTGCAGGAGAGTATTACTGTTGTGTGGGTAGTGCAGTGGGCGTTACTGTGATCCCTTTAACAGGTTGCTTTCAGAGACACTTAAGAATTAGGTCTCTGGGCCCAGATACAGGGCTTGGTGCCCTGTTGTGTCTCTACTGGGCTGAGGACAGTCTGGCAACAGGTTACCTTATGGCAGAGAATGAAGTGGGTTTCTTTGAAATGGTGCAGAAGGAAGGAAATCTCCTCTCCTGTTTGTTTCCAAATCTTCTTCTAATCAGATGGATTAGGTGGATTGTCAGCACGGCAGCACTGTGACTGTCCAGATAGCTTCAACTTTTTTGTCTTAAGCAATGGAAAGTACCAGCAAAACGTCTGTTTTCAGGAAATGAAATAAAAACCCCAGCTGCCTGATTCCTTTTTTTCCTGAAGCTGGTTGTTTCTCATCTGACCTTCGCCTGTACAAGAGCTTAGGCCAGCATAACCTCAGGTGGGACAAGCTCCTGTCTTGGTGCTCAAATGCATAAGGACACCTTGTCCTGCTGTTAAGGCCAGAGTGCATATACATCACCCATGTCCCTGCTGCATCAGGAAAGTAGTGGGAGTTTTAAGGCACCCTTGGTTTTAAGGCGTCTTTCTTTCCTGGTTGTGCTGTGGCCATGAAGATCTGAGCCTTCAGGACAGCATTCCTTGACTTTTAAGGGCCACATCATCTCTTTTGACACACATCCATGGGCTGTTTTGTGAAGTGTTGCAACATTTCTCTGCTTACAAACTTGCTCTCTCCTTTAGCTGCTTGTGTGCACAAGTGCTGCTATGTAGTTGTGAGGTTTTGCCTTTGCAGCTGTGCTTGGGCTGCTCTGTGGTGTCTTCAGTGTGTTGGGCTGAGAAGTGCTGTTCTGGGGAGCTCCATGCTGGTACATGGGGCTAGTGGGGGGACAGCAGCACCTGGAAAACTTTCCCTCCTAGCATGGGTTACATTTTTTTCTTCTTGTGTCAATCAGTAATGCCTGACTGAGCTCCTCATGCTTGGGAGAAGTTTGCCCCTGCCTTACTAGCTTTTGAGTCCTTCTATTATACTTCCATAGGCATTTATTTCTGTGTTTTCTCCAGAGCTGTCACCGGCTTGGAGCACAAAGCTCTTCAGGACTGAATGCCCTTGTGTTATCATTTGGAAATACCTAAGGGGAAAAAGATTTTTCTGGGGGATGATCATGACCTTGTTGCGGCTGATGTCAATGAAACATCAAATTGCCTCTTCTGGGGTGCCCATGGCTCACACTGAGAGTGTGAAGCTGAAGCCTGTCTTTCAGGGAAGGGTCTCTTGGTTGGTCACATCTTCTAGTGTACCTGCAACCACCAGCCTCCTGTGATAGTTATTCATCCTGGGAGATGCATCTTACCCTGATTCAGTCATCTTCATACTAGGGTTGATTCCCAAGTAGGGGAAGCTGTGGAGAGAAGGGAAAGGGCTTTCTTCTGCACCCTGCCCCAAACTCAGTCCCTCAGTATTGAAGCATCCTGAAGCTTCTCTAACACCTTGGATGTATTCATGCTGAGGGTTGCGTGCAATGGCACTGAGTGGGTCTGTGCTTGCCCTTGGCCACCGCTGGAAGCCAGACTGTGCCAGAGTCCAGCTTCAGACTGGTATCCCACTTGCCCTGTGAACTGTGCCACTGTCCGGCAGACTCCAAAGCTGGTGACCTGTCAGGGTGCAGTGCAGGATCTTCTCTTGGCACTTGCTCCCATGCACTTGGCTGCAAGCCCTGTGGTGTCTGCCATCTCTGCCTGGAGGCGACAGGCATGCTGCGGGTTTGATCTTGCCAGCTGCTGGCAATAGCTCATTTTAATTTCCGTAATGGACCTGGTTCCTGCGGAGATGGTCCAGAGAGAGATAAATCACAAGGCTTGCAGAAGAGGGGTGGGGGCACCAGGTGAAGGAAGAGCCCATCTAGTTCCCATCCAGTTTCTTCCTCTGTCTCTTGTCTTTGCCAAGGCAGACCTGCTTCCTGCAGCACTGGAAGCTCTCCAGTATCATATAGTTTACCAGGCTGGAGATGGTATAAATCACACTTGGAAGATGCTGAACCAGTTTCCTGTCCCTGATGGGAGTAGGGAGGGAAGAAGAGGAGCAAGAAGGGCCTAAGAGGGGAGGGAGCTGAGGCTTGAGTGAGTGGGAGATGATATCTGGGTAAGGGTGAATATTAAACAAGTAGGAGCCAGGCTCGACATGCAGCAACGCTGTTTGGAAGGAAGCTGGTGTATTGCTCCAGAATGTCACTGCTGCTTCTCATTGTTCTTCCCACATCTGTCCCAAATGCTCAGCATTTGGCACAGGGGCTGCAGGAGCTGACTTGGAGGTAAGTGATGATTCCAGATCTGTGCATCCCACCATCCAGCAGAGGAAAACAGCACTGCTGGGGTTAGTCCTGTATGCAGTTACCCTGTGTCCAGGTTGACCAGACCTCTGCTGCTTCCCTGACTGAGGCTAATGGTATAAAGCGCTGTCTAGTTTTAGGATGTGGGCTGTGTGCAGCTTCTATTCTGGATCTTCTCTTCAGGGCTCTTCTGGAAAAAGGGACCTAGAATATGCTGCCCAAACAAATTGTTTTCCTGTAAGTCTTCCTGCTTAGCAACTCTTTTTCTGCGCGTCTACTAATGCCTCCTCCTCTGCCCAACTTTCAGCACTGTGGAGCATAGGGACTTTTTGCAGTTAGCTGGTGAAGTGTGGTCCCTGAATACCTTTTTGAAGATCCTCTGAGTGAGGGGGAGCTGTGAGATGCCAGGGGTGGGACAGTGAGTGACCTGGGGACCACATGTCTATTCAGTCGCCTCCTGGGAGGCTCCAGCCAGCCATGGCAGCAGGGTAGAAGTAGCCAAAGATTAGCAGCAGAGAAGAGCTCCGTTTTGCTCATGCAATGGCAAAAATGACCCCAAAGCATAAGAAAATGACTGAAGAGGAAGAAAAACTTTTTCTCTTTTCCAAGTCCTTTTTTTCTCAGACTGACCAGCAAGGTACTGTTGCCCAGGTGAGGAGGCAACCTGGAGGATGGCAGAACAAAACTCACACAAGTTAACAGGCAGATGGGAATTGAACTCTGCCTCTGATGCCCCAGCACAGCACTGCCCAGTTAAATCCACTCTACTGCATAAGCTCTAGGAGGCAGTTTGGGTTGCACAGATAACCCTAGGTTTTCGATGTCTTGGCCTGTGTACAAGCCCATGTATCTCTGGCTGCTGGTCCTTCAGGAGCTGTTAAGTGGCTTTATTTGGTTTGTAGCATTCTCAGCAGCTCTTCTGCCCCTTGTGCCAGTGCCTCAGTCTTTCCTGTTTGCTTGGAACTGGTGGAGACCAGAATGAGCCTCATAGCTTGTAACGAGCATGGATAGTACAGATCAGAAGTGCTCTGGGAAATGATGTTTTCCTTCAATTATCTGTGCTTGTTACTTGTGGCAAGGGGAGGAAGTGCCCTTGAAGGTGAAGGGTGGGTAGAGTTCGTAGAAAACCAAAACAGCTTTTTCTTGGCTGGTGCTTCAAGTCTGATTCCCTTCCTTCCTACTCAAACAGACATTTCTTTGCACTGATGCCTGTAAGCCATGCTTGTGCAAAGATGCTTGTACTGAGTTGCTTCAGCCTCCACCAGTCCTGCAGAAAGGGTTGCGGATTAGCACATCAGGCAGTGGAGAAGGAGCATGCAGCATGGTCTGCTCTGTGGCCTGCAATTAGTTGCCTTCCTCTCTCCGGACCTGTTTGGTTCTTTGTTTTTTTCTTTTTTTTTTTTTTTTTTTCTTTCCCCCACCTGCTGTGTCTGCGTAGGCTGTAAATCTTTCTGGGCAGGGCCTCTTGCTGTGTGTGCAGTGTTGGAGCTGCTGTCTCAGCTGGAGACTATGGGTATGCTGCAGAGACAAAAGTGCGAACGAATTGTGAGTACAAGATGGCTTGGCACTGCCCCGGCTGATGCAGTGAGCCTGGGAGGCTGCTGTTGAGGTGATGGCATTGCAAGTAGGCAGAGGTCTGGGGACCAGAGGATTTGTATTGGTCCTAGCTGCTTCAGGAGAAGGTGGTAGGAAGGCTGTGATGAAGCAGTGAAGGGCTGTTGTGGGGTAAGAAATCCCTGAGGCAAGGTCCTTGCTGGGAAGTTGTGGGCAGCTTTGTATACCTGGCCCAGTTGCATTTTTAGGTCAGTGATTCAGTACCTGGGGAAACTGATCTAGAAAGTGGACTTAAAATTGGCAGGCTCTGGGAGGTGTAAAGTGGCCCTGGAGGACTGCATCAGGAAAAGAACCAGGAAAGGAAGAAATTCAAGAGGGCAAAATGCAGCAGTGAGGAATATAAAATGGAGAAGAACAGAAGTGTGGTCACACATGGATTTCTGGAGGGACTGGGAACGTGGTCAAGCTATTAAAATCTTCTAATGTCTGCAGGGATGCTGCTAGATGCCAGAGAGGAGTGTGGAGACTGTTGAGTGCAATGGGATGAAACTTTAAGTTATGGTGTGGAGGTGTCTGAGCTGTATGATCTCAGCCCTTCCAGATGGCGGTGGAAGGAGGGCGAAAGGCTTTTTCACAGTACTGCCAGGGAGAAGAAAATACAAGGGAGACAATAGGTCTATTAAATAGAATTGGGTTCTCACCAATTTCTTTTCTCTTGTCAAATGACTGAGATCCTCACTTCACCTGTCTTTAGCAAGATTAAAAAAGCCCGAAGGTGTGGGGGAAACTCGGAACAAAAGATGACTATACAGAAATAGCTATTAAGAAAAGCTTGAGGGTACTTTGCAAGCATCTCAAGTGCTTGGCTAACCTCAGTAAATAGTCTTCAGGGCATTAGGGGAATTAGTGATTGAGTGTAAATAACTGGTGTCCCTTTGCTTTTAAAAAAAAAAAAAAAAAGGGAGTCCGGTGCCAGGGGTGTTGCCAGTGCACGGTGGGTACCAGTCTGAGGGACAAGACAGGCTCCCAGCTGGTTGTTTCTGTCCATGCAGGAAGCTGTGTGATGTATTTGCTCTCTATGCTTGCAGCTTGACTTTCCAGGATGCAGCTCTGCAGTGGGATTGCAGCTCCAGTCTGGCAACGGCTGATCTGTGCCATTTATTACTCAGCTCAAGTAGGCATCCTGGGCAGCCTTGCTTTAAAGGTGAAGTGAGCACTGTAATTGGAGGGAGGAGTGAAAAGCAGGTTTCAGTGTTGCAGCTGGGTTTTAGAGCAGTGTTTGATGCAAAGCTTCCCTGGTGAAAATGGTTTCAATATGGAAGCAGGAACGAAACGACAGTGAGACTTCAAAGTGCGGGAGAAGCACATGGGATGCCTGTTCTGACCTCTTAAGGTTGCTGGTCTGTCCTAATTGATCCTCCTCCTGATGCAGGGAGGATAGCTGACTTGCATTTTTAAAAACAACATAATCTGCCTTCCCTTTTTTCCAAATGACCACTGGCCTGACTCTCTTTAGAGAGAACATGGGCTGTCTCCCTTGGTAAGTGTTGCATGTGAAACAAAGAGCTAAAGGAAGGTGTAGAGGAGCTTCTCAGGGTGGGCTGTCAGTAGATGCCCTTGGTGTTGCTACATGGCTTGGCTTCTGGTTTATCTCTGTGGTTGGTCTGGAGGGAGGGAACCAGGGCATCTCTGCTGCTCACCTGCCCTCCTGTGTTACACCTGGGGGCTTAAGGGTGGGGTGGCTTGCAGTTGGAGCTGAGACTTGGGCATAACACTTCGCAGCCCAGGCTAGTTTGTTTGCCCTCTTACAGTGACCCAAAAGCTGAACTGTCTCCTTTGCCTTTGCTGTGCAGGATCTGAGCCCATAACCCTTTCTGATCCTGCCTTTTACCTACCATGTGCCCCATGCAGGAGCAGTTTTCCCTTTTCCCTCTTGGGAAGGGCACTTAGCAGGAACCTGAGCAAGGGGCAGGCATGACCTGTTCTCCTTTGGCAGCCCTGGAGGTGGGGTCCCTGCTGCTAGCGGAAATCTTCTCCCTGCACTGGTACTTTTGCAGGGGGTGATTGATCATCTCTTGGCTTAGTTGAACCAATTGAGCGCTCGAGCCTGTGGCTGCACAGCAGGCTTTCCAGTTCCCGACTCATTCTCCTAATTCTTCTTGGAAGCTGTTCCACTTCCACAACATTATTTTTTTTTTTTTTTTTTTTTGTGAGCAGAGACACCGGCACTGAAGGCAGCAGCCAGGAATAGTCTCACTGTGCTCTAGCAAGAGCTAATACTAAGCTCATGCTGTTCAGGATGCTCCCTGGTGTATGCAGGGTATTTTTTCCCCTTAATTATACTACTGCCCTTGAACAGCCTGACTTGTGTGTAGGAGCCACGGAGGAGATTTGGAACTGCATTTTAGGATATATGAGGTTCATTTAGACCAACAAGTGGGTTGCAATATTTGGCTATGCTGGCACACACTGTGCTGAGACTGGGAGACGCATTTCAGTGAAGGGGACACAGCAAGGGGAGCCAATTGCCCTTGTGACGCTGGGTTTACATCTGATGGAGTGGAGCAGGGTTTTGCTTATGCCATGGCCTTGTGTCTGAGGGTAGGGATGAAATAGTGATGATTACTTGGGAGGATCAGCTTTCCGCTGAGCAAGTAGGTGGAAAGTCAGGCAACAAAATTAGCTGAATACACAAACAGTCTGGGCTGGAAGAGGTTCTCTCCCTGGGGAGAGATTAAGGCATGTGGTGTCTTACGTAGCAGTGATGGCCTGTGTGCTCTCGCCGTGCCTTGGCACTCTGAGCTGACAGTTGTTGAGCTGTTGGCTTTGTGCTCTGTCCTCATCGCTCGCAGCTCCTTTCCGGTGACCAGCTGGGGTTGAATATCTTGTGACACATGTTCAGTCCTTCTTGCTGCTCTTTTCCCACAGGTGGTTGGGTGCTCTGCCCCAAGCCCTTCCTCCCTGTGACACTTGAGCTCAGTTTTGCATCTTGTCTGGATCCATATGCAACTCCCGGGGTATGAATGGTGCTGGGGGACAGGCAGGGCTCTGCAAGCCCTGTGCCACTGGTTTGTGCCAACTGAGCTTTTTAACAGCAGGGGCTGTACCCATGAGCATCATATGAGACTTAAGAAATAGCTTTGATTGCACTCAGACAACCTCCCTGAGCTTCTGGGTGATAATGTCAGCACATTAGGTCCTGAGCACAGAACAACAGGCATCTCTCTCAGCCTCTTCCCTGACACAGAGGGTTGCAGAGGGGAGGAGATGGTGCAGCAGAGCATAGCAATAAAAATCTGCAGGTCCTCAGTTGTTTGGCTCCTGGAAATGTAGAAATCAACAGGATGCTGTTGGTCCTGGCAGCAGGCTAGTGTGCAGTGATTTTCCTTGGCTCACTGTAGCAGTTGCCTCCATGGGAGGCTGTAGCTGACCCTGGACCTGCAGGCAGTAGCTCAGTTTCCCGTGCAGGTCTGGTAACATCCTACCCAAATTCCTTGAAAGGAAAAAAAAATAATCATTTGTTGCATGTTTTTTCTGCAAGCAGGCCATTATCTGCTGTTCAGTCTCAAAAGACCTTAGCAGGTGAAACTCTTTTGCAACAAACTTCATGCAGGAACCAAAAGCTTTCAGCAAAGCCCCAAGGTTATCTCATTTCTGAGAAGGATGAGAGCTCCTTCCCCAAAACCTACCTAACAGGATGTAGATAAACACTTGGCAAGGTCTGGTCTTAAAGTCCCTTGGTAGGTCAGAATTCACAGTACATGGCAAGGCAGTGAGAGGCTTGAAGGTGTTTCAAGTGGTATTGCAAATAATCTCTTAATTGTGCTTTTATTTTATATCTGATAATGAGCAGGGAGGAGTAGCAGAAGTCCTAAATTCAGCTTGTGTAACTTGGAAAAGAGAATGAAACTTGAGGAGCCACCAAAAAAATAGCAAGGATGTTTAAAGAGTGTAAGGAAATTATAACGTGAGAGGATGAGGAATGAAAACTGCAGGCTACTGCAGGAGGGGGAATTCAGCCCTAAAGCATAAGGACTTTGGATGTTTCCTGTGCTGAAAGCATCAGGCTTCATGTGTTTTGCAAATGGAGTACAGGGGCCAGGTTTCCTGGTGCAGAGCTTGGTGTGCCCCATGCTGGGTTCCCATCAGCTGCTTGGCTCCAGATGTGCAGTTGTCCTGTTCAAGCAGGAGTTGGGGATGGGAGGAGAGCTCTCTGGTGTTTTCCTCCTTTGGTGTGCATACCTGGGGGCTCCCCCCCCCGGCCTGCTCTGGGGCTGGTGGTGGCTACTTATGGGCAGAAGGTCATAGTGTGGGTCTTCCAGGCGCTTGCAGATAGTGGCTTGGCCTGGTTCTCCAGATGGTTTTGAATAAAAGGGTCACCCTGACTCATGCTACTTATTTGGCAACATTTAGAACCAGGCCAATAATGTTAGTGTCTTGTAGCTCTTTTGTCATGGATGTGTGTCACCAGGAGAGCAATAAGAAAGGAGTTAGGGGGTGTGGGAGGAACAAGTGTGGGTTTTCTGTTCCCTCTGTCCTACCCCAAACTCAGACTGGGAAAGCCTTTGGAAGTGCCTTGAGGTAGAGATCACATGCTGCAGAGGACTGGGACCATGTTCTGCAAGGCCTGAAGGTGGCATGTGGTTCTGGCACTGAAAGGCAAAAAACCATGGGCTCTGCAAGTCGGGGGGGGGGGGGGGGGGCTTTTACGCTGCCTCCCTGAGACCCACCAAGTGGGGCAGGGCTTTGCAACTGAGAACCTTAAACCAACAATTTGGTCTCTGGCTTCTCGTGGCCAATGTTGGACAAGACAGATGTTGAGTTGCATCTCGTCCCTCTCATGTTCACCCAGAGACCCCTACATCCTTAGCTAGTAAATTACTAGCCTAAATTTTTCCACAGCAAACTGCAAGGTAAATAAATATTCTCTTTTAGAAACATCTTTCCTAGTTAAATTGACCCCCTTGGTACTTTCATGCATTTCGAGAAGTCGGAACAGTTCACAATTGAAAACAAGTAGTGTTTAGCTCCTGCTGTGAAGGGAAATAGTCAGGCACCAGAAAGACTGTCATTTTAGCTGTGCTCTTACAAAAGAGGGTGTTACAGTAAACTTGCTTATTTCACTGAAGGAGAATTCAGCAGGCTTGATGGAAACCGGATGAGACAGGCATGGTAAATGGATTTTGCTGGCCGAATTGAAAGCAAAGAAACATGCATGTGCGGTGGCTGGTCAAGAATTGACTGTATCTTGCAGAATCCAGGAATGAATTAGGGACAGAGAATTAGTGAGCCCTGAAACAACATCTGTCTAGCTGTATTCAAGGTTCTGTTCACCTGTGGTATGACTCCAATGGCAACTGAATGCAGTGAGCAGGGCAGCTCTGTTTAACTGCCTTGCTGCCTTTTACCTCTGTGTGCATGCTGGAGGGGTTAGGGGTGCCTGCCTGGTGTCTACTCAAATGGTAGTGTTGAGGTTCAGCAAGCTGCAATGCTGGGTTAGGCCTAAGGCAGGCTGAGGGGGCTTCTTCTGGATGCAGCATCCTGGGGGACAGCATCCCATGTGATTGGCACCGGCTGCTGGAGGTGGCTGGGAGCTGGCGGGGGACCGTTGGGGCAGAGCAAGGGAGAGGATGGATGTCTCTTGGTGTCCGATCCCCAGGGGAGTAGTACCCAGCCCTGCTTGGGGGATTTTCTCCAATGTTTCACCACCTTTTAGGGTGTGGAGTTAACTCCCCAGTGAGCACTGTTTGGGGATCGTAATGTTTCAGCCCCTACCGGCACAAAGCATTTGCTACCTGTTCTTGCTGCAGTGCTAACAGGAGCCCTCCTAGTGAAGTGGGACCTGTTCTGCCTTGCTGACAGCTGTGTGGAGGGCCAGGGAGATGGAGTTCTGGGCAGATGTACAGTGTCTTATCTGTGACCTCTTCAGCAACAGCTTGCTGCCAGTAACACAAGAGCAAGGCTCTTGCCCTGGTGTCCTGCAGACTTTCGTCTCTCTGAGCAAAGCTACTTGTTGCACCATTACAGCTACCAAAAAGGACTGATGGTGCCTTCTCTCCTGGGCTGGGGGGACTCCTTTCCTTCTGGGGACACAGAGGGGATTCTGAGCTTCAGCCCTTGGTAGGTGACCAGGTGGAAGCCCAGCAGGGTGGTGGGCAGCACAGTTGTGTGCACTATGCTTGCTGCCCCCATCCCAGTGAAGGAGCCTCAGAGCTACTGGGAGCTCTGGTTAGTGTGTTGAGGGCAGCTACAGCAAAACAGCCTTTCTGGTGCTATCCTAAGGTAAACCAGCTTGGCAGGGAAAAATCTAAATGCCGGAATGTCCTCGTTAACCATAACCCAGTGTGTTCTAGCCGAAGTTGTTCTTTCCTAACCAGAAGTGACATTGGCCGGTCTAATGTACAACAGAAGGCTTTTGTGTAGCAAGTCTGACCCAAAGTGTTAGGAAGGTGGGCTTTGTTCTTCCACATTGACTGTTCTGCATCCCCCATAGCACTTAGGCAGAAACATCCTTGTTAAAAAAAAAAAAATGTTCTCTGCCCTTCAGTGGTGGCTCTATTTGCTTTTCTAAAGAGAAGTTATATTCTCCATCAGT
The DNA here is from genome assembly GCA_013389905.1 of Sula dactylatra. Taxonomy (NCBI): domain Eukaryota; kingdom Metazoa; phylum Chordata; class Aves; order Suliformes; family Sulidae; genus Sula; species Sula dactylatra. The sequence continues at coordinate 443,428 of WEKW01025044.1, read as the reverse complement.
ATAGATCAGGAACAGTTGCCAGTGCTGTGTCCCTTGGCAGGCTGCTGAACCCCAGCTAGAGCGGAAGAGCAGAGGGGCTTGAACAGGGGCTGCAGTAACCTGGTAAAAACTAAAGAAAGAGGCAGGGGCTCTCAAGATTTGGGAGGCTGCTTGGGTACAGGTGGCCTGGGAAGTGCTTAAGAAGTGCCTGTTTAACATTAGAGCAGTACATCCTACACGGTAACCCATAGAGCATTTTGATATGTGGGCTGATAATCCAGAAATGGCTCTTGGACAGTTGGTTTGCATTTTCTATGCATTTGAAGTCAAAACACCTGGAGTCCCTCTGGATCAGTGATCTTCTGTATGAGGTGCAAACTGGAGATGTGCTTGGACTCAAAGCTTTGATTACCTGGATCTTGCTTGCTGTGTTAGAAATGGCTGGACCTAGAAGCCTCTTTCTTTTCTGTAGGCAGATGCTGGCTGCTTCTGTTGGTTAGTGACACAGACCAGCTCAGCATCATGGTTGGTATTAAGGTTAAATGGAAGTCCCATACTTCAGGATGAAGATGGGAGGGAATCAGTCTTACACTGGTCTCAGTGTCAAAGGTAAACTCCAAAAATTAAATCCTTTAGTTTGTAAGGTATATCAGCGGCACCTCAGTTTTGCAGGGTGATCAGTGTCCTTCCTGCTTCCAGTGTAGTGTAATGTTACATGGTTCTGTGTGGTCCCACTACTGTTCTCCTCTGGTCTTGTCCTGTGCCAGCCTCCCCCTTGCACCCCAGGTGGTATGGCCAGTGCCTGGCTTTCCCCTTCCCTGTGGGTGATGCCTGCATCCCCCTGCCTGGCAGCAGGCATCTGGCTGCCCCCTGAAGGGAAATGGAGCTTGCTTGCCTGGGGCTCCCAGGGGACTTGGAGGCAGGCAATACCTTGGGGAGCTGGAGAGCTATCCCTTTCCAGGTGCTGTTGTGTCAGCACAGCCTTGCCATGGAGCTACATGTGCTGTGGGACTGGGGAGAGGCTCTCTGTCTTGCTGGAGGGTTTGTTTCTTCTCAGCCTCCTTTGTTGGCCCTGGGTTAAAGCCTTTGACCTGATGAGGTCTGGAGAAGCTGGGCTCCTTGTGGAGCATGCTCTGGGAAGGGCATCTCAGCATTGGGTTGTAGCTGCTCATTACAAGGTAGCAGCAGGATTTTCACCTGGTGGCAGCAGGCCTGGGCTCAGCAGCCTGGCAGGAGTCTGCTTGGACTCAAAGCTGTGTTTATCCATCTGCTCTGGTGGCTTTTGCAATATCTGCTGAGCACTCTTCTGCTGCCAGTGCCGGAGGGTGCTGTGTGGGCTGGCAGTGCTACAGGTGTGGTGGTGTCTTGGCTGTCAGGTCCTGTCCTCTCTCAGAGTCTGGCTCCTGGTCTCATCTGCACCAGGAAGACAGGCAGGGATCTACCTCCCCCAGATATTGCAAAAGCAGGGCATTTTCAGTGTTAGCTCCCTCCTTCACTAGCTGAAGAAATGTCCTAATTTTTATGTTAACGGCCTCCACACACCTCCCTGTTCTTCTCTAGGTCCCACTGCCCCACACCTCCTGATTTGTTGTCTCTTCCTTGCTCCTCCATCCCTTTGCTTAGATCCCCCACCCCAGCGTGGCAGTGCCACAAGGAGAAGCATCCATCTGGGAGCAGGTAGCAGACGAACAGAGATGTCATCTTAGTGCAGTCCAGCCTGTATCAGTGCCACCTGTAGATGCCACGTTTCCTGCCAGTCAGATGCTGCCCATGGGTGCCATCTCCCATGGGCGAGCGGAGGCAGCGGCAGGCATAGGGAGGCCAAGGCTGCTTCTCGAAGCTGGGAGGACAATGAAGGCGCTGAAGCAGCCAGAGCGCAGCCGGGGGCAGAGGGGGACAGGCAGGCAAGGGGAAGCCATGCAAATGGGGACTTTGATGTGACTGGAAGGAGCGGGGCTGGAGCATTGTTCCTATCACATCACATCAGTTTCACATTCCTCATGCAGGAGTGATCAACGCTTTCAGGGCCAGACAAAAGAACGGGGAGATGAACAAAAGCGAGGGGGGGGGGGCTTTACCTACTGCAGAATAGAGGCAGAGGATGAATTGCTCTCTTGGCAAGCTGTGGAGATGGGCTGGCGGTTGCTGTGCTTTAAAGCACCAGCTTAAAATTTTTTTCTCTTTTATTTAAAAAAAAAAAGAAAAAGAAAGTAGGAGAAGGGGTTTCCTGTGTGCAGAAGCGAGGGATAAATAAGATGGTGTGACAAGTATCTGTGGTCTTCTTATGTTCCTCTGCCTGGTCTCCCCAAGTGATGACTCTCAGCTTATTGCAGAGGTGCATTGTGTCCTTTTGAGACAAGGGGCTGGCAAACATGGGTTTGACCCAGACTGCAAGGTGAGAGTTGTTTTAAGGGAACATGCTCCCAAAATTAGCAAAGTAAATGGGTTTGGAAGAGGGCTGGCCACATACAGCTGAAGACTGGGCTCTGCAGACCTGTGGAGGGTGTTGGCATCGGCCCTGGTACAGGGGAGAAAAGCCATGTTGGATGGAGCCATGGGTTGTGCCCAGCCCTCCTAAGCTGGGATGTGAGGAGGAGAAGGGTGCTGGGAGATGAGGAATCACTTAATCTTTTCTGCTGGCTGTTCTGGGGATCCTGCCTGTCACTGCAGGAGAAACTTGGTGATGTCCCTTCACTGGGCTGGGTTTTGCTGGGGCTGGAGAGCAGGGACGGGGCACAAGGCAGAATACGCACCCACGTGTGTGCTTCTATGCTGCCATCTCAGCCTTTGTATCCTCAGTGGCTGAGCCCAGCATCATTGAACGCTGGCTTTGCTCACCTGCTTTGCCATCCCTGATCCCTCCTGGCTCTTACATGTCACTGATGCTTCTCTGCTCTCTGAGCCTGGGGTCCCCCTTCTGCCTTGTCCTCAGCTCCCTGCTTTCTCTGGTGTACACTGTGATCCACTTACCTCAGGGAAAAAGTGCATCAAACCAACTCTTTTCCCCCTGTATGTGCTATCTGCAATTTGGCTTTTGCCAGTATTAAGTGGAACTGCATCCTTCAAGGATGCTCTAGCCTCTCTCATCCTTCCCCAGAAACCTTTTATCCTGTGGAAGCACAAACGTTGAGCATCGTCCCCACCTCACAGCCATCCCCTGCTCTCCCAGACCCATGCATGGCTCTGGCTGCCCCCTCCTTAGCCCTGACCCACAGCTCCCTCCCCTGCCTCCAGCCCCGGGCCTCTCTGCCTGAAAGGCTGTCAATCAGGCTGAATTGTCTGGTGGTTTTGTGATGTGGAAAGACTCCCACCAAGGAGTCAAGGGCCAGGCTGAGACCTTTAAACTCGATCCCATTTGCGTCTTAAATCAAGTAGGAATCCAGGTCCTGGGATGGAGGGGGAGGTTTAAGGGGTTGCAGAGGCTCAAAAGCCTCTGCTGCCCACCCCGCCCCC